>CM040126.1:462529285-462899057 GCA_022559845.1 Amorphophallus konjac
CTTGGTCAACTCATAGAACGGTCTACACATTTGTGAGTGCTGAGACACAAATCGACGAATAAACTGTAACCTCCCGATTAAACCTTGGACTTTCCTCAAATTCTTGGAGGCGGCATATCCCTGATGGCCTTAGCTTTGTCGGGTCTATCTCGATCCCCCTTTTACACACAATGAAGCCCAGTAATTTACCCGATGATACACCAAACACACACTTCTTCGGTTCATTTTCAATTGGAACTCCCTTGATCTCTGCAACACCTTAGCCAAAACCAGAGATGTTCCATCCTGGTCCTTGATTTCACCAATAGATCATCCACATACACTCCAATTATATGTGCATCATGTCGTGAAATATGGCCAGCATAGCTCTTTGGTAAGTAGCTCCAGCATTTTTAACCCAAACGGCATGACTACGTAACAATGTTTCCCCAAGGTGTAGCGAATGATGTCTTCTCTTGATCCTCTTCTGCCAAACGAATTTGATTATAATCTTGAAAATCCATCCATGAATGAGAGGGTCTCATATCCTGCTGTGTTGTGCCGATTAACACATCAAATGTGAGGCAAGGGAAATCATCCTTTGGACACGCTCGGTTAAGGTCCTAGAAGTCGATGCAAATCCTGACTTTCCCATCTTTCTTCATGACCGGGACAATGGTTGCCACCCATTGAGGATAAAGAACGACTCTAATGAACTGGGCTTTGTGGAGCTTATCGACATCTTCTTTCATTTTCAAAGCCATCTGAGGGTGGAAACGCCCTTAACCTTTGTTTTACACCGAGATGGACCCTGGTTTTAGGGTTAAACGGTGTTCGACTCAGGGTTGAATCCAGACCCGGCATATCCTCGTAGCTCTATGCAAACGTGTCCTTATATTCCTTGAGAACTTCAATTAATGCCTCTTCTTCAGAGGGTGGTAGATTATCACTTATGAGGATGATCCTAGGGTCTTCCTCAGTTCCCAAGTTGACTTCTTTGGTGGACTCTTCTACGGCGTTGACGGCTCGTCGAATCTCCTTAATTTCCACTAGCATTATGCGCCCAGCCGCATCCTCATATTTCCTCACTCTCATCTTCAGTAGGGTATTCTTCACCCGTGATCTCGTAGACTCCATACCCCTCATCAATTGTCAGTTGCCCTCACATCTTATTTCCGGTAGCTGATGGATTTTCTAGAAATTGAGGGATGGCAAGAAGGGCCTGACACCTGGCGGCTAAGCTCCAGAAGGAATCGACGAGGGATTTGCCTATCCTTGGATTTCTTCCTAGGTACTACCTTTGACTTATTATTCATATATTGACTGACATTATTTACAGAAGAAGAAAAAGATGAAGAGGATGCTGAAGAATGTACAGGGGAAGACCCCTCAGAGGAGGGATAGAAAAGGTCGGTCATCGGACCTTGGACGGGTGGTCCGCAGTGCGGACGCACCCGTGGAGATGTAGGAGGTTTTCTCAACGAAGATGTGTTGTTGAGGAGTTTGGAAATTGACTTTTTTTCATTTTTATTTTTGATGACAAAGCAGTGAAAAGAGATCGGAGGAGAGAGAAAAGTGGGTTATGGCTAGAGGATTGGGAGGCTCGTAGAGCAGATCATGATTGAAGACCTGGCGCGGGTTGAGAAACCCACGTAGGTATGTAAGTAGAGAGGGGGATCTGAGAAGATCATCAGACAAACGTCTGGCCCAGGAAGATGACAGCAACAAAGGCTGTGACGAGTGAATGGAGAAGATGACGGCTAATGAGTCGTCGGTGGTGATGGTGATGGCGGATGAAGATCCGCTGGTGACAGGGTCCTTCTGGCGAGGACGAGGATAGTTTGGAACCTTGGCAACAGATGATATTTTCTGGCATTCCGGAGATCAATGGCGGTCCTTCAAGCCGTGGAGGTGAAAATCCTTTCCAGTGCAACGAATAATCCCGTATATCAAAACCACTTGTCCCATTCGCATTCTGGATCTTTGATCTTGCCTCTTTTGGTGACCCCCGAATATTTTCAGCCGAATATACAGCATGTGGTCCCCCATGTGCTTCTTGCAGGTAATCTCCCATCTGAACAACGGGCCCTTTGTTGAAGTGGTTTGATAAGGTCCTGTGAGGGGCTTCCAATCCGCCTTGAATGGTCCTTTGAAGCATAGGCCAAACCTGCGGTTCGGCCTAATCTCCTTTGGTGGTTTCAGCCTACCTTGTAGCTGTGTGCCCAGACCTTTGCCCTGTTGATAGCCGATGTTCTCATGATCTCCCATCCTTTGGAGTGAAAAGGGGAATTGGCGTTGTTGCCTTCATCGGCTTCTTTGGTGCTAGCGGAATGTGAGATGAATCACACACGTCCAGCAATGACAATATGGGCCCGATGAACGGCCAAACAGAGGGCAGAGAGGTGTTGATAGCATCCACGTGTGAAGGACAGGTGTGCTGACTACTTTAATAATTCTTCCATTGTAAGGAAAACTTCAAGCATGATGGTTGGTGGAAGGCACATCATCCATGGCTTCAATGTAGGGGCGACCCAGTATGGCCTTGAATGTGGGGTCCATGTCGAGGACATGGAATTCCGTGGGGACTGACATAGGACCTAGCTCTGCCCTCAGAATAATCATCCCTTGCGGCGGCCTTTTGCTATTGTCATAAGCCGTGACTGTGATTGAAGAAGGTCCTATCTGTTCTTGTTCGACGCCCACACAACTGAAGGTGCTCATGGAGATCACATTTATGGGCGCACCCGTGTCTACAGGGCATGGGTTTATGGATACCCCATTAATTTTTATTGAAACACACAATGCATATTTCCGAGCTTCTTGGGAGCGAGCTCGTAGTTGTGGAACATGATGGCCGGTTGCGTGTCCGTTGGGGTCAGGACGGCAGAAATCTTTTCTACATGGAGGTCCTCATTCACCATGACTTTTGAAGATACTCCATTAAGGCTGCCTGATGGGATGTGGATCTCTGAAGCAGCTCAAGGATGGAGATTCGAGCAGGCGTCTTGTCCAAGTGTTTCAACAGATCATACTGTGTTCCAGGGATAGATCTTTCCGATTGTTCTCATCGTCCCTCTCTGGCTGAGACTGCTCGGGATTCTGACTGTTTGGGGAAAAATCCTGTGAAAAATCCTTCCACTCCGGAGCACCATTGCCTGCGGCTTTTGTACCTCTATAGAGGTAGCAGTGGGTTTTAACAGAGGTTTAAGGGGTAGTGGTGGAGGGATGGTTGATGAAGCAGGGGTGATGATGGGAGCAGGGATTCTGAGGAGGGGTTTGTTAGGTGGAGGCATGGTGGAGGTAGAGGGGATATCGCACGGGTTATGAAGGATAGGGGGTCTGGAAGGTGGAGGTGGAGGCAAAGTGGAAGTGGGTAAGGTTTGGAGTGGGTAATGGTTTTGAGATGGATGATGGGTGATGAGTGGTTTTGAAGGCATTGGCAGTGGTATGGTGGAGACAGGCGGGGTTACTACGGTTGACGGATGATAAGGGGCTTAAAGGCATAGGGGTAAATGCGGTAGAGGTGGATGGTAAAGCGGGGGAGTGAGAGAAGATGAGAGGGTGTGAGGGCGTAATGAAGGGTGTTGGCTGATAGGTCATTGGGGTGCGAATGAGAGGGCGTGATGGTAGTGGAAATGGTGAAGGCGGTACTAACGCGGGTTGATGAGAGAGAGGTGCTACCCGGGCAAGGCGAGGGGGTTGCATAATGATAGGGTTGGCGGTAGAAAGAATAGAGGTACTTTCTGGGTGCCACACCTGCTCTCTCCCGACTTCCGGGAAGGAGAAGATTGGGGTTGACTGGTGATTGGGCTGTTGGTGCTCCGGTAATGGATTCTGGATTATGCCCATGTTGGGCTGTTGTGGTTGGGCTACTGAGGCTGTTGTTATTGTTGGGGTTGTTGTTGTGGCTGCTGTTGTTGCTGGAACTGTGGCCTAGGAGGAGGTGTGGACACCAGAAATTGCACATCAATATCATGCTCGGCCCGGCGTCGACAACGGCGTGAAGAAGCCCCGGAGAGACTGGTCATCCGGATCCCCCCCGAATGCCCACACTGCCGTGAAGCCATCCGGAATCATGATAGTAAAGAGAAATCAATCACAAAGAGCCCCACAATCCATGGGCCTCGAAGAAAATCAAACTGGACATAACTCGTGCTCATAACGGTGCCCATTTAGCCCTTCAGCAGCACGCCCCAGGGTCTTCAGCGGCACGCCCCCAGGGCCTTCGGCGGCACAGCCCCAATGGGATTCAGCGGCACGCCCCTAATGGGCCTTCGGCGGCACAGCCCCAATGGGCTTCAGCGGCACGCCCCCCATGGGCCTTCAGCGGCACGCCCCAATGGGCCTTCAGCGGCACGCCCCCAGGGTCTTCAGCGGCACAGCTTCAACGCCTTCAGCGGCACGGCCCCAGGGTCTTCAGCGGCACACCCTGCTGGGCCTTCGACGGCACGCCCGTTTGTACCCCAGCGGCACGCCTTTTGGCCCTCCTACGGCATGCTTGTGCAGCCGTCAACGGCACAGCGTGAAGGATTTTTCAACGCGGGGGACGACGTGAAGCCCATGCCCTACATATCCTTGGGCGCGTAGTGAGCCGTCCGAGGTGTCAGCCGATCGTTGGGCCACGCAGGCTACTCCACTGACAGCCAGGATAGGGGGAGTCAAACCCCATCATCACGAGTTGCATCCCCCTTCGACGGCCCTGCTCGAAGGCTCCGGCTGCCGGGAGTATAAATGACTCCCGCTTCGACAAGAGAAAAGGAAGGAGAACGGCGACAGACAGACGGAAGACACACACGCAAGAGAGGAAGAGAAGAGAGAAGAAAGAAGAAGAGCCCGGCGTGAGTCCCCTCCGACGAAGAGACCAAGAGAACAACAAACCAGGTCAGCTCCCGACACCCTGTCGGCACTGACGAAAGACCAAGAGAACAACAAACCAGGTCAGTTCCCGACACCCTGTCGGCACTGACGAAGAGAACCAAGAGATCAACAAGTCAGGTCAGTTCCCGACGCCCTGTCGACACTGGCGAAGAGACCAAGAGAACAACAAACCAGGTCAGTTCCGACACCCGTTCGGCACTGACGAAGAGACCAAGAGAACAACAAACCAGGTCAGTTCTCGACACCCTGTCGGTGTTGACGAAGAGACCAAGAGATCAACAAGCCAGGTCAGTTCCCGACACCCTGTCGGCACTGACGAAGAGAGACCAAGAGAACAACAAACCAGGTCAGTTCCCGACGCCCTGTCGGCACTGGCGAAGAGACCAAAAAAAAAAAAACCAGGTCAGTTCCCGACACCCTGTCAGCACTGACGAAGAGACCAAGAGAACAACAAACCAGGGCAGTTCCCGACACCCTGTCGGTGCTGACGAAGAGACCAAGAGAACAACAAACAGGTCAGCTCCCGGCATCCTGTCGGCACTGACGAAGAGACCAAGAGACAACAAACAGGTCAGCTCCCGGCATCCTGTCGGCACTGACGAAGAGACCAAGAGAAAACAAACCAGGTCAGCTCCCGGCATCCTGTCGGCACTGACGAAGAGACCAAGAGACAACAAACCAGGTCAGCTCCCGGCATCCTGTCGGCACTGACGAAGAGACCAAGAGAATAACAAATCAGGTCAGTTCCCGACGCCCTGTCGGTGCTGATGAAGAGACCAAGAGATCAACAAGCCAGGTCAGTTCCCGACACCCGTCGGCACTGACGAAGAGACCAGAGAACAACAAACCAGGCCAGCTCCCGACATTTTATCGGCACCGGCAAAGAGAAAAGAGGCTAGTACACCCACGGGCACCGCCCGGCTCATCCTTCGCCTACGCTACCCGTGGATGGGGGGCATTTGTGGACACCAGAAATTGCACATCAATATCATGCTCGGCCCGGCGTCGACAACGGCGGAAGAAGCCCCGGAGAGACTGGTCATCCGGATCCCCTCCCGATGCCCACGCTGCCGTGAAGCCATCTCCGGAGTCATGATAGTAAAGAGAAATCAATCACAAAAGAGCCCCACAATCCATGGGCCTCGAAGAAAATCAAACGGGGCATAACTCGTGCTCATAAGGGGCTCAACATTGCCCATTTAGCCCTTCACGGCACGCCCCCAGGGTCTTCAGCGGCACGCCCCCAGGGCCTTCAGCGGCACGCCCCAATGGGCCTTCAGCGGCACGCCCCCAAAGCCTTCAGCGGCACGCCCCCAAGCCTTCAGCGGCACGCCCCCAGGGCCTTCGGCGGCACAGCCCCAATGGGCTTCAGCGGCACGCCCCTAATGGCCTTCGGCGGCACAGCCCCAATGGGCCTTCAGCGGCACGCCCCAATGGGCCTTCAGAGGCACGCCCCCAGGGTCTCAGCGGCACAGCTTCAACGGCCTTAGCGGCACGGCCCCAGGGACTTCAGCGGCACACCCTGTTGGGCCTTCGACGGCACGCCCGTTTTGTACCCCAGCGGCACGCCTTTTGCCCTCCTACGGCACGCTTGTGCAGCCGTCAACGGCACAGCGTGAAGGCTTTTTCAACGGCGGGGGGATGACGTGAAGCCCATGCCCTACATATCCTTGGCGCGCAGTGAGCCGTCCGAGGTGTCAGCCGATCGTTGGGCCACGCAGGCTACTCACTGACAGCCAGGACAGGGGAGTCAAACCCCATCATCACGAGTTGCTTCCCGCCTTCGACGGCCTGCTCGAAGGCTCCGCTGCGGGAGTATAAATGACTCCCGCTTCGACAAGAGAAAAGGAAGGAGAACGGCGAAGAAGACGGAAGACACACACGCAAGAGAGGAAAGAGAAGAGAGAAGAGAAGAAGAAGAGCCCCGGACGTGAGTCCCCTCGACGACCACTGGCAGAAGCGAGAGTAAGAGAGAGAGAGCTTGATGTAGTAGGAGAAGGTGGGGAAAAGAGTAGGGACGATTGTCCCTGCTCCGATCCCCAACACCTCCTTCTCTTTTGTGCTCTGTTCTTCCCCTTCCCGTTCTTTCTTTCTTTGGGTTTCTCCTTGCTGTAGTCTCGGCTTGGGCACCCTTTGTAATGTGTATATAGGGCCACGACCCTTGGTTTCCTATGAATGACAATCACCCTTCTCGGGTTTCCTTGCTATTCCTGTTGGTTTACGCCAGTCTTCATGGTGTATGGTGTGTTATCGTTTTTTTTTTATTTCCTCCGGTGCTTTCAGAGTCTCGTAGCAATGTGATTGCCCCGTATGATACTTGGCCTCCCGGGTTCTATGCCCTCTCCTGACGGCATTGGCTGCTCTCCTCCTCTTTAGAACACCCAGTAGCCAGTAGCCATCCTTGGCTTTCCCCCCACCGGTGTTGCCCTTAAATTCCCCTCACCAATGTCCCTCAACTCCTTTTGGCGGCACATCCCTGGCTCTTCCTAGCCGGTGCACTCTTGATTTTCTCCAGGCTAATGCCTCTCCGGCACGCCTCTTGACCCTTGGACGGTACACCTAGAAAGGCCCCTGACGGCACATATTTTGGCCCTTGGCCGGTACACCAAACCGCCCTCAGCGGTACACCTTCCCTGAGTGCCTCAGCGGCACGCCTGGCCCTGCCCCAGCCTGGTACGCCTTGGCTGAGCCCCAGTCCACCTTGTCCAGTTCTAGAGGTCTTCGGCCCGTCGTTTTCCTCGTGTTTTCCGAGGTTTTATAAAGGTGTTGCTGCCTCGGGCGCCCACCTCCAGTTGTCGGGTTCGCCACTCCGTGTGGGCGCGTTCCCTTTATCTCCCTTACGCCGGGTCAAGGGGAGATGATGCCGAATTTTTGTAGAAAAATGATAAATATATTAAAAGGCACAAGGAAGCAGCAGACGAACAGAACAATCAACGATAAAACTTTCCGACTTATCGAGCCGCTGCCGGCACCATGACGAGAACTGGACCGATTAATAACCGGCAGCCCGAACGTCCGATCTGTGAGAAGAGGCCGAACAGAATAAAGCAAGGAAAAGGAGAAGTTTATATAAAACTATATAAAAATCAATAAGGAAGAAAAGAAAAAGCCTTAAAATGAATAACAGAGGAGTGCACTTCATCATGCCTGCCTCGACCTTCATCGGCACGCATTCTACAACCTTCACCGGTATACCCCAACAACCCTCAGTGGCACACCCTTCTCAACCTCCAGCGGCACACCCCTCATACCCAGCCTAACCCCAGCGGTACACTCATCTAACCCTCCACCGGCACACCCCATCCTCATCCCAACAACCCTCCAGCGGCACACATTCTTAGCTCCCCAGCGGCACACACACGCATCCCACCTTATCTTCCCTTCGCGGCACACCCTACATTCCTTCGCCGGCACACCCCTCGGCCTCCAGCGGTACGCCCATTTTAGCCCCCAGCGGCACGCCCCATCTCCCTTTGTCGGTACACTATATATATATACATACGTATATACGCATAGCATAGTAATAACAACAGTAAATAGCAAATGAATTAACTGAAAATTATGCTAATCGAAGGATGTCAAATATGTAGCAATAATAACAACAGTAAGAAGGGGGGGTAAGAAAATAATAGTAATAGTAATAAATAAAAAGGGAGAAAATTACTCAGTAAAAACAAATGCAAAAAGAAGGGGGGGGGTGATAAATAGCAAAAAGAAAAGGGGCACTTATAACTAAGAAAATCCCAGATAAAAGATGATAGGGTCCACACTGCAGTCCATCTCTCCCGGGATCCGATGCAAAAGGAACAGCAACGCCGCCCTTTCAGGTCGAACCCGAGTCTTGGGAATTATCCCGACATGGCCAGGCTTTGACCTAATCTCGGGTCGACATCTTAATCGGACCGGATTTCGTTTCTCGTTCCGGACCCCTTCCGAGTCTCATTAACCAATTGCCGTGCGCTCGGCAGACATTTGAACGGATTCGTCCAGTTTTCCCGTCGCATTTTCATCACAGACCCCGTGTCGAAACATGAAAAGGCCCACGATGTGACCGACATGGCCGACGGTTTGTGGTGTGAATACAACCCGCAGTGTGATCTATCCCTATCTCTCTCTCTCGCAATTAGTATTATTCCTTCGGCCGTAGGGCCCTAATTTCGGCAATTAATCAAGGGTATTCCCTCGTATGGGGGATGTAAATGACGTCGTGACCTTTATGGCGCGACGGAATCTAGTCCCGACACGAACCACACAATCGTCTGACGAAGTCAGATCGAGCGCACCACGGACTCTTCGAAGCCCGAATAAAATGTCACTCCGGTGACTGGCACGCCCACACACTTAATAAACCAACAAAACGAATAAGATAATTTGCTAAATAAAAAAGTGCATCACAAGTCTGGCACGCCCTGTGGGACCGATCCACCCTTCATCTCTTTGCCGAAATCAGGGGCCCCGTGGCCCCCCTTCCTGTAATACTAATTGCGTTACTTTCTCAAATGCAGGAGAGAGAATTGCATCATGGTGCCGACGATGGCTATCACTTGCGGCCCTCAACCCGTCGAGAACCACGTCCGAGGCGGCTACTTGGCGGTCCCCCTCAGCTTCGGGAGCTTCCCTCCCACCGTAGGCTTCCCCAACTTCTTGGGGGTGGCCTTTGTCAACGTTCTTGAGGTGAAGGCGCCCGAGGAGTCCCAGATCAACGCTCCCGCTCCGGGGGTCGTCGAAACTGCTGTCGGCCGAGCTACGGCCAAGAACAACAACAGCGTCCCCACAACGACGCTGAGCTGCAACGTGCACCACGTGCACCAAACTACCCGCCCTTCCCCCAAGGGTCAGCATCCCACCGAAGAAGGCTTCGGAGGAGCAAACACCGCGCCGGCTCGGGGCGCCGCTCGTCAACTCCGGAAAGTCCATGAATGTTGGGCCCTCCGAGTCCGTCTGGACGGGCAGAGGTCCCAAGTGACACCGGACCGTATCGTCCCGACCGTCCCAGTCCACAACTCTTTTCAAGGACTGGAGAAGCTGAAAGAGGGCGACGCCCGCAACCCCAGCTGCGGCACCGAAAAAGGCGCCGGCTCATAGGCCGGCCAAACTGAAGCATGTCTGGGTACCCAAGGAGGCCCAGCCCACTGCACCCGCCCAGGCAGGGCCCAGCACTTCCCGCCCGAGGAGGGCCCGACGATATGGCGGGGTCGAGGTGATGACCCCAACTCTCCGACTGGCACCCGTCATCCCGGTGCCGTCCGAGAATGTCCCACCGCCGTCCCCGCGGGCGCCGACACAATGCTGCCCGCCCAGCCACTCAGGGCCTATTCTCCCCCTGCCACTATCATCGACATGCAACCGCAGGCTGCTCTCCCTGACCTGGAGTGGGAAGGGATCGAGCAGGCTATGAGGAATTGCCTCCGAGGCCCGGGTAGCACCCCCGCCGGCCGCCAGAGACTGCTGGGGGCAATGGCCTCCGCTTTCCCATAAGAAGGAGCCCGACCCGCACCCAGCGCGGAGTCGAGGAATCGCTCGGAGGAGCCGCGCTAGTCCCCTGTACTGGAGGAAGCGCCGCCCCGATGATCGATCTTCGACAGGCTGATGTTCCCAGGAAGATCGTCCAGGAGGGAGACAAAGAGAAGCAAGAACAAGAGATGGCAAACATTCACCTGCAACATGGCAGGAGTTCACGGTCGGTACGGGGCCTTGCCCACCGATCCGGAAGAAGTGGCCAGAATCGCCGTCAGGCCGGGACCCCTCACTAGAAGAGGGAGAGCGGCAGGCGGCGTGGCACCCACAGGCGCCGAAGGGACCTTACCTGAAGAGCCCCTCTCGGCTCTCACGGCCAATGTGGTCACCACCGGCGACACGAGTGGCGGACCCTCGACATCATCAGAGGACGCCCCAGCCGAGGAGACAGGGGGCATGCCCAGCCTCCCACGGTTGACCCGGCAATGCTGCTCATGATGCAGCGGTTTCCAACAGGAAATTGAATCACTTAAAAGCAATTGAATGAACGGAACACACCGCCCCCGATGTCCTGGCAGGCCGAGGTTTTACCCGAAGCGCCTAGGGACAGGGGGCAATTCTCAGAAGCAGCTCTTCCAGCAACCCTCAACCCTCTCGGGGACGCGTCCCCTGCAGCAGGCACACTGCACCGCACCAGCCCCGCCACAGGCCTTACTTTCCTAAGGGTCCCTCATGGCCCCCCAGGCGACCGTGCTGGCCACCCCAGAGCGCGTAGCCCGCCCATTTTTATCCGAGTCCGGTCGACCGGCAACGGTTAGCCGGTTGATGCTGGAACAGATGATAGACATGAAACTGGCCGAGAGAGGTGACGGAGATCAGACGCGTTCGACGTCTACCGGGTGCCCTACCGGCTCACCATGCTGCGAAGAAGTTGCCGGTCGGCGTCACCAAGCCACCCAAGTTCGAAAAGTTCAACGGGCAAGGGTCTCCCCCAGGGAGCACATTGCTTATTATGTGAATGTCATGGGGGACTTGGCTGCTGATGAGGCCTACCTCCTGAAGTTCTTCAGCTCGACACTCACCGGGCTTGCCTTTGAGTGGTACTCCGGCCTGCCACCGGGTCTGTCGCCGACTGGCCCGACATGTAAAAGAAGTTCAAAGAAAGATTCTATGTTGCAGAACGAGAGGTCACCGTGGCAGAACTTTATGCCACAAGCAGAAGAATGACGAGTCGGCCCTCGACTATATTAAGAGATGGAGGAACCTCAGCATGAGGTGCAGGCGTCCCCCACACCAGGAGGATGCGGTGCAGATCTGCTAACAGAACCTGAAGATAGAAATCCTGGAAAGGATGATCGGCACGAGGTCAAGACATTTGACCGCCCTGAACAAGTGGTAGCAGAGATCGAGGCATTTTTGGCCCGATACTCCTCCACCCCGGCCATGTCAAGCCAGAGAGCCAGGCAGGTCGAGAAGAAGCCGGCTCCCCGAAGTGCACACATTAGATTTCCAGGCTTTTGAAAATAGAAAGAGAAAGCCAAGGGGGCTGCCGACCTTCCTCCGCCCAGAACCACAGAACGGCGGGAAGGCCCCTCACTAAGGAGAAGATGAGAAATAAGCTGTATTCCTTTGCCCGGGACAAGTCTAAGCTTCTGTTCGAATGGGCAACCAGCTACAACAAAATTACACTGCCAGAGCCGAAAAGGCCCGGCGACCTAAAGAAAAAGGACGACCCGCGCTTCTGCCGTACCACCGAGTGCTCGGACATACGATTGAAGACTGCTATGTCTTCAAGGATGTTATTGAGTCCTTAATCAAGAATGGGGAGCTGGACATGGGGGAGCATAGAGTAGACCCCGCAACCGCATGAGTTGCCCCAGCATAACCTCCACTGTCAACATGGTCTCGCTATACCAGGAGTTGCCTGAGGAGTGGGCGGAGGCCTGCGCCCGCGCACTTATGAGACCTTTATCATGACCCCCGGCTCAGGATCAAGGAGGTTGGCAGACTGCAACTAGAAAGAATAGAAGAGCACACGTCCCTCGACCCAGCCCCGGAGTTCGTCTGAGGGACGCGACACCCCTGCCTGCACCGCCCCCAGCAAGCCCAGTTCGCCACGACACGGCCCCCTCGGCTGGTCATGAGGCGGACCACTCATAACAAAAGAGCTATGTCCCGCTGGGGATGCGTCAGAAGACCAGTCCAGCGGTCCAAAGACTCCAGGCTATTATTGATGGGCTCGAAGATTATGAGCAGCCCAAAATCCAGCCCGTGGAGCTGAAGGAGTATGTCCCATGGGAGGAGTTCAATCACTCGAACTAGCTCAGGGGCAGAAGCTGAAGCAGAGGAAAGAGCCTCCCTGTGGGCTGAACTTCCCCAAGAGCAGCCATCCGCCGCAGCAGGAAAGAAGAAGAAGAAGGGAAGACCCAGGGGCAAGAAGAAGAAGGAGGTCGTCATCGCCTGCAACACCCTCTCGGCTTTATTCGACACTGCCCTTTCCCTGGAGGAAACAGAAGAAGAGCCACCCCATGAGCCGCCGAGGTGAATCAAGCTGAAGTCTCCACTTCCCAACATGCCACCAGGTCGGGAAGGAAGTGGGGGCGCCCTCCTCAGGATAACCTCAACATCATGCTCAGGGGGGAACAACCATACCAGGTTCCCGACCCTGAGGTCGAGGCACCGAGATCCCTCCTCCGGCGGGTCTCTATCCCATAGGGGCTAGGAGCCGAGGCACCCCTTCATTCATCGAATTCCTGTTAGCCCGAGCAGGCGGGAAGGCGCGCTCCCAGGGGTCTCCTTCGACGAAAAAGTAAGCAGCTCTCAAGCTCTACCGGCGGCAACTCTTCCTCAGCCAGAAGCGGACAACAGTGATATCCCAAACCTCGCCGAATTCATGCGGGGAGCGGAGGAAGCCCAGCAGGCCCCGCCGGCTCAGCAGGCTGCAACAGAGCCCACAAAGCTGGCATCCCCTGACCTGACACCCCAGCTCAGGGTGGGGGCAGGCGCAGCAAGCCCGAAGAGATGAAATTACTCAAGGTGCGGGCTGCCGACGAATAGTCAGACACCTCAAGAAGATCCCGACCCTGATTTACCGTGTGGGAGATGCTATCTTTGGACGAAGAAACACGGCAAGCCATCATTGCCGCACTCAGACGCCAGCGCACCTTGAAGCTTGCCTGGCAGAAACCTCCCCTGAAGATAGCTGTGGCTTTCACAGAAGACGACATGCTCCTGCGACCTGCAGCCATAACAGGCCCCTCTACATGAAAGGGCAGCTGAACGGCCAGCCTATCAACAGGGTCCTGATCGACCCAGGGGCGCGGTGATATACTCCCATACCGGGTGTACCAAAAGCATTATTTTGATGTACACTGGTTGAGGTCAGAAATGTCAAGATTGCTGGTTTTAACCAGAAATGTGAGGTGCCCATGGGGGTCGCAGAGTTCAGCATGACCTTTGATGACTTCACCACCAAGGTCCAGTTCCACGTCATCAACTCCAACACCTCCTATAAGGCGTTGCTTGGTCGGCCCTGGCTACACCAGAATAGAGTGGTGCCCTCCACCCTGCATCAATGCATCAAGTACCCCTGTGAAGGGAAGGAAGTCAGAATCTTCGCCGACCTCCACCCGTTCGAGGTGTTCGAGTGTCACTTGTCAGATGCCAATCTATATCTAGAGAAGGCGAAGCAGGCCCCCCAAGCCGCCCAAGACAAAGGGAAGAAGAAAGTGGAGTCGGGCAGTTGGTTTCCTCCGCCGCCCCCAGGTTATGTGGCTCCCCCCACATGTACCATTCATTGCACAAGAGGGGGGGGGTGTTTAAGGGAGCCCCTCTCCCTATCTACTCTACACAGGGGACGCCTTGCCTCGAAGACCTACTGGAGAATGTCAGAGTCCCGCCAGGGATCGTCAAGCCCATTACAGAGATTGATTGTCAGGCGGCCGAGCGGCTGAGGACCTTTGAAGTGCCTAACCCGGAGGGGCCATCCACTATCTTTTATGTTGCCGGGGGAAAAGCCAGTCATGGAAGACGATGATTGCCGATTTCCTGACGAGTTGTATGACCCGCACGTCCCCATTGCGGGACTCCCCCATATGGACGATCAGGCAGCGGAATGGTCAGAAAGTAAAGATTCCCCCCTATCAACCCTCCAGACGGAAGGAAATGTTCGAAAGAATGTGGAACCCGCCAAACCTGGATCGGCGGTTGCTGCAAATCACCAAGCACCCGGTCTGGGCTTTTCACCAGAAGATTATTACGAAACTGATGTGATATCGGTTTCGGCCTTGTCCGGCGACGACCCCGCGGAAGCTGTAGATTTGCGGGAAGCCCACCAAGAAGTATATCCCAGGCCTCCAGCTGAGGAGGCACAAGACGAAGAAGTGTTCCTTTGGAACCCTCTCTGCCGCTGCTGCACGGGGAAAACCCCCCTCTCTCTCCGACAGACTAGCCTCGCAAGAGCACACCGCCGAGGCACCCTCACTTCGGCCTGCTGGCGAAGCAAGAAGCAGAAGCATGGGTCATGCCCCAAATTCCCCCTCGATATGACCCCGTCATGTACGCCTTGTACCATAGGCAGCAACGGGAGATCGAGATGTAAAAGCACGGCTGGCTGAGTTGACCTCGCTAGTTGCCGACCTTATCCAGGGCTCTCTCCGCCCGTGGGGTGGCTATATGTCTCGACCCCGAGACACTAGTCCCGATGTCCCCGTCTGGTCAAGAAGGGAGACAAGAGACACGACAAGCCATTAACCGGAGGGCCAACCAGGTAAGGCCTGACACTCCAAGAGAAGCTGCAAAAGCCCTACTCTTTCCCAAGAGAGAAGACTCGGGGTATTTTTGACTGGGCCTGCCACTACAGCTAAGGTCTCCCTCCCACGGTCCAAGAGGCGCAGGACACCCGAAGAAGTGGGGACCCACTGTTTTGTCCCTACCACCAGATACTGGGCCACGCCATCGAAGACTGCTATGTCTTCAAAGATATTGCTCAAAACCTCATTGACAGGGACTGAGCTCAGAATGGGAGACTATGTGGTAGCCCCACACGCCCCCACGCGGCGGACAGCCCCAGAAGAGGAACCTATACACTATCCATCCAGTACCAGGCGCCTGAAGATGCGGCTGCCCCGGCCCCCGCCGGAGCTGTCTATGATGATTATACAGAAGATCCCGAGGTGGCCTTGTGCCTTTCTGCACCAGCGGACCCCGCGGACCCGGCAGCTACGGTCCAGGAGGAATGCGCGACAGATGCAGCCCCCGCGCCCCTTCATGAGGAACAAGAAGAGGGGGATGGCGTCCTCGAACCCGAAGACAATGAAGATCAAGACTTCGTCGATTGTCGCCAGCCCCGCCGGAAATTGAAATGGCGGCCACGCCACGGTCGACGAATTGATTGAGATCAACCTTGGCACAGAAGGTGACCCCAGGCCGACCTTTCTGAGTGCTCTTATGCCCCCACAAGAGAGAGAGCAATACACAAAGTTGCTGCAAGAATTCCAGGATTGCTTTGCCTGGAACTATAAAGAAATGCCTGGACTCAGCCTCGAGGTTACTCAGCACATCTTGGCCATGATCCCACGGTGGAACCAGTGAAGCAGTCTCCCGGCGTATGAGGCCGGAATTGATCAACCAGATCTGCAAGGAGGTCGACAAGCTCATAGATGTCGGCTTCGTGGCGGAAACCAATACACCACTTGGTTGGCCAACATTGTACGGTAAAGAAAAGAATGGACAGATCAGGATTTGCGTGGATTTCCGCACCTGAATAAAGCCTGCCCAAAAGATGACTTCCCGGTGCCTATCACGAAGTGATGATTGATGCAACACTGGCCACGAGGCCCTATCTTTATGGATGGATCGTCCGGCTATAACCAAATTTGGATAGCCGACCATGACCGGATTCACACGGCTTTCAGGTCGCCCAAGGGGATATTCCACTACAAGAGGATGCCCTTCGGTCTCAAGAATGTCGGTGCTACATATCAGCGGGCAATGACCAAGATCTTCGACGAGCTGCTATATAGCAAGGTCGAATGCTACATTGATGATCTAGTTGTCAAGACTAAGAAGAGAGCTGAACATCTGAGCGACCTCAGGGTCGTCTTTCAAAGGCTCCGGCTGTATGGGCTGAAGATTGAACCCTATGAAGTGCGCCTTTGGCGAGTCCAGTGGTAAGTTCTCGGCTTTATTGTCAGGCACAGAGGGATCGAGATTGACCCCTTCAAGATAAAAGCCATTCAGGAGTTGCCCCCTCCGAAGAGTCTAAGAGAGCTAAGGGCCATACAGGGCCGTCTAGCCTATATCCGCAGGTTCATCTCCAACCTGTCGGGGCGTTGCAACCCTTTCACAGACTGATGATGAAGAATGCACCCTTCAGCTGGGGTCACGAATGCCAGCACGCGTTCGACAGCTAAAAGAGTACTGAAGACCTTGCCAGTCCTGGGGGCACCTGTCAAAGGCAGACCGCTTGTTCTTACATAGCGGCCACCGAATATTCACTGGGGGCATGCTCGCCCAGAATAATGATGAGGGAAAGGAGCAGGCGCTCTACTACCTCAGCCGGAGATTGGTGGGAGCGGAGGCCAAGTACACTCGATAGAGAAAGTCTGCCTTGCTTTGGTCTTCACAGTCAAGAAGACTGAGGCATTACATGCTGTCCATGGAGTGAGCTTGATATCCAGAGCTGACCCCATCAAGCACATTCTTTCCCAGCCTGTCCCGAAGGGGCGCCTTGGCAAATGGGCCGTGCTGCTCATGGAGTTTGACATCACCTACGTGTCGCAAAAGGCCGTTAAGGGACAAGCCGTCGCGGATTTCTTCGCAGCACACCCCGTGCCCGAAGACTCCCCGTTGGCCACAGAGCTACCGAGGATGAGACACTGGAGGTAGATCATGTCCAACAAGCTATCTGGCTAGCTATACTTTGACGGGGCCTTCGAGAACAGAAGCGACCCCGTCCGGACACGCCAAGGTACGGGCCGGAGCCGGCATCGTCCTCAAATCGCCAGACGGAGAAGTGATGCATACTTCCTGCTGCATTACAAGCCCTGCACAAATAATGAAGCAGAGTATGAAGCTCTGATCATCGCCTTCAGGTGGCCCTCCAAATGGAGATCAAAATGCTCCAGGTATTCGGCAACTCGCTGCTGGTCGTCAAGCAGGTCCAGAGACAGTTTGATGTCCGAAAACCTGAGTTGCTCCCTTATCACACTAAGGCGAAGAGACTCATGGAGCGGTTCTACCTTCTTGAGATAGGCCATGTCGCCAGAGGGGAGAATGCCAAGCGACGCCCTGGCAAAACTAGCAAGCTCACTGGCAGTGCCTCCAGATGGATCTCTCAGTATCCAAGTAATAAATCAGCGCCAGATGCCCAGCATGATAGAAGAGGAACCAGAAGAAGAAGAGCTAGAAGTCACCACAGCAGAAGCCGTCGGCCTACCCGACTGGAGAGACCCCCTGATGCAGTGGTTCAAGTACCAGCAGCTGCCCAAGCAGAGAGAAGAGAAGATTAGGCTGATCAGAATTAAGGACTCTTATGAGCACCGAAATCGAATATTATTCCGAATGGTGGCCGACGCCAAGCAGAAATTACTCCTCTGATGCTTGTCCATTGAAGAAGCCTGAGGGTCATGAAGAGGTCCACGCCGGGACAGCTGGCGCACACCAGGCCGGGCCGAAAATGAAGATTGAAATAAAGAAGCTTGGCTATTATTGGCCTTGCAATGTTCGACGACTGCTGTAAATATGCTAAGTCGTGTCAGAAATGTCAGGAGCATGCCACCATACCCAGAAGGCCCCCCGTGCAGTTACACCCAACCGCGCCCAGTTGGCCGTTCGCCCAGTGGGGAACGGACGTTGTGGGTCCCTTACCTGCATCTTCTACAGGCTTGCAAATATATTTGGCGGCAACCGACTACTTCTCCACTGGGCAGAGGCTGTCGCCTTGCGGGAGGTCACCGGAGAGATCGTGGTCAGGTTGTCCGCCGTAATATCATATTCCGGTTTGGCGCGCCCGACCGAGTTGTGTCAGACAATGGCAGCGACTTCCGACAACCAGAAGGTCTACCGGCTGGCAGAAAAAATATAAAATTGATTGGAGACATCGACTCCTTACAACCCACAGGCTAATGGGCTGGCCGAAGCTTTTAATAAGACACTCTGTACTCTCCTGGCCAAGACGGTCAGCTCTAACAAAAGGGACTGGGAAGAAAGAATGTACGAGACGCTTTGGGTGTACTGAACCGTATACAAGACTCCAACAGGCTGCTCGCCCTTTTCTCTTGTATATGGCTCGGAGGTAATCGTCCCCGTTGAACTGGAGATACCGTCCCTCGGGGTTGCCATTCAGCATGGCCTTGTCCTTGAAGGGCAGACCAACGTTGAACGAAGGCTTGATGAACTCTCCAGTCTAGAAGGAAAGCGGCTCCAGGCCCAACAGAACATTCAGATCTACAGGCCGGATTGCACGCGCCTTTGACAAGCTTGTCAAGGAACGCGAATTCAAAAGGGCGACCTCGTCATGGTCAAGAGAAGAGACCTCATGGCTGCCAACCCTAAGGGTAAGCTGAATGAGAACTGGCTCGGACCCTACGTAGTCAAAAAGTCTACGAAGGTGGGGCCTATGTAATTGTCAACCATCGCGAGGAAGTTCAGTTCCCGCCTCTTAATGGAGCACTTGAGACTGTACCACGCTCCGGCGCCCCGTTCAATTAATAAATATAACCCTCCGTCCTATTTTTGGCGGATTTTACTGATTGATGTCCAAACAACTTGACCACTATCCATGTTTTCAAAAAAAAAGTGAGAAAAAAGGGGAAGAGGAAGGTAAAAAAAAAAGAAAAAAAGGGAGAAGAGAGAAAGAAAAAAAGAAGAAAAGAGGAAAAGGGAAAAAGAAGAGAAGAGAGAAAGAAAGAAAAAAAGGGGAGTAAAAAAAAAAATATACAAGAGCAGGGGAAGAGTGGAAGCGAGGAAGGGGAACTCCCCCCGTTTTCCAACCGTCGCCCCGTAGCAACGGAAGTACTAAAGAAGTTTCTAAACAAACTCTTCTCTCCGTCCTCCCGGCGGTGAGTACCCCTTTGGCTCGGACCTCCCGTCCGGGTCATTGACTAAACAAACTCTTCTCTCGTTCCCCCCCGGGCGGTGGAGTACCCCCTTTGGCTCGGACCTTTCCCCGTCCGGGTCATTGACTAAACAAACTCTTCTCTCGTCTCCCCGGGCGAGTGAGTACCCCTTTTGGCTCGGACCTCCCGTCCGGGTCATTGACTAAACAAACTCTTCTCTCCGTCCTCCCCGGGCTGGTGGGTACCCCTTTGGTCAGATCTTCGTCAGGTCATGACTAGACAAAACTATTCTCTCCGTCCCCTCTGGACGGCGGGAAAAACGGCCTCTAACCGAGACCCCCCCCCCCCCGCCTAAGACCGGTACGCGTTTCCAACGTTGTGGCAAGGCCAGCAGTCGCCGTTCGGTACGGTGGAAGTGGTCCCCTCGTCCTCCCCCTGGGAAGGCCGTGCCCCGACATGGGTTCTGCCTGGTCCTCCGGGAGCGAACCATCGGCAAAGACTCACGCCCTCCCGATGCGTCCCTGACACAAAAAAAAAGAAAGAGAGAGAAAGGACGATATACGCAAAAGAGGAAGAAGGAGGAAAAGAGGCCCCTAGGGGAATGCGTGCAAGAAGAGCATGATGAAACCTAAATCTGTTGTTCAATTCAGATAAAAGAAAATCAACCTACATGAGCTTCGGGGCATACCCCTGTGTTACATTCAAAAGAAAAAAGAAAGGAATTCTGAGGTGCAACGCTCAGTCGGTGCCCTGAAGACGTCCTCGAGGGAGGATTCCGACGCAAGGGAAATTCGTCATATCGCGCAAGCGACCCCTCGTTCTTCTAGTCGAGCGAGTTTCGCATCCACGGACGCCGCCTCGGCCTGGGCAATGGCCAGAGCCTCGCCTTCCGCCTCGACCCCTTTTTCGGCTTCGGCAAGGTCAGACCTGGCCGCAGCAAGGTAGCTCCTCCAGTTTCGCAATTCGGCTCTTAAGGGAGCGAACATTGCTCTGGCCTTCCCCGAGAGCCCTTCCCATGGCGCTCTTCATCATGGCGTCGTGCCTCCAAGGTCTGTAATACTCGTCTGCCTGGGCATCAAGGGCGGCGCATTCGTCAAGAGCCTGGGTTTCGAGGAACTCGCGACCGCTTAACATACTTCAGTAATAGTAAGACTCGTCGCTGACCATTCCCCCAGTGGCAGCCCAGCATTGTAACGCCCCGGTCAGCTGCGTCACTATGGTATGTACCTCCCGGTATGATAAGGAAAGATCGACAAAGAGCATCGTCCGCAGCGTTACCAGCAGTTGATGGCGGGCGCCTCTGACGAGGTGTGACTGACCGAGGCATGGCTGGGGAGTAAATTCCACGGTGTTGTCCACCTCCGCCCACAAATCAGCCGTCCACCGCGGCCGAAGAAGATGGAAGAGCAAGAGTCAAGACGCCTGGCCGGCGTGGTTCGACAGAAGATTCCCGGCCAACCACTGCTAAGGAAATGGCTGAGGTAATTGCGAAGCATCTGGCGTCGCTATCATCCGCTGCTCTCCTGCCTCCTCTTCCCCTGCCGGCCCCGCCTCTGCCACTAGTTCAACCGACAGGGGTGCAGGTACCGCTACTCCGGCCGAAGGAGGGGCTTCGAGTAGAGCCGGACCCGACGCCATCACCCACGGACTTTTCCCTCGCGTGTGGGATCCCTCTAGCTGTGCGCGGAGCCCAGCAAATATTCGCTTCAGGAGCGGGTCCTCCATTTGGGCCGGGAGCTTCGGGAAGGGCGGAAGTGGAACCATCAGCCGGGGTAGGCGTCCCGCCTCCATGAGCACTGCAAGGCTCTCCGCCCCCAATTCTGTGACTAAAGCCAATCCCTCCACCGCTATGGGGCCAATACTCGGCCTCCGTTTGGCGACAGCCTTCCGGGCACGGTCGGGCGTCTTCCCTGCCGTTATCACCGCCTGACCATATAGAGTATGGTTAGCCACCCGCCGCCTGGAGCAGATCGCGCAAAGTCAAAAGGCATGAGGAATCAGAAGACCCACGCTCTTACCTCGACCACCGGGACGAGGCTGCCTTCGGGCGCAATTCCCCTCCTCCAGAGGCTCGTCTGCCGTCTCGGTAGTACTCGCAGGCTCTCGCGGACGCCTCCTGTTGAAGGGCGTCGAATAAAAGGGCTAGCCTACCCATGCCCACATCAACCTCCACCGGCAGTCGACCGGCGTAACTGGAGCGGCCTTCTCGCAACCTCCGGCTGGGTAAGCTCTTGAAAGTCCGAGGACAACAAGAACGAGATCATTGCCCACTATGAAAAGGGGGGGGTTCGGCCCCAAGCAAGCTCACACTTACAGCAGCCCTCCCCATAAAGCTTGAGGAGCCAGCAAGTAAGGGGGCCTTGAAAGACCAGCTCGGGCAGCCCCGATGCTTCGACGCGCCCTTGTCGTAAGCCACCTCATCGGAGAGGAATAGTTATAATCTACCTCTTCACCCGACGAGGACTCGACCGCCACAGGCTCTGCCTTGCCGGCAAGGAGCATCCTCTTCAAGGTCAATAACGGCACATCCTCCCGCGGACTGGTTGGGGCTGGTGCGGCAGACTTCAGCTTCTTCTCACATACAGCTGCGTTGCCGGGAGGTGCAGGCGGGGCCATAGTGGCTCGACAACTGCTGCAGCGGCGCCTGTCACATAAAAGAAAAGACAGGTCATGCCAAGTCAACGGGTTCCCAAAGAAGTAAAGAGCTCAATCACTGCGGACAGAGACAGCTACCCCTCCGGCTTCTGCAACACGAGGCGGCTCGCTAATGGCCTCTTTGATGGGCGACACGGCCTCAGGAACCACGCCTCGCCCTCGCCTGGGGTCAGTACAGGCGCCGGCTCCTCCATACCGCCTAAAAGAAAGAAATGCAATTGTCATACGCGCATAAAAGAGTTCGGCCTGTGAGACAAATAAATCCCAAAGGACGGCGGCGGCCGGAGATGAACCTCACCCCCAGCATGACTCGGCTCGGTCCGGGTGACTTCGAATTCTTCAAAGGAGAAAATAGGGGCCACCGGAGAGGCGGCCGCCGGAGCCGGGGACCCCTCAGCCCCCCTTCGCTTCACCGCCTGTCGCCCAGCCGCCTTGGCAGCAGCCAATGCCTTCTTAACAGGCGACTTCGCCCGGGACCTCCCCTTTGCTTGTGGTGGGGGAGTCGGAGTTGGCGTCGGAGTCACCTTTGCTGCAGCCGCAACTTCACCTACATCGGGATGGGGCGCAAGAACCGGTTCTCCCGCATCATCAGTAGCATGCGTGGGCGCGGGCTCTTCCACAGGGCTGAAACAAAAAAGGGGAACGTTCAAGTGTCAAGGTCTTGCGTCAAAGCAAAAAAAAAATGAGGAAAGATGAGACTTAAAGGGCCCGCTGATGGCCAGGGACGCTGACCGGCAGGCTGGCTCAGCCCGGTGGGCAACCTCAAACTCCTCAAAGGATGGGACTCGTGGTGGGCGGGAGAGCGCGCCGTCGAAGCCGGGGATTTGGCCCAGGGCCTCTTCGCAGCCTTGGGCAAGGGAGCCGTAGTCGGAGCCGGCAGTGCGGCTTCAAAGTAGGCGGGCTTCTGGACGAATCGAAGAAGATTGCGGTATGTCGCTTTCTGGGTGCTATCGGGATGGCTCTGGTAGAAGATTGATACTGGTGTTACACACGGTGTAGGTACCCGATAATCTGCCAGGCACGACAGTTAGGAAAGAAGTGGGATAGGTTTGGATCTTGGTGGGATGTACAACGAGTGTTATCTGGTAGCTCAGGACGGCTCCTTGCGGGGAACGCCTCTCGGGACAGCAAGCATACGTCCTCGACGATGGCACTGTCTGTGATGCAAGCCAGGACTCGTGCCTCGAGGAGACGCTGAAAAGATGAAAGTGGCCATGCCCCACCCGTCGGCATAATAAAGGGATTGACAGGCGATGTGCCAGTAAGAAGGCGGACCCAGTCTGCGCGATTTGAAGATTCCCCGCAGCAAACATTACACCATGTGGTTTTGTCCGACTTATAATTCACGCCGGCATGGTGTAATCGGCTCAAAATGTGCTGGTATGGGTGTAGACACGCCATTCTTGACGCCTCCTGAGAAAGTCTCATATTACTATACAACGCCCCGCACCGGCTTACGCATTCTGAATCACTCGAGTGCTTCCTTTTCTCGGATCTTCTTCTGCCTTTTTCGGCATCCGAAATCGTCTCGTCACGGCATTCGGACGGCATCAACACCAGTCAGACGCATCAAGAGGTTCCGGAATCAAGAAGGGGGTCTGCCGGGCGGCCGCCGACGCCTGATTTGAGGACCCGGGTGGGTCTTAATGGGGGCGTCCAGGCCCCTGGACGCCCCCATTATTTTAATTTGTTTTATTCTTTTCTCAGGGCCCAAAACCAAATATAAAAATATAAAAAATATATATATTTATGGAGGCGTCCAGGACCCTGGACGCCTCCATAAAAACAAAAATAAAAAAAAATAAGTGTAAAATGCCAGTTGGCATACAAAAACAAATAAAATAAATAAAAAAAATACATATTAATGGAGGCGTCCAGGACCCTGGACGCCTCCATAAAAACAAATAAAAAATATAAAATGCCAGCCCTAGCATAAAAAGACAAAGAAACAATAAAAAATAATAAACTTTTGGAGGCGTCCAGGCCCCTGGACGCCTCCATCAACTCACTCACGGGCGCCGGCCACCGAACGACGGTTTGTCGTGTGTGAAAAAAGCCAAATTTAGAGACGTCCAGCTGACTGGACGCGCCCATTTCTGAATCACGAGGCGCCGCTCACAAAACCACGCGTTGTGCCAAACCGCGTGCGGCCGTCGTCGGTTTTCGGTGGACCTGTTAGAGGCGTCCGGGACCCTGGACGCCCCCATAAAAGTATTCTAAAAAAATCAATAAAAATAGAATAAAATATTATTTCGGCCCTGATGGAGGTGTCCAGGGTCCTGGACGCCTCCACCTTCCGGAGCTCTATAAATAGAGACCCACCCCCTCAGTTCTGGGGGAGCTAAGCAGTGATCCGATAGGCTGCCGCAGCCCAGAGGCTACGGAGTCATTTTTCTAACCCGTGGGTTCTTTTGTAGGTGGAGGTTCTGCCGGCTTCTCGGGTGCTCACGCTCGCGAGAGGAAGGTCGTCTTCATCCACCGCGCTTCCACGTCGTCCCCACGCTGCCGGAGCTCCGCCGGATTTCACCCTCGGCTCATCCAATAAGCCTTTTCTTCCCCTCTTTCTCCATAGTCCTTTACATTCATCATATTGCATCATCTATCCCCCTTCACAAGGGGGCCTCTTCTCTTACACTTCTTACATCCATCATCTCATTTTCCTCCTACTCGAGTCCGAGAGGGGTTTAAAAGATAACACCAACCAGGTGTGTGTCTTGCCATCATTTCGTTATTTTTATCGCAAGGATTCGAATACTACACCTCCATCTTTCTAATCCACTTGTCATTTATTTGTCGTTGTCTTGCAAGGGTACCCGAGGAAAGCCCTCTCCGTCGGCCGGCCGGAAGGAGAGGAAGAAGCAACCCGCCATCTCCCGCTCTTGAGGTAGGCGCGATCACCTTCTTATTTTGGGGTCTTTTGGCCCCTGGCGATCACATCTTATCATCGAGGCCGCGGCGAGTCACTTCCCCAATGGCCGTTTAAATTTCTGTTTCCTATATTCTCTTTATATTTTGTTATATATTCTGCTTATATCATCGAGGCCGCGGCGAGTCACTTCCCCAATGGCCGTTTAATTTTCTATTCCTATAAATCTCTTTATGCTTTGTTATATTCTGCTTATATCATCGAGGCCGCGGCGAGTCACATCCCCAATGGCCGTTTAAATTTCTGTTCTTATATTCTCTTTATATTCTGTTATATTCTGCTCATATCATCGAGGCCGCGGCGAGTCACTTCCCCAATGGCCGTTTAAATTTCTGTTCTCATATTTTCTCTATATCCTGTTATATTCTGTTCATATTCTCGAGGCCGCGGCGAGTAACTTCCCCAATGGCCGTTTCAATTCTTGTTATTTAATTTTTGCATCATTCCCGTCCCCCCGAGGTCGCGGCGAGTCACTTCCCGCTATGGCCGTTTAATCCCCATATTTTGCTATATCATACTTGTCCCGCTCGCCCCGCCGGAGCAATCTCCCGTGGTGGCCCCTTCTCTCTTTCCTCTCATTTCTGTGTTGCAGCAAACAAAACAAACAAAAAAGAAGGAGCCCGCGCGCTCTCCGCCTCTTCCTCTTCCCCGCATCCCGCTCTTCTCCTTCACCGCGTGACGTCGCTCACAGATTGGCGATCACGGTGGGACTTCTACTGCTTCCCCTCGGCTACCCTTGCAAGTTCGGCACCATCCGTGCCCCTCCATCTTGGCGCCCGCGCGCGCCCCCGTTGTGCTCACGGCAGCACTGTCAGTTGCTTGGTTGTTTGTTATTATACGTCTGTTATTTTTGTTGTTTTCCCACTCCATATATCTGTCAGCATTCCATTGCATACATCTATTCCTCCTTTCTATCTTTTTTTCATTTTTTGAGGATCACCCTTTCCCGGTGAAGGAAGGACTCTCCGTTTGGGAATTCCTCTCAACGGACTAGAATCTCCTACACTGGGACCTCCGTAAGTCCCCGACATCGAAGAATCTCCTCTTCGTTCACTGGGCTGGTTGTACCATTGAAGTTCCCCGGAGTTAGTTATTTCGTTCGTGGTGAGACGAGAGACCCTAGCTGACACGGCGGTGAAACAAAAACAAACTAGGGTCCCCATTTTGTGTGAACTTCGGATCTCGCTAAAAATACAAAAAAAATCATCAAAATCAAAACACAAAAAAAGGACGTAAAAGCATCCACTTGTTTGATAATCTCTGCTACCTACTTGCTAGTGTATGTTTTTGCGTTCTGGGAAAACTGTGAGCATGTCTCACGAGTCTTCTGAGGAGAACCACCCTAGTCGTGGTTTGACAGCCGACCCGCGAGTCTATGCTATGGACTCGGGTCCTTCTCATAACCCCTCGCATGAGGTGCATGTTACTGCCGGGGACACGTCCCCGCCACAGGATATCACTTCCTTACTGGGCGTCCTCGCCAACACGGAGCTTACCTCTGAACAGCTCCGGGCCTTCCAGGCCATTCTAAAGGGGAAATCTGTTTCCCCCACGCCCCAGGAGTCAACTCCGGCTAACGCACCTCTCCACGAGTCCGTGCAGGCCATTCCATCTCCTTCATTGGCGCAAGCCACCCAGTCTCCCTCGCTTCAAGGACAAGCGAGCCAACAACCTCCCTCATTCCAATTTCCGTCACAATCTCAAACTCCCGGTGTTCCTCACACACCGTTTCAGCCAGGACCAACTGTCGGTGGTCCGACAGTTCCCTCTCATTCCGGGTTTCCCCCTCAAGTCTCCGGGAGGCAGTTTCTCCCCCAATGGCAAGTGCCACCTTCACCCCCAGAGGAGCTCGCCCAATCGCTCCTCAATAGGTTCAATCGCATGGATGAGCAGTTTCAAAATCTGAGAAAAATGGTGGACGTGAAAGCCACCCCGGAGGTTGCTTTGCCAATCCTCCCCGTCATTCATCTCCCTCCCTCCGAAATGCCCACGTACCGCAGATACAATGGTACCGGCAACCCCTTCATTCACCTCAAGGACTTCATGTATGAGTCCTCCTATTGGCAAAACGATCAGAGGTCCCTGGCATACCTCTTTCGGAGATCATTGGATGGTCCCGCGCTTGAGTGGTTCTATTCTCTGGAGCCCCGCGAGGCCGAGAATTTTGAAGTAGTTCAGAGAAGGTTCTTGCAGAAATATAGGGATAGGGTCGGTCCCTCACTCTCCATTACCGACCTAGTGGCCGAAAAGATGAAACCCGACGAGGATTTTGTCCGATATGCTGATAGATGGAGGTCTCTGGCGGAGAGAATAAGGGATACCCTCTCCGAGCCCGAACAAGTGAAAATGATTGTGTCTAATGCAACCCCACAGTTCAGACATGTCCTGGCCATGAATAAACTGACAACAATGGAGGAACTCTACGAAAGGGCCCGGTACATCCAAACCCAACTAAAAGACTCCCCCATCATGAATATGTTTGAGTCGCCGAAGCCCAAAGTGGTCAGAAAGACAGGCGCTGGTGTCCCGGGCGGAGCCACAGAAGGGGTCGTGACAAATGAGCAAGTCAGTGCGGTCAACAATGCCAACTATGCGGTCAACCCAAGGCCTCCACAAATGCCCCGACTACCCCTTCAACCAGGTCCTTTCCCTCTCCGTCCTCCACCCCAAAATAATCCACCCCAGGATAATATGCCTCCATTACGCCAACCCCAGCAACAACAACCACAACCTCAGCAACAACAACCACCGCTTCAGTACAACCAAGTTCCACCTCCAGGGAACTATGGTCCCCAACAGCAACAAAGGAGGCCGCTCGGTCCCAAGAGAGCCTACTATCCACCATTGCCAGAAACTTTAACAGACATTTTTAATGCCCTCATGGCATCAAACCAACTCGCCTTACCCAGAGAAAGGCTCATGTGGCCCCCCAATGTTGATACCTCCAAATACTGTGTTTACCACAGGCAGCCGGGACACACAGTAGATTACTGCTTCCATTTCAAAGATTACATACATGATATGAACGATGAACATCAAATAGATTGGGATGAGATGAGACGGTACGTCGCGGCTCTCAAGGCTAGGAGACCTCCTCAGAGGCCACAGCAGCAGTTACAACAGCAACAGCAGCCACAACAACAACAGCAGCCTCAGCAGGCCCCACAACAACAGCCCGACATGGGCATAATCCAGAATCCACTACCGGAGCACCAACAGCCCAATCATCAGGTTAACCCCATCTCCTCCTTCCCGGAAATCGGGAGAGAGCAGGTGTGGCACCAGGAAAGTACCTCCATTCTTTATACCTCCAACCCTATCGTCATGCAACCCCCTCACCTTGCCCGGGTAGCACCTCTCTCTCATCAACCCGCATCGGTATCGCCTTCGCCATTTCCACTACCATTACGCCCTCTCATCCGCACCCCAACCTCCTATCAACCGACACTTTCTACTACGCCTTCACACCCTCTCACCTTCCCCCACTCCCCCACTTTACCATCCACCTCTACCACATTTACCCCTACGCCTTCTAAACCCCTTATCATCCGTACACCATACATAACCCCGTCTTTCTCCACCACATCACCACTAATGCCTTCAAAACCACTCATCACCCACCATCCGCCTCAAAACCTTTACCCGTTTCAAACCTTACCTCCACCTCCACCTTCCAAACCCCTTATCCTTCATAATCCGCGTGATATCCCCTCTACCTCCACCATGCCTCCACCTAACAAACCCCTCATCAGAATCCCTGCTCCCGTCATCACCCCTGCTTCATCAACAATTCCTCCACTACTACCCCTCAAACCCCTGTTAAAACCCACTGCTACCCCCACAGAGGTACAAAAGCCACAGGCAATGGTGCTCCGGAGTGGAAGGATTTTCCACAGGGTTTTCCCCCACAACAGTCAGAATCCCGAGCAATCTCAGCCAGAGAAGGATGATGGAGAACAACCAGAAAAAGCTATCCCTGGAACACAGTATGATCTATTGAAACACCTGGACAAGACACCTGCTCGGATCTCCATCCTGGAGCTTCTTCAGAGATCCACATCCCACCAGGCGGCCTTGATGGAATATCTTCAAAAAGTCATGGTTAATGAAGACCTCCCCGTGGAGAAGATTTCAACCGTCCTGACCCCAACAGACACACAACCGGCCATCATGTTCCACAACTACGAGCTCGCTCCCAAGGAGGCTCGGAAATATGCACTGTGCATTTCAATAAAAATTAATGGGGTATCCATAAACCCGTGTCTTGTGGACACGGGTGCGTCCATAAATGTGATCTCCATGAGCACTCTTCAGTTATGTGGGATCGACGAGGAACAAATAAGACCTTCCTCGATCACGGTCACGGCCTATGACAATAGCAAAAGGCCGCCCCAGGGGATGATTATTCTGAAGGCAGAATTAGGCCCCATGTCAATTCCCACGGAATTCCATGTCCTCGACATGGACCCCACATTCAAGGCTATACTGGGTCGACCTTACATCGAAGCCATGGACGCTGTGCCTTCCACCAACCATCAATGCCTGAAGTTTCCTTACAATGGGAGAATTATTAAAGTGGTCAGTACACCTGTCCTTCACACAGTGGATGCTATCAACACCTCTCTGCCATCTGTTTGGCCGTCTCATCGGCCCATATTGTCACTGCTGGATGTACGTGATCCATCTCGCATTCCACTAGCACCAAAGGAGCCGGTCAGCGCAACCACAACATCATGTCTCCCTCTTCACTCCAAAGGTTGGGAGATTATGAGGAACATCGGCTACCAACAGGGAAAAGGTCTGGGCGCACAGTTACAGGGTATGCTCAAACCGCCAAAGGAAATTAGGCCGAACCGTAGGTTTGGCCTAGGCTTCAAAGGACCGTTCAAGGCAGATTGGAAGCCCCTCACATGGACTCTATCAAACCACTTCAACAGAGGGCCCGTTGTTCAGATAGGAGATCACCCACGAGAAGCATATGGGGAATCACATGCTGTATATTTGGCTGAAAAATGTCCGAGGATCGCCAAAAGAGGCAAGATCAAAGATCCGGAATGCGAGTGGGACAAATGGTTCGACATACGGGACATTTCTGTTGCACTGGAAAGGATGTTCTCGTCCCCACAGCTTGAAGGACCACCATTGATCTCCGAAATACCAGAGAATATTACCACTCTTGCCAAGGTTCCAAACTATCCTCGTCCTCGCCAGAAGGACTCTGTCGTCGACGGATCTTCATCTGTCCTCAACATTGCCATCGACGGCTCATTAGCCGCCATCCTCTCCATCCACTCGTCTCAGCCTTTGCTGATATCTTCTTCCTGGGCCAGACAATTGTCTGATGATCTTCCCAGGTCCCCTTCTTTGCTTACATACCTACGCGGGCTTTTCAACCCGCGCCAGGCCTTCAACCATGATCTGCTCTACGAGCCCCACAATCCTCTAGCCATAACCACTTTCCTCTCTCCTCCAATCTCTTTTCACTGCTTTGTCATTAAAAATGAAAACGAAAAAAAAACGTCAATTTTCAAACTCTCCAACAACACATCTTCGTTGAGGAAACCTCCTACATCTCCCACGGGTGCGTACCGCCTTGCGGACCACCCGTCCAAGGTCCGATGAGCGACCTTTTCTACCCCTCCTCTGAGGGGTCTTCTCCTGTACATTCTACACCATCCTCTTCGTCTTCCTCCTCTTCTGTAAATATTGTCAGTCAATCTAGGAATGATAGGCCAAGGGTAGTACCTAGGAAGAAATCCAAAGGTAGGCAGATCCCTCGTCGATTCCTTCTGGATTTGGCCGCCAGGTGTCAGGCCCTTCTTGCCATCCCCCAGTTGTTAGAAAATCCCATCCAGCTACCCGAAATAGAATGCGAGGGCGACTGTGCATCTGATGAAGGGTATGGAGTCTACGAGATCACGAATGAAGAATGCCCCACTGAAGATGAGGGTGAAGAATATGAGGATGTGGCGGGCGCATACGCTAGTGGAATGAGGAGATTCGACGAGCCGTCAACCGCCGTAGAAGAATCCACCAAGGAAGTCAACTTGGGAACTGAGGAAGACCCTAGGATCATCCTCATAAGTGACAACCTACCACCCTCTGAAGAAGAGGCATTAATTGAGGTTCTCAAGGAATATAAGGACACGTTTGCATGGAGCTACGAGGATATGCCGGGTTTGGATTCAACCTTGGTCGAACACCGTTTAACCCTAAAACCAGGGTCCATCTCGGTAAAACAAAGGTTAAGGCGTTTCCACCCTCAGATGGCTTTGAAAATGAAAGAAGAGGTCGATAAGCTCCACAAAGCCAGGTTCATTAGAGTCGTTCTTTATCCTCAATGGGTGGCGAACATTGTCCCGGTCATGAAGAAAGATGGGAAAGTCAGGATTTGCATTGACTTCCGGGACCTTAACCGCGCGTGTCCAAAGGATGATTTTCCCTTACCTCACATTGATGTGTTGATTGATAACACGGCAGGTTTTGAAACCCTCTCCTTCATGGATGGATTTTCAGGATACAATCAAATTCGTTTGGCAGAAGAGGATCAGGAAAAGACGTCATTCACTACCCCTTGGGGAACATATTGTTACGTGGTCATGCCGTTTGGGTTAAAGAATGCTGGAGCTACTTACCAAAGAGCGATGATGGCCATATTTCATGACATGATGCACATATATCTGGAAGTGTATGTGGATGACTTATTGGTAAAATCAAGGACCAGGATGGAACATCCAGAAGTTTTGGCTAAGGTCTTGCAAAGGTCCAGAGAGTTCCAATTGAAAATGAACCCGAAAAAGTGTGTGTTTGGTGTATCATCAGGTAAATTGTTGGGGTTCATTGTGAGTAAAAGAGGGATCGAGATTGATCCCGACAAAGCCAAGGCTATCAGGGATATGCCGCCTCCCAAGAATTTGAGGGAAGTCCGAGGTTTAATCGGGAGGTTACAGTTTATTCGTCGGTTTGTGTCTCAACATTCACAAAGGTGTAGACCTCTCTACGAGTTGACCAAGCCAGGAGTAGAATTCCACTGGAATTCTAAATGTCAGAAAGCTTTTGAAGGTTTGAAGGAATATCTGGCTAGTCCACCCGTTCTCATTCCACCCAAACCAGAAAAACCTCTGATCCTTTACGTCTCAGTCTTGGATGACTCCGTGGGAGCCGTCCTCGCACAAGCTGATGAAGAAGGCAAGGAACGGGCAACCTATTACTTGTCCAAACTTCTCAATCCCTGTGAGCAGAAGTACACCGGCATGGAGAAAACTTGTGCTGCCCTCGTTTGGGTAGTGCAGAAATTGAGGCACTACTTCTTGGCTCACGAAGTCCACTTGATTGCTCGGATGAATCCTATCAAATTCCTTCTGGAGAAAGCCGTCCTTACGGATAGGCTAGCACGCTGGCAAAGTTTTCTCTCTCAGTTCGACATCACCTACATCCAGCAAAAGGCGATTAAAGGCTATGCCATAGCCGAGCATCTCGCTCACCATCCTCTTCCCAAGTTCGACCCCGTCCAATCAGAGTTTCCAGATGAGGAACTAATGTCCATCAACCAATCAGATGAGCCAATGTGGACACTATATTTTGATGGAGCTCTGAATTCTCAAGGGAAAGGAATCGGCGTCGCCCTCCTGTCACCGGAAGGCCTCACATTCCCATTGGCGTACCAGCTCAAATTTCCAGTTACCAACAATATAGCCGAATATGAAGCCCTTCTAGCTGGCCTAGGACTCGCTCATTCTTTACGTATCACTGAGTTGCGAGTTGTAGGTGACAGTCAGCTCATCCTTCGTCAGGTACTCACTAAGTATCGCACTCGCGATCCCAAACTCAAGCCATACCAAGAACTCACTGCTGCCTTTGCCAAGCTGTTCACAAAACTGATCTTTGTTCATATCCCTCGTCATCAGAATATTCTCGCCGATGCCCTCGCCTCATTGGCATCATCCATAAGGTTCCCTCTAGGAAGATGGTTTAAGTCCATTTCCATCTACAAACTTCACGCCCCTGCAGTCGATGATGCTTCCTACGTAAACATCAAAGACAGGATAGCAAGGAAGATCCTGCAGGAAGATATCCTTGAGAAGAGGGAAATCATGTTGGCAGAGGCCGAAGAAGAACTGGCTGATGAAGAGAAACCATGGTTCTATGAAATTGTCAAATATTGCCAAGATCAGTCTTATCCTGAAGGGGCCACCACAGAGGACAAGAAAGCCATAAGAAGGGTGGCTCAGAAATACACATTGATTGGAGGTCTACTCTATAGGAGGAGCCTTAGTGGTATTCTGTTAAGATGTCTTGATGACGATGAAGTTTGGAAATGTGTAGAAGAGACGCACTCGGGTGTGTGCGGTGGCCACGTGAATAGTCAGATGCTCGCCAAGAAGATCATTCGTCAAGGCTTTTATTGGCCCACTATGGAAGAGGATTGTGCTGTCTATGTCCGTAGGTGTGTCAAGTGTCAACTTCACGCCGATAAAATCCATTCACCATCTTCCTCACTTCATCCAATATCCTCCCCATGGCCTTTCTCCATGTGGGCATTCGACATCATTGGTCCCCTAGGTGATCCCAATTCCCTCACCAAGCAGAAATCTTTCATCCTTACTGCGACGGAATACTTCACCAAATGGGCCGAAGCCGAAGCTTACGCGGAAATCAAGGCGTCAACAGTCTGCAAGTTCATCATGAAGAACATTCTCGCCAGATTCGGCGTCCCAAGCACGATCGTCACCGACAATGGGCCACAATTCATTTCTCAGGACCTACAGGACCTCTGCAAAAGGTACGCAATTGCATTGCATCATTCATCGCCTTATTACCCACAAGGTAACGGTCAAGCGGAGGCCACCAATAAAACATTGCTCAAAATCATCAAAAAAACCTGCGAGTCTAGTAAGTTTTCAGACTGGCCAGAAAAGCTTATCGAAGCCCTATGGGCCTATCGTACTTCAATCCGTACCCCCACCGGGCAGACTCCATTTGCCCTCACTTATGGTATGGAAGCAGTAGTCCCGTACGAGACTCTGATCCCTTCTCTCAGGGTACAATTGGATGAGGAATTTCCCCTCGACGATCGTCGTAATTCACTCCTCGCCCAGTTGGAACTCTTGGATGAGAAGCGGCTGGCCGCCGCCGAACACGCGCGTGTGTATCAAAATAGACTCGCTCGCTTTTACCAAAAGAAAGTCGTTGAGAGAAAATTCAAAGTCGGTGAGATGGTCGTAAAAAGAATTTTTGTCAAACCTGGAGGGCCGCGTTCTAAGCTCCAACCCAATTGGGAAGGACCATTTGTAATTCAAGCCGTGTACCCTGGCAACGCCTACAAGCTAGTCAACGCCGAAGGGACCGAGTTATCCCACCCTTGGAATGGGCTTTATCTTAAGAAATACTACCCTTAGCACAAAACAAAAAAATGATGAAAAGATAAAAAAAAGAAAAAAAAAAAACAAAAAAAAACATCAAAAACAAGGAAATATTGAAAACCACTAAAAATATGAAAAATTCAAAATGCCGATGCCTGGCAGGCACCATGTAGTTAAGTCCCTGCATCTAGCTTCATGTTAGGATAGGGCCCATTAAGGCTTGGTAGGCACCGGGTCTTGGTTTGCCAGAACCGTGGAGATCCCTGTCCGGCCACGTCGGCCTATGCTCGCTCGAAGGAAGCTAACATGTGTTCACTTATGTATTTTATTCAAAAAAAGTTGGTAGCATCACCTACGGTAGGGCCACACCTAGAAGATCTCCGGAAGCTGTAATCTTTATTCTTTTCTCTTCGACCAAATGAGACAGTCGGCGCCCTTAAAACGCTGAGCATGAGAAACCGAAACTCAAACCCCAAGGGCAAGAGTAGGATCCATTTCCTCGAGCACCGATCAGAGCACGAGAAGAGGGCAGTGTCCCCGCAGGCATACGAAAAGGGAGCCCACAAACGTCAAACATCTCCCTCACAAAAGAAATACAAAATCAAAATCAAGAGAAAAGCCTGGTCGTGACCGTGCCTGGTACGATAAACGGAACCCCTCAAAGCAAAAGTCTGAATCCACAAAGGGGGGCCGTGGAATGTAAATGTTCGAGATTTGGTCCGAAGTTGTCCGAAAGGAAAGAGTTAATGGGCCCTTATTCGCTCGCCGGGTTAACGGCTTTGCCGGTCCTCTCAGGAGGTTTATCCCCTACGCTCTTCCTTCTCCCTCTAAAGATGAAGGTTCGATGGAGTTTCTGAAAGGTGAAAACTGCCCAGGGTCTGCGACCTTATTTTAATATACACATTTTTGGTTGCCTACTTTGAAAAGCAAAAGCTATCGCTGCGAAGGAGTCTCTGTGTTTCTGGCTGGTCAAGACCCCTGTTTACCACCTTGATGTCTTCTTGTTTAACCTCGGGCTTAGGCCAATGCAAGCGCGTCACCTATGGGTACGACGGCGTCTGATTCCGGGTCAGCGTCGCGCGGTTGGTCGTTAGGGTTCCAGGGTGTTCCATCTTATACCATCTAGAGTTGTGAGGAAACAGACCCGGGTCGGGCAAAATCATCTACCTCAAACACCTTTTGGGTGAATCCCTGTGGTCGGAAGCAACTGGGAGCCTAAGCATGGCATGACGGTATTGTCATCAGGGTAAGTCTTAGCCGGCGGGATCGTCATTCGAGGGGTCTAGAGGCCCAAATCAACCTAGATGTGCACTTAGGATACCTGGGAGGTTAGTAAGAAACCCCTGTCTCACGTAGGTTAGGTGCCATTTGGGTGCTTGCCGGACGTTAGCAATAAAAAAAATTGAAATGATAAAATCAAAAAAATATGTAAAAGAGAAATGTACATATTTGCAAACAAAAAATCTTTTTATGATAAAAAAAAAATGTCAAATATAAAAAAGAAAACAAATCAATTTTGCATGATTGCATTTACGTGCATCATCTCATTCGTGTGCTTGCCTGTCGCATTTATCATCACCGCATCTTTCCCTTGCCTTCGTTAAATAAAGGCTTGGCCCCTTGACCAGTTATCAAGGACAGTCACAGTGACCATTTGCTTATTGAGCAAGGGGCCAAGTCAGAACAGAAATTCTGATTTGTTTGTTTCAGTGATATGTGCAGGGATTCAGGTAATTGAAGCAAAGGTGAAAAACAAACAAACCGAACCTTGTTTTTATTCCAAAAAAAAAAAAAAACAAAAAAAAAAACAAAAAAAAAAAATTTTACATCAAGTTCCGCCCTCTCTCTCTGCATTACTCGTCCCACTACTCTCCGGGCAAAACACTCTCAAAGGTGCTACCCAACTACGAAAAGCGGTACTCCTGCCGCTCTGTACTCCTCTTCCTATTCCCACATCCCGGCGTTGATCCGCGGAAGCAGCAGAGAAGCTACCAACACGAAAGCCACGCTCTCGTGCTCTTCGGTAGCGCTCCTCACCTTCTCTCAGCCACTGTTCAGCAAGACCAAGGCTGATTCGGAGTTCGAATAGTTGGGCCTCCATGGCCCTTCGTTCCTCCCTTTCAGTCAATCTGTTGGCTCTTTCTCTCTCTGCGTCTCTTTCTCTCTCTGTCCGTTCTCTCTCACGGTCTTCCCTCTCCAACTGGAGAGTGATCCTCAGTTCCATAGCATCCCTGGATGAGTCGTCATCAGGATGACGCCGCAGTTTCCTCTCCAGTTCTGCTATCCTAGCCTCCTTATGCACAGCTTGGGCAAGCGCTTCTTCCGTCTCCTTTTCCTGCCGAGTGTACCATCTCAGATACGCGATAAGGCGTAAACAAAGAGAACTCAACGCTGAAACTTTTACCTGTATACGAAGCATTCCTTCTGCCTCCGCAGCACGCTGCGTGGCGTGAGCAAGTTGCTCATGAAGCGAGTCAAGTTCTGAGGTGGGAATCCACAAGCTGGAAGAGGAACCACCTACTCCCATTGCTGGGGAGGCTGCGCCAATCTGGGCATGCTGCGACCATGTGAATTAGCAGCCAACATCTGGAATCTGAGGTTTTAACTAGGAACGTACTGTACACCTACCAAGGCGCTCGTAGCTCCGCGGGTATCGCCCAACTGTTGTTCCATCTCTGCCAAGCGAGTTCGTAAATTCGCGATCATGGCATCCCGGACATCCTGCGGCCTTACAAGTCAGCATTTTCACCAGAAAACCAAGGAAAAGAGAAAGAAGAGAAGAGAAAAGGGGAAACCTACCTCCACAAGTCCCCTGGGTTGGAACCGTTCTGCGTGCTTTGTCCTATATAGACGCAAATAGTCTTCGCTGTCCCGCGCCTGTGATTCTACAATCGTGCCACCCCGTTGCCAGTCTTCGTACTGTTCAGAGAACCGCACGCGCCAGTCAATGCAGGTCGCCGGTCCTCGCGTCTTTCTCCCGACACGAGGTGGCGCAGCCGTATCCACCCATTCCTGAGCCAGTCCTAAGGTTCTCATAACCAATCGTAGCCGGAGCGGCTCGATTTCATTCAGGCAGTGCATCCACAGTTCACGTCCGAACCGGGCACGACTTGCTAGAACCCACGGCTGGTCGGCATCGACCATGTCTGAGTAGGGTCTCCAGTTTACCATCGCTGCAGGGAACTCCTGTAGTTCTCGCCTCAGCACCATCAGTTGGTAGGTTAGGGGTGCCGCACTCATGATGGGTTCCCACCGCCTGGCTAGCGGCACCATCGCAGGTCGCCAATGTCGAGCTCTCCCCATGGGGAGGTAATAATAGCTCCATAACTGCTCGGCGCAGGTCATCAGTACCATGCAAAAACACAAAAAAATATATATATATACAAAAAAAAAAAAAAAAAAAAATACCTGGATGAATGGTGTGAAACCACTCACAGTCGTCTCACGATCCGTTTCTTGGAATAGGCCTGCAAACAAGTGTGCCAGCATGGCGGCTCCCCAGGCATAATACCCTACTCTTTCAAGGTCTGACAGCAGCTCCAGGAAGCAACATTGGATACCATCCCCTTTCGAGCTCAGTACCAATCTCCCCAAAAGGAAGAGGAGAAATCTCCTCAAATCTATGTTACATCTTTCCCAGTTGCCGAAATCTGTGCAATACACGGCGCGGCATCCTATTTCTATCCTTTCCATGAACTCTTCTGAGGATTCATCATCCCGCCGACGAGTGTCGGTGAGCCCTAATGCATCCATGAGGGACGCCCTAGCTACCGACCTATTTTTCCGACCATCCAGGTCCAGACCCAGTAACTTCTGGGCACCTTCTCTGTAGTCCGCGTAAGTGACTCCGGTCACTGCCTCGCCCTCTACCTTCAGGCTTGTGATCCGGACCACATCCTCCAAGCTGGGCACCATGTGCCCCCAGGGCATCAGGAATGCCCGGCTCACTGGGTCCCATCTCTCACACAAAGCTTGGATCAGAACCAGGTCGGGCTTGATCGGCTCGATCCGAAGAAAGGTACCAAATCCCATTACGTCTAGCCTCGCCTTCTGAAAATCTGGGAGGCCCCTGTACGCCGCTACTACCAACTCCCACAAGATTTGTGATTTCATCACAACCTACACATACAAGGAATGGGGGTGAGGTTTGGTCACAAGAAAGGAAGAAAAAATGAGAAAAGGGCAAGAAAACTTGGCTTACGAGTTGTGATTGGGCCCTTTCGCTGAAGTGCCCTTCAAGGTCTGAAAGCCTTCTGGAACTACTACCACTGGACCTGCTTCTCTTCGAGGAATGGGAAGATTCGCCCTCCATCCAACTCTCGGAATTTTGAACTCCTCTTCTCCCGTAAGGACTTGTGCTCCTCGAGTTATTCCTCGATATACCTGGGAAGATAAAAGGGACACGAATTTATAGAAATGGAAGGAGTGCGGGCCAAGATTGCCTCCATCACCTGTCGATGATAGCCCTTGCAATAAGACACCGGCCAAGCGGCCCCATGTGTCGTTTCACCGCTCGCACAGGGTGATTGACTGGACGAAGAATAGGACGAATAGCCCCTATGTTGTCTAGGGATACCCCATCATGTTTTGGAAGACGCCCGCAAAATTTGGCACAACATCCGGGAAAAGGAACTAGGGCCGCCAGTATTGACTTCGACGGCAGATTCCCGTGGAAAATGGTCACAACAAGACGTGATTCTCCGCTTGAGGCGGAGTCTCGACAGATCCGTCACATGGGAACAGTGCAAAGGAGAAGAAGTGTAGGGAAGAAGGAACGCACAAAAGAACAAATAAACAGCAGAAAATCAAATCACTCCATTCATAATTCTACATAAGCTGTCACAAACACTACAATCATAGAGAGATGGCGGGCCCACTAGCTCGCCAATCCTCACCATCACTCATCTCTCCGGGCACTCTCCTCCTCTCCCCCAAGGTGAGGGTCCCTCAGAAGCCTCCAGGATCCCCGTGCAGTAGCACCTGCCTCGCCTCTGGGCGCCTGCTCCGCAGCAGTGACTCGCTGCTCCTCCCCTGGCGTGGCGAAGAAGCCACTGGCGGCAAAGCGACCGGACTGGCGGAGTCGCTCCCCGAACTCTCGCGCTCTCTCGTAGCGCGTCTCCATCCCTCCTAGCCTCTGCACGACGGCCTGAAGGCCCAGCTGGAGCTCCCTCACTTGGGCCTCCAAGGCCCTCCTCCCGGTCAGATCCCGCTGTCGCTCGGACCTTCTCTCGGCTTTCTCTCTCTCTACCTCTCTCCTCATCATCTGCAGAAGAACCCTTAACTCCAGGATGTCTGGAGAAGGTCTCTCCTCACCTCGGTGCCGCAGCTCTGCTACAGTCGCCACCCAGGCGTCACGCTCCTCTTCCGCCCGGGTCGCACGGGCCACCGCACCGGCAAGTTGCTCCCGGAGGGAAGCAATCTCGAGAAAAGGGGCCGAGGAGCTAGAAGATCCGCCAGCCGCTCCCACCGTCGCTGTCTGCTGGGCACGCTGGAACAAAATAAACAACGGCCGTCAGTGAAACTCCGAAATCTGAAGTTAAGAGGGCGGCACGTAACTTACCAGGAGCGACAGCTCATGTTGAGCGACGGCCAGTTGCCGCCTAGTCTCTGACAGCTGGGCGCGCGAGCCGCCGATGCCACGCGTGTCCCCAGCTTGGGGAAGCCCCGCGTAACTCTCTCTCTGCCGCCGCAGGAAGTCGGCACTATCCTGTACCAGTACACCCCCTTGCTGTCCAGGGAGACGTACGGGCCAGTCCTCGAGCCTCGCCTTGCCGCGACTCTCCCTCCTGACGCGGCTCGGCTCGTCTGCACTCGCCCACTCATCGGCCAGGCCCAGGGTCCTTGCCATGTCCTGCACCAAGAAAGGGGTCCCATATCAGTTAAAAGGAACGCGTCCCCTGTCTAGGACGCGTCCATCATTTGAGTGCAACACTCTCCGAACCCTTTCCTCCTCGCCCGGCTCGCTTCAAAACCCAAAATGAATTAAAAGAGGAAGAGATCGGAGGACCTACCGGACCGTGTTCACCTCCTCCCACGCCATCGGGCCCCTCGGGTCCCTCGGGGGCCCGAAGCGGCCCTTCCTCCTCCATGGACGCCGTTCCGTGATCGGGCGCGTCCCTCCTTGGGCGAGGATTTCCTCGTCCCTCTCCACCTTCACCACGGTCGGGCCCACCGAACTCCATCGATCAAAAGAGGAGGAAGACGAAAAAGGGGCAAGCGCGTTTCGGCGGGAGGCGGGCTCGTTTGCGGATGAGGCACGGGAGAAGAAGGACCACCCGTCGCTTTAAATTTAAAATCAAGGATTAAGACGCGTCCTCGCGCCTGGACGCGCCCAAAAGGGGGGAAAGGAAACAAAATCCCCCCCGTGCAAAACTTAGTTCCCCGCTGTTCATGGCAAGGTCTCGCGAAGCACGCCTCAAAGGACAACTCAGTAAGTGTAGGAGAGAGAAGTACACACAACACAAAAGCCATTTCCATTTCATATAATAGCCGAAAGTACATCATACAGTGAGAAAGGTGACGTACAAGCAACTCTCTAACTCTCACCGTCACCCTCCTGGTCATCTCCTTCCTCCCTCCTCTGACGGAGATCCCTAGGGGGCCTCCGCGACCTCTGTGAACCCTGAGAAGCCGTGCTCGCCTCGCCCTGCGGTGGCACTCCAGCCTCGAAGGCGCGACGACGCTCCTCGGCCGAAGAAACCAGGTAGCTGCCCATGGAAAAAGAACCAGACTGACGAAGTCGCGCCCCGCGTTCCTTCGCCCTCTGGTACCGCTCCTCGCTCTCCCGAAGCCTCCCCTCCGCCGTGCCAAGACTCAATCGGAGCTCCAGCAGCTGGGCCTCTAGAGCCCTCCTCTCGGTCTGATCCCGCTGTCGCTCCTCCCTCTCTCTCTCTCTATCCCTCTCCCTCTCTCTCTCCACGATCTCCCTATCCCTCTCCCTCTCCTCTCTCTCCCTCATCGCCTCTCTCCTCGACAGCTCGAGGGCGATCCGCAGATCCACTACATCGCGAGGAAGCTCCTCAGCCTCCCGTCGCCGCTCCTCCTCTAGCTCCGCAATCCGGACGTCACGCTCTGCCACCCGGGCATCGCGCTCCTGCTCAGCACGAACAGCACGCGCCAGGGCCTCTCGGATCTCGGCCACCTGTCAAGACACGCATGCACCGTAAGAGAACAGTGATAGAAGGGAAGTAGCTGGAAAAGGGTCGCGGCCAAGCAAGCACTCACTCGAGCCTCGCGGTCACGCTCGGCCTCCTCAGCCCGAGCCACCGCGTACGCCAGCTGCTCCTGGAGGGCAGAAACCTCCGGAGGAGGGCCCCGCGAACTGGAACCCGCTCCACCAGCCATCGCGGCTGCCGCTGTCTGGTGGGCCCGCTGAAACACGGGGCAAACGTCAGTCAAAGGCTAAGCATCAAAAATCCAGGTCACAAAAAATGCATTGCATAAACTCACCAGGATCTCCAACTCCTGTCGGATGGCCACCAACTGTCGCCTGGCGTCCGCCAACTGGGCCCGCAGGTCGGCAATCATGGTATCACGAGCATCCTGCATTACACATAAGTTAGTATCCCATGCATACATATAGAAAAGTGGAGCGGTTTCATTTCACTTACCCCTGCCATACCACCCAAGGAGAGGCGGTCCCCGTACGTAGCTCGGTACCGTCTCATGTAGTCTGTGCTATCCTGTACGTGGGACACTACTGGGACCCCGCCCTGCTGCCAGTCCTGGTACTGTGCTGGGAAGCGCGTACGCCAGTCCACGATCTTCGCCTTCCCCTTGGTCTTCCGCCCAATGCGGGCCGGCGCATCTACATCTACCCACTCCTGGGCCAGCCCCAACGTCCTCATGACCAGTCTAAGCCGCAGCGGCTCAATCTCGTTCAGGCAATGGACCCACACGTCCCGCCTGAAGCGAGGAAGACCCGCTACAACCCAGGGCTGGCCAGCATCGCCCATGCCCAAGTAGGGCCTCCACACCACCTGCATCACCGTACATACATCATGTTAGTTACCATTCAGTCACATGCATAAACACAAAAAAAATCATGCGCATCATACCATGGCCTCGGGATACTCGCTCAGCTCTCGACGAAGTGACGCCAGCTGGTAGCCGTGGGGTGCTGCAACCACGACCGGCCTCCACTGCCGCGCCAGAGGCACGGCCCTCCTGTTCCCATGCCTAGCCCTCCCCATCGGGAAATAGTAATAGCTCCACACCTGCATCCATCATACATCATTAGTACAATAATTACATATTTAACAGTGGGAATGCATAAATAAAATGTTTACCTGGAGGAAAGGTGCGAAGCCGCTGACTGTCGTCTCCTTCTCCGAAGTCTGGGAGAGATCGGCAATCAGATGGGCAAGCAAAGCCGCTCCCCACGCATAGTGCCCCACTCTGTCCAGATCCGCCAAGAGCCCGAGGAAACGGCAGTGGATGCCATCCCCCTTCGTCCCCAGCAGAAGGCGGCCCAGGAAGAAGAAAAGAAACCTCCGAAGGTCTAGATCCACCAGCTCCCTCTCGCTCGGATCCTGGGTGAAAGCTGCACGAGCATCCCCCTCCAGTCGAGCCAAGAACTCCGCTCCAGTCTCGCTAACCCGCTGGCGCGGGTCGACGAATCCGAGCGCCTCCATGATCTCCACTCGGCCGACTACCCTGCTGTCTCTATCAGTCACGCTCGTCTCTAACCACAGCAGGTCGAGGGCACTCTCTCGGTAGTCGGGGTAGGTGACCCCGCTGACTGCCTCTCTGTCAACTCGTAGCCCGGTGATCCGAGCCACGTCCTCCAGTGACGGCACCATGTGCCCCCAGGGCATCAGAAATGCCCGGCTCGGTGCGTGCCACCGCTCCCTCAGTGCCTGGATAAGAGGAAGGTCGAGCCGGAAGGGCTCGATCCTAAGGAAAGCTCCAAAGCCCATGGCGTCCACACGCGCCCTCTGGAAATCCGGCAGCCCACGGTATGCTGCCACCACCAAGGACCAGCTGATCCGGCCCTTCATTACGCCCTGCAAACCACAAAACCAACAAAGAACACATCAGCATCATGAACAGTAATCAACAATAACACTGTATATACTTTTTTATTTTTATTTTCAAAAAAAAAAAAATAAAAAAAAAATAAATACATATATATATTTTTGGAGGCGTCCAGACCCTTGGACGCCTCCTTCCTATTTTCTTTTTTTCTTTTTCAAAAAAAAAAAAAAAAAAAATCCAAAAAAATAAAAAATATATATATAATTATGGAGGCGTCCTAGGCCTTGGACGCCTCCTTATTTTTTAAATTTATTTTATTATTTACGAAAAAAAAAAAAATAAAAAAAAGAAAGAAAAAGAAAACATGGAGGCGTCCAGGTCCCTGGACGCTTCCTTCTCTCACTACCCGCCTCTCTCTCACAGCCTTTCGCACACCCATTTTAGCCTATTGAACCACAGAGTGAGGATTCCGAGGTACTTACCGGGTCGTGATCGTCATCTCCCGCGTCACCAGCATCCGCAGCAGCCTCCGCGGCCAGGAGAGGCACCTCCATCCCCTCCTCCGCAGCAATTTCCTCTGCTGCAGCCTCCTCGGCATCATCCCTCAACCTCCTCGCACGACGAGCAAGTCGTTTTCGCTTCCCTGGAAACTGGCTCGATCCTCCTCGCTCCATGGGGACTAAGAATAGGTCGTCTGGGTGACTGGGTCGTCAGATGAACAGTAAATGAGCAAAAGGGGGGGGGCAGCCCTTATATATAGAAACCATCATTTGGGGCGTCCAGGCGCCTGGACGCCCCCACCTTTTTTATTTTTTTTTTTTTTTTCTCAAAATTCAAAATTTTAGGGGCGTCCAAGCGTCTGGACGCATCTACAAGAAAAAATTAAAAAAATATAAAATAAAAATTTAGGGGCGTCCACATGTCTGGACGCCCCAAAAAAAAAAAAAAAAAAAAAAAATAAACAAAAAATAAAATAATAATAATAATAATAATAAAAAAAAATCAAAGATAGGGGCGTCCAGGCTCCTGGACGCCCCCACAATAAGAATTTCGAAAAAAAAATATATATATATAAATAAAAGGGGGGGTTAGAATACGCACTTAATCCAAACAAAATAAAAAAAAATATATATATATATATACAAAGAAAAAGGAAAACCATAAAAAAGATAATAATTAAGGGGACGAGGGTCCGAAACATCCATGCCAGATTTTATTCCATCAGAAAAAACAGAGTGAACTACATCAGGGGCTTGGGCGCTTTAGGCCTTAACTTCCCCAGTTCGGTTACATAAGCCCTCCACGGCTCGTATTCCTCCACCACGTGTGCTAAGGCCTTTCCCGCAACACTTGTCTTCCAGGGAGCTTTAATGGCCTTCGCTTCCTTCGCGTCCGTTTCAGTGCCCAACTCCCTTTTCTTCAAAGGAACGATGCCAGTCGGTGGCGGGAACGAATGGCGTGGGATGCCAATCTGGAGGCAGCACCGATGCGCGTTGTAAAGAACAAACTCGGTCGCGCCGATCAGTTGAAGATCAACTTCGGGAGAAGGCCTCATGAGGAGATCAAGCGAAAGCAAACATGTCGGTGCGCAAGTGAAGAAGCCTTGTGTCACGGTGCGAAAGTGAGACCGCCAGTCTTCACGTTTCTTCAGCCACGGAACGCGGTTCACTACAGTACCACCAAAGCCTAACACGTCGGCTATATGGTGAAGCGGGCTTTGTTGGAAGAGCTTCGAAACGGTTGGCATTCCCTCGCGGTGGTCGAATTTGAAATGCAAATCCAGCCAGCAGTTCAAGACAAGTGCACAACCAAATGGAGGCTTACCCATGCTCGAGGCGGTAAGGCCGCTGTAAAGATAGGCAAGGACGGCGGGTCCCACCCTCTTTCCACGCCAGATCCCGCAGATAGCACTCAGCTGGTCTTCCTCCACTATGTTGTCGGTATAAGGGAACAAGAGAGCGCCCGCCAGACAAATGGTGAACCCCTTCATGATTCCCTCCAAATAGTCATCGTCTGGTGACCCTCTCAGGGCGTCCATGACCCATTCCGCAAGCTTTTGGAGATCGATCCCCTTCTGAGTACGGACCTTTCTAGCTGCGTCGGGCGGCATGAAGCTTCCAAGGACGCTTTCAGAAGTACCCCGTGTCAGCATCCGCATAGCCTTCACCTTCCCGTCACTCTTGAATTTCTTCAAACCGAGCAGAAGTTCCACCTCCTCGAGGAGGATGGTCACCTCAAAGGTCGGGAAGATAAAAGTGTGGGTCTGGGGATGCCAGACCTCCACTAGCGCGCCCATAGCCGCCCAGTCCATACGAATCTTCTCGTAATGCTTGGCGTGAATAAGGAGCCCCTGCAGATGCCACTTCGAGAGTATGGCCCTCATGCCAATGGAGATATTGGAAGTCAGCTTTGAAAGCCATGGCAGCTTGGAAAACTTCCTCGGGCCTGGGAAGAGTGGATATGGCTAGGAGAGGAAAGAAGAAGAAATGAAGGAAGTAAGAAGAAGGTTCACGTGCAGAAATTTGAAAAGAGTCGCCTTACCATATGCGACATGATCGTCCCACTCAGATGACCCTCGAGGTCGGAAAGTCGCTTAATCTCGCTGCTAGGCCTGCTCCTCTTCATAACGCGGGAAGACTCTCCTTCCATCCTGAGCTCCAAACTCTCCTCTCCTTCCTCTCCTGAGTTTCCAAAACCCACCTTGGTGCATTTGAATGAACTAGCCTAAGGGGAGTTCTTATAGGAAGGGTAGGGCGCTACAGGACGAAACATGTCACATCAATTGTCCACGTCAGGATTTTGGCTAGATCTCCTTTCCATTGTGGTGCGATTCTGCTGTGATTCTGCTACTTTCTGATGTTGTTAACATTTGCTAATCTGTGCAGGTTTGGCTAACGGACGTCTTTGTCCTGTCCCACCTTTCATTGGTTGGTCCCACCATCTCATGCATCATAGTATATGATACCTACGCTACTGGAACATGTCAAGGACCTTGCGGCCCGAACGAATCCGGGATCTGAGTTCCCCTTCAACGAAAACGGTGATGATCCCGGAGGAATTTAGGCTGTACGGATAGGCCGTTAACTTGTGGTAGCATGGGGACGACGGTTCCATTCAGTGAGTTGGTGCGCGGATAAACGGGCCCCAGCCCAGTATCAGCTCACCGGGTCGGTATCCTGACCCGTCCTTCACAAGTTGACAATATTATCCTTGGCTATTTTCTATTTTTGTTTGTTTTAAATTTTTCTTTAAACCCAGCATGCATTCATATAGGACTTTGATTTATTGCGGAAGATCATTCAAGTGATTCGATTGTGAAAGCCGTTGTGCTCCAATTCCCACAAATGTGAGATATTCCACTCTGAATGAAATACTGAGTTTCTTTGAGACAGCCCGACGCTGCTCTTCCAAAGGAGACCCTTGTTTGGACAGACCCTCAGATATTCCTTTACCTTTTTTGACCCACCTTGGCCGCAGCACTTCCACATTGGCTGGTAAACGCTCCCCAAAGGTGAAACCTCCGGTTTATGACCCAGGTACTTCCACACCGAGAAGTTGGTCCCTTTTTGTTTCGTGCCTGAGCGCACATCTCACCCTCCCTTATTTGATCTCCGTCCAAGCAATCGTCAATGCTTGAAAGACCTTCTTCAAGGTCGCCTCATTGAAACTCCAGGAAAGATTCCAAACAGTAACGTCAAAAGCGTGTCTCATCACACCTTGGCATCAACTTATCAGTCCGCTCCCACTTCACTCCACTCCACTTCGATACCATTCCACTACGTGTCGCTCCCTTGCAAAGCAAACGCCAAGGCGGGGCAGCTGTAGACACGCCATTCTTGACGCCTCCTGAGAAAGTCTCATATTACTATACAACGCCCCGCACCGGCTTACGCATTCTGAATCACTCGAGTGCTTCCTTTTCTCGGATCTTCTTCTGCCTTTTTCGGCATCCGAAATCGTCTCGTCACGGCATTCGGACGGCATCAACACCAGTCAGACGCATCAAGAGGTTCCGGAATCAAGAAGGGGGTCTGCCGGGCGGCCGCCGACGCCTGATTTGAGGACCCGGGTGGGTCTTAATGGGGGCGTCCAGGCCCCTGGACGCCCCCATTATTTTAATTTGTTTTATTCTTTTCTCAGGGCCCAAAACCAAATATAAAAATATAAAAAATATATATATTTATGGAGGCGTCCAGGACCCTGGACGCCTCCATAAAAACAAAAATAAAAAAAAATAAGTGTAAAATGCCAGTTGGCATACAAAAACAAATAAAATAAATAAAAAAAATACATATTAATGGAGGCGTCCAGGACCCTGGACGCCTCCATAAAAACAAATAAAAAATATAAAATGCCAGCCCTAGCATAAAAAGACAAAGAAACAATAAAAAATAATAAACTTTTGGAGGCGTCCAGGCCCCTGGACGCCTCCATCAACTCACTCACGGGCGCCGGCCACCGAACGACGGTTTGTCGTGTGTGAAAAAAGCCAAATTTAGAGACGTCCAGCTGACTGGACGCGCCCATTTCTGAATCACGAGGCGCCGCTCACAAAACCACGCGTTGTGCCAAACCGCGTGCGGCCGTCGTCGGTTTTCGGTGGACCTGTTAGAGGCGTCCGGGACCCTGGACGCCCCCATAAAAGTATTCTAAAAAAATCAATAAAAATAGAATAAAATATTATTTCGGCCCTGATGGAGGTGTCCAGGGTCCTGGACGCCTCCACCTTCCGGAGCTCTATAAATAGAGACCCACCCCCTCAGTTCTGGGGGAGCTAAGCAGTGATCCGATAGGCTGCCGCAGCCCAGAGGCTACGGAGTCATTTTTCTAACCCGTGGGTTCTTTTGTAGGTGGAGGTTCTGCCGGCTTCTCGGGTGCTCACGCTCGCGAGAGGAAGGTCGTCTTCATCCACCGCGCTTCCACGTCGTCCCCACGCTGCCGGAGCTCCGCCGGATTTCACCCTCGGCTCATCCAATAAGCCTTTTCTTCCCCTCTTTCTCCATAGTCCTTTACATTCATCATATTGCATCATCTATCCCCCTTCACAAGGGGGCCTCTTCTCTTACACTTCTTACATCCATCATCTCATTTTCCTCCTACTCGAGTCCGAGAGGGGTTTAAAAGATAACACCAACCAGGTGTGTGTCTTACCATCATTTCGTTATTTTTATCGCAAGGATTCGAATACTACACCTCCATCTTTCTAATCCACTTGTCATTTATTTGTCGTTGTCTTGCAAGGGTACCCGAGGAAAGCCCTCTCCGTCGGCCGGCCGGAAGGAGAGGAAGAAGCAACCCGCCATCTCCCGCTCTTGAGGTAGGCGCGATCACCTTCTTATTTTGGGGTCTTTTGGCCCCTGGCGATCACATCTTATCATCGAGGCCGCGGCGAGTCACTTCCCCAATGGCCGTTTAAATTTCTGTTTCCTATATTCTCTTTATATTTTGTTATATATTCTGCTTATATCATCGAGGCCGCGGCGAGTCACTTCCCCAATGGCCGTTTAATTTTCTATTCCTATAAATCTCTTTATGCTTTGTTATATTCTGCTTATATCATCGAGGCCGCGGCGAGTCACATCCCCAATGGCCGTTTAAATTTCTGTTCTTATATTCTCTTTATATTCTGTTATATTCTGCTCATATCATCGAGGCCGCGGCGAGTCACTTCCCCAATGGCCGTTTAAATTTCTGTTCTCATATTTTCTCTATATCCTGTTATATTCTGTTCATATTCTCGAGGCCGCGGCGAGTAACTTCCCCAATGGCCGTTTCAATTCTTGTTATTTAATTTTTGCATCATTCCCGTCCCCCCGAGGTCGCGGCGAGTCACTTCCCGCTATGGCCGTTTAATCCCCATATTTTGCTATATCATACTTGTCCCGCTCGCCCCGCCGGAGCAATCTCCCGTGGTGGCCCCTTCTCTCTTTCCTCTCATTTCTGTGTTGCAGCAAACAAAACAAACAAAAAAGAAGGAGCCCGCGCGCTCTCCGCCTCTTCCTCTTCCCCGCATCCCGCTCTTCTCCTTCACCGCGTGACGTCGCTCACATCAGGGAAATGACTATGACCTTTGCATGGCTGGATAAACAGTACAAGTTTACAGGCCTCACAGACGACAAGGTCAATATGATTTCTGGCCCCAAATTGCACAAAGAGCTCAGAAATGTCAGAGCCTTGTATACAATTTAGCTGATTCCAACCCAGCTAAAACCCCCTACCCCCTCATTTTCTTCTCACCCACCAGACTTGGCTATACTCTTACAAACCTATACTTCTGTCTTTGATGAACCTACAGGTCTCCCTCCTGCTAGGAGTTGTGACCATCGTACACCCCTCATAGATGAGTCAAAGGCCATCATTGTTCCACCATACAGACATTCTCCATTCCACAAATCTGTAATTGAAAATCAAGTCAAGGAGCTCATGCAACACACACACTTGCAACATAGTAACAGTCCATTTTTAGCTCCTGTACTTTTAGTACAGAAACGTGATGGGAGCTGGCGCATGTGCATTGATTACAGGGCTTTAAACCAACAAACTGTCAAGGATAAATATCCTATACCTCTGGTTGATGACCTCTTGGATGAATTATATGGGGCTCGATATTTTTCGAAGCTGGACCTTCGTTCAGGCTATCATCAAATTCGAATGGCACCTGAGGACATTCATAAGACTGCCTTCCGTACTCATGAAGGGCACTATGAATTCTTAGTAATGCCCTTTGGCCTTTCTAATGCTCCTTCCACTTTTCAAAGTCTTATGAACAATATCTTTCGACCTCATCTCAGAAAGTTTGTTTTAGTATTCTTTGATGACATTCTAGTTTATAGCAAAACATGGCCTGAGCATCTGAACCACCTAGAGAAGGTCCTACAATTACTAAAGGACAACCAGCTATATGCCAAACAATCTAAGTGTGACTTTGGAGTCACCAAGGTGGAATATTTGGGTCATGTGATATCTGATGGTGGGGTATCCATGGAGATCAACAAGCTGTAGTCTATTGTGGGCTGGCCAGCTCCCAAGTGCCTCAAAAACCTGAGGGGATTTCTAGGCCTGACTGGGTACTATAGGAAAATTTTCAACAATTATGGTTCTTTGGCAGCACCACTCACTCAACTTCTAAAAAAAGATAGTTTTGTCTGGACCCCAGAGGCTGAGGACCCAGTCAAGGAACTTAAGCAAGCCATGATTTCTGCCCCAGTGTTGGCTTTACCAAAGTTTGACATTCCCTTCATCCTTGAGTGTGATGCTAGTAACTCAGGTATGGGTGCTGTTCTCATGCAACAGGGCCATCCATTGGCTTATCTAAGTAAAGCTTTTACTACTAGACAATAAGGTTTGTCAGTATATGAGAAGGAAATGGAGGCTATCCTGTTTGCTGTTCAAAAATGGAAATCATACTTGATTGGTAGAAGATTTATGATCAGAACAGATCATCAAAGCCTCCGACACCTGTTGCAATAAAAGGTTCACACTCCGGCGCAACAGCGATGGTTGATTAAATTGATGGGGTTTGATTTTTCCCTGGAATATAAGTCTGTTCACCATAACAGAGCAGCAGATGCTCTATCCAGACTTTATGAAGAACCCTCCATAGAAGCAATCACAATTTTAGTGCCTGACTGGTTTTCGGAGATTCAGAAGGCATACTTTCTGGACAGTTACTTTATTCAGTTGCTCAAGGATTGGAACTCAGATTCTTTGAACCCTAACCACTATTCATTGCAAGGTGGTGTTATATATTACAAGGGCAGGATACATCTGCACCCAAATTTCAGTCTCTTACCTTCTATACTCCATGCACACCATGATGCTCCAACAGGTGGACATTCAGGATACCATAAAACTCTCCATAGACTAAAAAGAAGTTTTCACTGGAAGGGCATGGAAAGGACAATCAAAGACTATATTCAAAATTGTGATATTTGTCAACGAACAAAGTATATCACCCAATCTCCAGCATGCCTGTTGCAACCCCTTCCTATATCAGAAAAAATTTGGATTCATATTCACATGGACTTTATTGAGGGTCTTCCACCTTCCCATTCTAAAACCACTATTCTTGTGGTAATTGACAAATTGTCCAAGTATGCTCACTTTCTGGCTTTGCAACACCCATATACAGCTGCTACTGTTGCTACAGCATTTGCTATCCATATTGTCACTCAGGAAGTCTATATTAGCCACATTCCCTCCTATCCATCTGCTGTTAGAGATAATAATATCTTTGGCCTGTCTAAAGACAGTCGAAGGCATTCCAACTGGGAATGTTCTTACACAGTTGGCTAGATGGGCGGACTAGTATACTATATTTTTCTCTCCATACCAAAAAAAAATTGCACATAGCCGGTCAATGAAACTGATCACCTTCTTTGGGATAAAAGTGACTTAGGCAAGGAAAACTGGCATACTATATATGACTGAGTCAATCAATACGGCTCAAAAATATCTTTAGTAGGAAAGCACATATCTTAAGTAGATATAGAGAAATGGAATGACATTGTCTTATGATGATAAGAAGATATAGAGAAATGGAATGACCACATATCTTAAGTAGTACATATATACAAAGATGTGGATAAATGCAAAGAAATCAGAATTCTCTATAGCAATAGGTAAATACCCAAAAAATTTGTTTTGTGGTTTAAAACTTTGTGGATTTTAATTGCATGTAAATATAATTTTAAATCTGATTTTAATAGAAATTTGATGTTAATTTGACTCAAAAATGTAGATTGTTTAGCTTCGATGTTCTTCATTTGAAAATTTTTGTAATTTGGGTGTTATTTAATTTGATATGTGCATAATGATAATTGCGTTGTTATTTAATTTTATGTTATATAAATGTATGGGGTATTCCCTGTGAGTTGAGGTGCGTGGGTGCGACCTAACATTACACGCATCTCAGGAGAGCGCGTTAAAACCGTGTCAATGTGCCTTCTCGTTCAAGACTTTGGGATTGATGTGTATGTTCTCATTTGTTTATGAGAATGTATATATCTACCTCAAAGTCTTGAGTTGTCCCGTTTGGACAGTCTGTGAATGTTTGATCGCACTTAGGCAGTCATTTACTATATATGTTTGTATGGTTTGTTGAGAATTTCGGTTGCGTCTCCTCACTCTTCTCTGATATACCATTATTGATTTTGAGTGTTTTCTTAACCACTTACTTGTAAGTGTTTAAGAAAATTTCAAAATCAATAAATATATTTGGTATATCGGAGAAGTGTGGGGAGATGATGTCAAAATTTTTAGCAAATCATGCAGCACATATAGTAAGTGATTGTCTAATCAATATTCCTCTTCCAACTGCAAATGGTCTATGATGAACGATGTGAGGAAAGGGTCGGGTGTAATATTATGAGTAATGATTTGAAAGTTAGGATGTGTATTATCATTTATTGGGTGCAGGCAAAATGTCGACAGATCGTTCATGGATGTATCGTAGAATAGTTGACCGGGTGGTGTCAGATGACTTTAAGCTTGGGGTTGAGAGTTTCATTCAATTTGCATTGGGGAATCCAAATGCAGTAATAGATCACGACGGTCACATTCGATGCCCTTGTTCAAGTTGTAAAAACTTGAGGTGGTGTTCAACATGGGATGTGTAACATCATTTGTACACGAAAGGGTTCGTGGATGGTTATACTAATTGGACGTGTCATGGTGAGCAATTCTTGAGGTATGAGCCCGACAATATTGCAGGCACAAGTGGGTACGTGGATATGGTTGTAGATGCTGCTGGTCCTAGTTTTAATATTCACGATGAAGCGTCGAATAAGACAGCCGGAAGATTTTATGAACTACTTAGGGATGCTGATGAGCCACTGTGGGATGGTTGTGAAAATCACACTCGATTGTCTGCAGTGTCACAATTGTTGAACTTGAAATCTGAATTTCACATCAGTGAGACTTGTTTTGACCGTCTCCTCCTCTTGATCAAGAGTATGTTACCTCGAGACGAGAAGTTGCCAGAAACTTTTTACCGTGCAAAAAAGATGGTCAATGACTTAGGACTTGGATATGTGAAAATAGATGCATGTCCGAATCATTGTATGTTATATTACAAAGATGATGCAGATAAGATATCATGTTCCATTTGTGGCCATGACAGATTCAAACCTAAGGGGGGGAGGTCAATTCAAAGGTAAAAGATGTACCTTACAAGGCGTTGCGATACTTCCCTCTTGTGCCTAGGCTGCAGCAACTGTATATGTCCACAAAGACGGCTCGACATATGACATGGCACACCGAAAGAGTACGTCGTGCCGATGATATAATCAGTCATCCTGCCTGTTGTGCATACGCCACCCCCACCACCTCCCGCTGCAGGTATATATATTTTAATTATATGTTCGCAGTATATGTATCACTCCACATGACAATAAATTCTTGCAGGTCTCAGTGCCCTCCCACCACCTCCCACTTGTACAGGGCCCACCCCCACCAGTCAGCCCCTTGACGATGCCGGCAGTTGTCACGAGGGAGGCACGACCCATGATAGACGTCGCCCGTGTTGGGTATCCGGGTAAATCTATAAGGTTATATTACATTAATTAACCCTCAACTGTCTAATATGAACATTTTGACATTTGCAATTGCATTATGAAATTTGAACCCCACAGCGCTGTCCATCATTCCACCGAACTCATGTTGGCACATGTGCCCGGGGCAGCTTCCACTTTCAGAGATTTTCCGATGTCCGTCCGCGATTCATTGTACAACATGTTCTTAGTAAGTAATTACGTCATTTAATTCAAGTATTTCCCAAAGTCAATTTATAACTTTATACTAAGTGTGAATAACAATTGATTTACAGCGGTCTTTTCAATTCACATGTGGACATGACGCGGCGAGATGTCGTCGTGCCTGGGAGTCTACTATGCTCTCAAGTTACAAGAGGAAAATACATGAGGCCCGAGCACACGCTAAAAAATTGAGTGGGGGGAGTGAAGACCGACAATTGTGGAAGGTGCATCGCCCTCTATGGATGAGGCAGGAGGATTGGGAGATATCTTGTGACCATTTTGTCGACCCCAAGTGGATAGAAAAGTCCGAAAAAGCCAAAGCAAACAGGGCGTCAAAACCAGGTTCAAATTTGCATACGAGTGGGTCCATCTCTTATGCGGCTCATAAACAAAAATTGGTAAGTAATATACCAATTTATCTTCCTACAATTTATCCCAATATTTGACTTTTTTTTACTATGAATTGTATAACATACTGTGGAGCTTAATTGACCTCCGTCGTTCCTCGAGGTGTTCGACAGAACACACAAAAAGAAGGGGACTAATGATTTTGTGAGTGACACAGCTAAGTCAACAGCGGTGAGTTTATCTACATATGTAACTTGTACCGTTCATTTAAATCGGCATGTAATTCATATGAAATTGACTAGTTATTTTATTCAATTTGTAGGAAATATATAGTAAAGCAGTGACAGAGAAGTACGGGGAGGGAGACACGCAGCAGCCAGAGTTCGATCCGGTGGAGTGGGTGGCAGCAGCTGGCGTACCGAAGAAAGGCCGACTATATGGTTTTGGGGAGAGCCTAGACGCAAGCGCGGTGACATCAGCGTGTGCGAGTTCTAGCTATGCTTCTTCCAGTGGCAGTGCCTTCACTATACCTTCCGTTGCCCCCAGCGCTTCTGCCAGCGACATGATGGACATGGTCCGATCGCAGATTTCTGATATGCAGCGGCAGCAGCAGCATTTCCAGCAAGAGATCTCTAGCCAAGTGTCAGTATTCTTGCAGACAATCAGTGGCCTCCTCTCCCAGAGCGGAATGGTCCCTCAGTAATCCACCACCACCACAGCACAGCCCGCACAGGTGAGTGTTTACTATATTTTTATTTTGATGGAATTACTCAATTATGTTCATTATTAATTTTAAAACTCATTTACTTCAGAAGAATTGAGAAAATCCGGGGGCCGGGGGTCTAAAACTTGAAATACCGGCCGGATGGCCGTGCCGATCGTTCCAACACGACCGGGGAGATGTAAGTGACTTGGCAGAACTGACGGAATCCAAATCGGATGCCCGGTTTGAGCTCGGCGCTCAAAGTTCATTTCTAAAATACACTTGGTTCAAATGAACTGCCAGGTCGGGACCGGGGGTCTAAAACTTGAAATACCGGCCGGATGCCCGTGCCGATCGTTCCAACACGACCGGGGAGATGAAAGTGACTTGTCAGAACTGACGGAATCCAAATCGGATTCCCGATTTGAGCTCGGCGCTCAAACTTCATTTCTAAAATACACTTGGTTCAAATGAACTGCCAGGTCGGGGCCGGGGGTCTAAAACTTGAAATACCGGTCGGATGTCCGTGCCGATCGTTCCAACACGACCGGGGAGATGAAAGTGACTTGTCAGAACTGACGGAATCCAAATCGGATGCCCGATTTGAGCTCGGCGCTCAAAGTTCATTTCTAAAATACACTTGGTTCAAATGAACTGCCAGGTCGGGGCCGGGGGTCTAAAACTTGAAATACCGGTCGGATGGCCGTGCCGATCATTCCAACACGACCGGGGAGAGGAAAATGACTTGTCAGAACTGACGTAATCCAAATCGGATGCCCGGTTTGAGCTCGACGCTCAAAGTTCATTTCTAAAATACACTTGGTTCAAATGAACTGCCAGGTCGGGGCCGGGGGTCTAAAACTTGAAATACCAGCCGGATGCCCGTGCCGATCATTCCAACACGACCGGGGAGATGAAAGTGACTTGGCAGAACTGACGGAATCCAAATCGGATGCCCGGTTTGAGCTCGGCGCTCAAACTTCATTTCTAAAATACACTTGGTTCAAATGAACTGCCAGGTCGGGGCCGGGGGTCTAAAACTTGAAATACCGGCCGGATGCCCGTGCCGATTGTTCCAACACGACCGGAGAGATGAAAGTGACTTGTCAGAACTGACGGAATCCAAATCGGATGCCCGGTTTGAGCTCGGCGCTCAAAGTTCATTTCTAAAATACACTTGGTTCAAATGAACTGCCAGGTCGGGGCCGGGGGTCTAAAACTTGAAATACCAGCTGGATGCCCGTGCCGATCGTTCCAACACGACCGGGGAGATGAAAGTGACTTGTTAGAACTGACGGAATCCAAATCGGATGCCCGGTTTGAGCTCGGCGCTCAAAGTTCATTTCTAAAATACACTTGGTTCTTTTGAACTGTCAGGTCGGGGCAGGGGGTCTAAAACTTGAAATATCGGCCGGATGCCCGTGCCGATCATTCCAACACGACCGGGGAGATGAAAGTGAGTTGTCAGAACTGACGGAATCCAAATCGGATGCCCGGTTTGAGCTCGGCGCTCAAAGTTCATTTCTAAAATACACTTGGTTCAAATGAACTGCCAGGTCGGGGTCGGGGGTCTAAAACTTGAAATACCGACCGGATGCCCGTGCCGATCGTTCCAACATGACCGGGGAGATGAAAGTGACTTGTCAGAACTGACGGAATCCAAATCGGATGCCCGGTTTGAGCTCGGCGCTCAAACTTCATTTCTAAAATACACTTGGTTCAAATGAACTGCCAGGTCGGGGCCGGGGGTATAAAACTTGAAATACCGGCCGGATGCCCGTGCCGATCATTCCAACACGACCGGGGAGATGAAAGTGACTTGTCAGAACTGACGGAATCTAAATCGGATTCCCGGTTTGAGCTCGGCGCTCAAAGTTCATTTCTAAAATACACTTGGTTCAAATGAACTGCCAGGTCGGGACCGGAGGTCTAAAACTTGAAATACCGGCCGGATGGCCATGCCGATCGTTCCAACACGACCGGGGAGATGAAAGTGACTTGTCAGAACTGACAGAATCCAAATCGGATACCCGGTTTGAGCTCGGCGCTCAAAGTTCATTTCTAAAATACACTTGGTTCAAATGAACTGCCAGGTCGGGGCCGGGGGTCTAAAACTTGAAATACCGACCGGATGCCCATCCCGATTGTTCCAACACGACCGGGGAGATCGATGAAAGTGACTTGGCAGAACTGACGGAATCCAAATCGGATGCCCGGTTTGAGCTCGGCGCTCAAAGTTCATTTCTAAAATACACTTGGTTCAAATGAACTGCTAGGTCGGGGCCGGGGGTCTAAAACTTGAAATACCGGCCGGATGCCCATGCCGATCATTCCAACAGGACCGGGGAGATGAAAGTGACTTGTCAGAACTGACGGAATCCAAATCGGATGTCCGGTTTGAGCTCGGCGCTCAAAGTTCATTTCTAAAATACACTTGGTTCAAATGAACTGCCAGGTCGGGGCCGGGGGTCTAAAACTTGAAATACCGGTCGGATGTCCGTGCCAATCGTTCCAACACGACTGGGGAGATGAAAGTGACTTTTCAGAACTGACGGAATCCAAATCGGATGCCCGGTTTGAGCTCGGCGCTCAAAGTTCATTTCTAAAATACACTTGGTTCAAATGAACTGCCAGGTCGGGGCCGGGGGTCTAAAACTTGAAATACCGGCCGGATGCCCATGCCGATCGTTCCAACACTACCGGGGAGATGAAAGTGACTTGTCAGAATTGACGGAATCCAAATCGGATGCCCGGTTTGAGCTCGGCGCTCAAACTTCATTTCTAAAATACACTTGGTTCAAATGAACTGCCAGGTCGGGGCCGGGGGTCTAAAACTTGAAATACCGGCCGGATGCCCGTGCCGATCATTCCAACACGACCGGGGAGATGAAAGTGACTTGTCAGAACTGACGGAATCTAAATCGGATTCCCGGTTTGAGCTCGGCGCTCAAAGTTCATTTCTAAAATACACTTGGTTCAAATGAACTGCCAGGTCGGGACCGGAGGTCTAAAACTTGAAATACCGGCCGGATGGCCATGCCGATCGTTCCAACACGACCGGGGAGATGAAAGTGACTTGTCAGAACTGACAGAATCCAAATCGGATACCCGGTTTGAGCTCGGCGCTCAAACTTCATTTCTAAAATACACTTGGTTCAAATGAACTGCCAGGTCGGGGCCGGGGGTCTAAAACTTGAAATACCGGCCGGATGCCCGTGCCGATCATTCCAACACAACCGGGGAGATGAAAGTGACTTGTCAGAACTGACGGAATCTAAATCGGATTCCCGGTTTGAGCTCGGCGCTCAAAGTTCATTTCTAAAATACACTTGGTTCAAATGAACTGCCAGGTCGGGACCGGATGTCTAAAACTTGAAATACCGGCCGGATGGCCATGCCGATCGTTCCAACACGACCGGGGAGATGAAAGTGACTTGTCAGAACTGACAGAATCCAAATCGGATACCCGGTTTGAGCTCGGCGCTCAAAGTTCATTTCTAAAATACACTTGGTTCAAATGAACTGCCAGGTCGGGGCCGGGGGTCTAAAACTTGAAATATCGACCGGATGCCCATCCCGATCGTTCCAACACGACCGGGGAGATGAAAGTGACTTGGCAGAACTGACGGAATCCAAATCGGATGCCCGGTTTGAGCTCGGCGCTCAAAGTTCATTTCTAAAATACACTTGGTTCAAATGAACTGCCAGGTCGGGGCCGGGGGTCTAAAACTTGAAATACCGGCCGGATGCCCATGCCGATCATTCCAACACGACCGGGGAGATGAAAGTGACTTGTCAGAACTGACGGAATCCAAATCGGATGTCCGGTTTGAGCTCGGCGCTCAAAGTTCATTTCTAAAATACACTTGGTACAAATGAACTGCCAGGTCGGGGCCGGGGGTCTAAAACTTGAAATACCGGTCGGATGTCCGTGCCGATCGTTCCAACACGACTGGGGAGATGAAAGTGACTTTTCAGAACTGACGGAATCCAAATCGGATGCCCGGTTTGAGCTCGGCGCTCAAAGTTCATTTCTAAAATACACTTGGTTCAAATGAACTGCCAGGTCGGGGCCGGGGGTCTAAAACTTGAAATACCGGCCGGATGCCCGTGCCGATCGTTCCAACACGACCGGGGAGATGAAAGTGACTTGGCAGAACTGATGGAATCCAAATCGGATGCCCGGTTTGAGCTCGGCGCTCAAACTTCATTTCTAAAATACACTTGGTTCAAATGAACTGCCAGGTCGGGGCCGGGGGTCTAAAACTTGAAATACCGGCCGGATGCCCGTGCCGATCGTTCCAACAGGACCGGGGAGATGAAAGTGACTTGTCAGAACTGACGGAATCCAAATCGGATGCCCGGTTTGAGCTCGGCGCTCAAAGTTCATTTCTAAAATACACTTGGTTCAAATAAACTGCCAGGTCGGGGCCGGGGGTCTAAAACTTGAAATACCGACCGGATGCCCATGCCGATCATTCCAACACGACCGGGGAGATGAAAGTGACTTGGCAGAATTGACGGAATCCAAATCGGATGCCCGGTTTGAGCTCGGCGCTCAAACTTCATTTCTAAAATACACTTGGTTCAAATGAACTGCCAGGTCGGGGCCGGGGGTCTAAAACTTGAAATATCGACCGGATGCCCGTGCCGATCGTTCCAACACGACCGGGGAGATGAAAGTGACTTGTCAGAACTGACGGAATCCAAATCGGATGCCCGGTTTGAGCTCGGCGCTCAAAGTTTATTTCTAAAATACACTTGGTTCAAATGAACTGTCAGGTCGGGGCCGGGGGTCTAAAACTTGAAATACCGGCCGGATGCCCATGCCGATCGTTCCAACACGACCGGGGAGATGAAAGTGACTTGGCAGAACTGACGGAATCTAAATCGGATGCCCGGTTTGAGCTCGGCGCTCAAACTTCATTTCTAAAATACACTTGGTTCAAATGAACTGCCAGGTCGGGGCCGGGGGTCTAAAACTTGAAATACCGGCCTTATGCCCGTGCCGATCATTCCAACACGACCGGGGAGATGAAAGTGACTTGTCAGAACTGACGGAATCCAAATCGGAGGTTTGAGCTCGGCGCTCAAAGTTCATTTTTAAAATACACTTGGTTCAAATGAACTGCCAGGTCGGGGCCGGGGGTCTAAAACTTGAAATACCGGCGGGATACCCGTGCCAATCGTTCCAACACGATCGGAGAGTTGAAAGCGACTTGTCAGAACTGACGGAATCCAAATCGGATGCCCGGTTTGAGCTCGGCGCTCAAAGTTCATTTCTAAAATACACTTGGTTCAAATGAACTGCCAGGTCGGGGTCGGGGGTCTAAAACTTGAAATACCGGCCGGATGCCCGTGCCGATCGTTCCAACACGACCGGGGAGATGAAAGTGACTTGTCAGAACTGACGGAATCCAAATCGGATGCCCGGTTTGAGCTCGGCGCTCAAAGTTCATTTCTAAAATACACTTGGTTCAAATGAACTGCCAGGTCGGGGCCGGGGGTCTAAAACTTGAAATACCAGCCGGATGCCCGTGCCGATCGTTCCAACACGACCGGGGAGATGAAAGTGACTTATCAGAACTGACGGAATCCAAATCGGATGCCCGGTTTGAGCTCGGCGCTCAAACTTCATTTCTAAAATACACTTGGTTCAAATGAACTGTCAGGTCGGGGCCGGGGGTCTAAAACCTGAAATACCGGCCGGATGCCCATGTCGATCGTTCCAACACGACCGGGGAGATGAAAGTGACTTGGCAGAATTGACGGAATCCAAATCGGATGCCCGGTTTGAGCTCGGCGCTCAAACTTCATTTCTAAAATACACTTGGTTCAAATGAACTGCCAGGTCGGGGCCGGGGGTCTAAAACTTCAAATACCGGCCGGATGGCCGTGCCGATCATTCCAACACGACCGAGGAGATGAAAGTGACTTGTCAGAACTGACGAAATCCAAATCGGATGTCCGGTTTGAGCTCGGAGCTCAAAGTTCTTTTCTAAAATACACTAGATTCAAATGAACTGCCAGGTCGGGACCGGGGGTCTAAAACTTGAAATACCGGCCATATGCCCGTGCCGATCATTCCAACACGACCGGGGAGATGAAAGTGACTTGTCAGAACTGACGGAATCCAAATCAGATGCCCGATTTGAGCTCGGCGCTCAAACTTCATTTCTAAAATACACTTGGTTCAAATGAACTGCCAGGTCGGGGCCGGGGGTCTAAAACTTGAAATACCGGCCGGATGCCCGTGCCGATCGTTCCAACACGACCGGGGAGATGAAAGTGACTTGTCAGAACTGACGGAATCCAAATCGGAGGTTTGAGCTCGGCGCTCAAAGTTCATTTTTAAAATACACTTGGTTCAAATGAACTGCCAGGTCGGGGCCGGGGGTCTAAAACTTGAAATACCGGCCGGATACCCGTGCCGATCGTTCCGACACGATCGGAGAGATGAAAGTGACTTGTCAGAACTGACGGAATCCAAATCGGATGCCCGGTTTGAGCTCGGCGCTCAAAGTTCAATTCTAAAATACACTTGGTTCAAATGAACTGCCAGGTCGGGGTCGGGGGTCTAAAACTTGAAATACCGGCCGGATGCCCGTGCCGATCGTTCCAACACGACCGGAGAGATGAAAGTGACTTGTCAGAACTGACGGAATCCAAATCGGTTGCCCGGTTTGAGCTCGGCGCTCAAAGTTCATTTCTAAAATACACTTGGTTCAAATGAACTGCCAGGTCGGGGCCGGGGGTCTAAAACTTGAAATACCAGCCGGATGCCCGTGCCGATTGTTCCAACACGACCGGGGAGATGAAAGTGACTTGTCAGAACTGACGGAATCCAAATCGGATGCCCGGTTTGAGCTCGGCGCTCAAACTTCATTTCTAAAATACACTTGGTTCAAATGAACTGTCACGTCGGGGCCGGGGGTCTAAAACCTGAAATACCGGCCGGATGCCCATGTCGATCGTTCCAACACGACCGGGGAGATGAAAGTGACTTGGCAGAATTGACGGAATCCAAATCGGATGCCCGGTTTGAGCTCGGCGCTCAAACTTCATTTCTAAAATACACTTGGTTCAAATGAACTGCCAGGTCGGGGCTGGGGGTCTAAAACTTCAAATACCAGCCGGATGGCCGTGCCGATCGTTCCAACACGACCGAGGAGATGAAAGTGACTTGTCAGAACTGACGAAATCCAAATCGGATGTCCGGTTTGAGCTCGGAGCTCAAAGTTCATTTCTAAAATACACTTGGTTCAAATGAACTGCCAGGTCGGGACCGGGGGTCTAAAACTTGAAATACCGGCCAGATGCCCGTGCCGATCATTCCAACACGACCGGGGAGATGAAAGTGACTTGTCAGAACTGACGGAATCCAAATCGGATGCCCGGTTTGAGCTCGGCGCTCAAACTTCATTTCTAAAATACACTTGGTTCAAATGAACTGCCAGGTCGGGGCCGGGGGTCTAAAAGTTGAAATACCGGCCGGATGCCAGTGCCGATCATTCTAACACGACCGAGAAGATGAAAGTGACTTGTCAGAACTGACGGAATCCAAATCGGATTCCCGGTTTGAGCTCGGCGCTCAAAGTTCATTTCTAAAATACACTTGGTTCAAATGAACTGCCAGGTCAGGGCCGGGGGTCTAAAACTTGAAATACCGGCCGGATGCCCGTGCCGATCATTCCAACACGACCGGGGAGATGAAAGTGACTTGGCAGAACTGACGGAATCCAAATCGGATACCCGGTTTGAGCTCGGCGCTTAAAGTTCATTTCTAAAATACACTTGGTTCAAATGAACTGCCAGGTCGGGGCCGGGGGTCTAAAACTTGAAATACCGGCCGGATGCCCGTGCCGATCGTTCCAACACGACCGGGGAGATGAAAGTGACTTGACAGAACTGACGGAATCCAAATCGGATGCCCGGTTTGAGCTCGGCGCTCAAACTTCATTTCTAAAATACACTTGGTTCAAATGAACTGCCAGGTCGGGGCCGGGGGTCTAAAACTTAAAATACCGGCCGGATGCCCGTGCCGATCGTTCCAACATGACCGGGGAGATGAAAGTGACTTGGCAGAACTGACGGAATCCAAATCGGATGCCCGGTTTGAGCTCGTCGCTCAAAGTTCATTTCTAAAATACACTTGGTTCAAATGAACTGCCAGGTCGGGACCGGGGGTCTAAAACTTAAAATACCGGCCAGATGCCCGTGCCAATCATTCCAACATGACCGGGGAGATGAAAGTGACTTGTCAGAACTGACGGAATCCAAATCGGATATCCGGTTTGAGCTCGGGGCTCAAAGTTCATTTCTAAAATACACTTGGTTCAAATGAACTGCCAGGTCGGGGCCGGGGGTCTAAAACTTGAAATACCGGCCGGATGCCCATGCCGATCATTCCAACACGACCGGGGAGATGAAAGTGACTTGGCAGAACTGACGGAATCCAAATCGGATGCCCGGTTTGAGCTCGGCGCTCAAAGTTCATTTCTAAAATACACTTGGTTCAAATGAACTGCCAGGTCGGGGCCGGGGGTCTAAAACTTGAAATACCGGCCGGATGCCCTTGCCGATTGTTCCAACACGACCGGGGAGATGAAAGTGACTTGGCAGAACTGACGGAATCCAAATCGGATGCCCTGTTTGAGCTCGGCGCTCAAACTTCATTTCTAAAATACACTTGGTTCAAATGAACTGCCAGGTCGGGGCCGGGGGTCTAAAACTTGAAATACCGGTCGAATGCCCGTGCCGATCGTTCCAACTCGACCGGGGAGATGAAAGTGACTTGTCAGAACTGACGGAATCCAAATCGGATGTCCGGTTTGAGCTCGGCGCTCAAAGTTCATTTCTAAAATACACTTGGTTCAAATGAACTGCCAGGTCAGGGCCGGGGGTCTAAAACTTGAAATACCAGTCGGATGCCCGTGCCGATCGTTCCAACACGATCGGAGAGATGAAAGTGACTTGTCAGAACTGACGGAATCCAAATCGGATGCCCGGTTTGAGCTCGGCGCTCAAAGTTCATTTCTAAAATACACTTGGTTCAAATGAACTGCCAGGTCGGGGTCGGGGGTCTAAAACTTGAAATACCGGCCGGATGCCCGTGCCGATCGTTCCAACACGACCGGGGAGATGAAAGTGACTTGGCAGAACTGACGGAATCCAAATCGGATTCCCGATTTGAGCTCGGCGCTCAAACTTCATTTCTAAAATACACTTGGTTCAAATGAACTGCCAGGTCGGGGCCGGGGGTCTAAAACTTGAAATACCGGTCGGATGTCCGTGCCGATCGTTCCAACACGACCGGGGAGATGAAAGTGACTTGTCAGAACTGACGGAATCCAAATCGGATGCCCGATTTGAGCTCGGCGCTCAAAGTTCATTTCTAAAATACACTTGGTTCAAATGAACTGCCAGGTCGGGGCCGGGGGTCTAAAACTTGAAATACCGGCCGGATGCCTGTGCCGATCATTCCAACACGACCGGGGAGATGAAAGTGACTTGGCAGAACTGATGGAATCCAAATCGGATGCCCGGTTTGAGCTCGGCGCTCAAACTTCATTTCTAAAATACACTTGGTTCAAATGAACTGCCAGGTCGGGGCCGGGGGTCTAAAACTTGAAATACCGGCCGGATGCCCGTGCCGATCATTCCAACACGACCGGGGAGATGAAAGTGACTTGTCAGAACTGACGGAATCCAAATCGGATGCCCGGTTTGAGCTCGGCGCTCAAAGTTCATTTCTAAAATACACTTGGTTCAAATAAACTGCCAGGTCGGGGCCGGGGGTCTAAAACTTGAAATGCCGGCCAGATGCCCGTGCCGATCGTTCCAACACGACCGGGGAGATGAAAGTGACTTGTCAGAACTGACGGAATCAAAATTCATTTCTAAAATACACTTAGTTTAAATACTGTTTCAGGCTAGTGGTTGATTTATAAAATATGGAGTTATCAATTTGATATGTTTGCGTTCAATTTATGCTAATTTCTTCGCACTAATTTTTTTATCTATGAATGAATGTTATTATTTTTTTAATATAGGGGGATCCTTCTGCAGGCGGCGACAGAGGAGATGAGCAGGGCGGTGAGGATACGGACGATGATGATATGGACGATGTACCGGATATTTCTTGATATTCAGACGGATCAGCAGGGTTAATGTCTTTTTTTGTGGTATTTATTTGATCAGAATTTTATTTTTCGGTGGTGTTTATTTGATTAGCAGGTTCCCAATATTTTTTTTCAACATGTAGAATTTCTTGATGTTTATTTATGATTAAACAGGTTTTGTAAAATAATTTAAGATTTTTAAAAAAAAACGTAGATTTCAGACGGATTTTCAGACGGGATGTGCGACGATTTTTGTCCGTCTATTATCCGTCGTAAAATCAGTTTGAAATATAGACGGATTTCAAACCACATTTCGGACATGAGATGAGTTGAATTTCAGACGGTTATTTTATCCGTCGTAATATCCGTTTGAAATAGCGACGGATTTCGGACGAGTTTTCATACGGTACATGATTTCAGACTAAGAGTTGGGCTTCATTTTAAGACGGTAACTATATTCCGTCGTAATAGCCGTCTGAAATTTCAGACGGACTTTCACACGGAAAATATGTCTGTCGTAAATTTCAGACTGATAATTTCAAATTTCAGATGGAAATGTCTCGTATGAAAGTCAGACGGAATTTGTGACTGATTAAATTCTGTCTTAGTTTCAGACGGAATTTCCGACGGAAACATAAACTGTCACAAATTTGTGACTAAGAATTTCAGACGGTCGGTTTCAGTCTTAAATATGTCGCAAATCCGTCACAAACGTGGTTTGTGACGGATTTTCAGACGGATTTCAGACGGATACGGGCCGTCTGAAATCCCGCTTTTTCTGGTAGTACATCCTAAAAGCCTAAGTCCCATCCATAATGGGGATGGTACATGTAATTAGGAGTGAAGCACTGTAAGTTGCGTGCTTTTTATGTATCATGGCCTTTTTGTCACATTGTACATGACTTGGGCATCTTGAGACCAAGGTTTACCAACTCGTAAAATTAAGTATTGACTTGGAACTTAACTGATACGATACGAGTCAATTTGATTGGGATTGACTTGACTGAATAATTTCTAATTTGTAGACTCACTATATATTTAATCAATCTAAAATATGCATAAATTATTCAATTTTTATTTAAAATAATTTATAATATTATATTATTATTAGATATTAAATATGTCAATAAATTTAAAAATAAAGTTTAATACTATTCATTCATGAAACGTAAAATTTATGATTGCTATTATAAAATTATATCATTAATTATTATAAATATTTATTTTAAAATAAATTATTTTTAATTATTATATTATTATTTAAATAAATTCGTAACAACTAGATGTGATATAACTAACTTGTGCCTCAGAACCGTCTAGATACAATAGAAATATACGGTATATATGTACATAGACTAATAAGATACAACAATCATGCTTAAAGAACCCCCCCCCCCAAAAAAAAAAAAAAAACTTTGCAAATTTCTCATCCTTTTCTCCCGTTTTTCTCTCTAGGAAGCACTTTAATAACTCATTTTTTGGATACTATTTTTAACATGTCTACGTGACTCTGATATGTTTTTTATGTGGGTACACACGTAACATGCCTATATATCAGTGATATGACAAAAATAATTAATAGAAAAGTGCCTAAATTAATTCAGTCCATCGTCTCATCTCCTCTTGGTGTCCAACATCTCTGTGAGCCTTCGTAATTTGCCCCACTCCTCCCTTCTTCTTCCCTGTTCCTTCTCTTCACCCTCACTGGCAATCCGACATACATCCTCTGATCTTTTTTCAATGTACCACCATTGAAGAGGTAGGATCTCGTGTGAAGTCGTAGACTGTTCGATCTTAGGTGATCGTGGGACGTAGCCACTTTAGAATAGAGTTCTGCAAAAAAGGAGAGAACGATCAGGGGGCCTGAGATTATAAACTCGGGAAAAATCCTCCGATGTTTAAGTCAGCGAGTGATATGATATAGGTGCGAAAAGGGGATAGGAGAGGTGTAGGGCACGAGACGACTCTCCATCAGTTGAAGTGAATGGAAATTAGTTTACCTTTTTGGAGGGGTTCTCTGAGTTTATATAACTGTCGGCTCCGTTCCCTGAGTAAAGGAAGCGTGAGGGCCTAGGAGACGTTACGTCCACAGGGGAGACTTTTACCGTTCAATTAGGACTCTCGCCCTCCCCTTATCCTCTTGAGATTCCCACTCTCAAGTAACATCATAACATTCGCTTGGTCAAGTGCCTAGTCGCGAGGAATTCACCCTGGCTTACCGTGGAGTCTTGATGATGGACTGATCCAAAAAAAGATAAGGGGTATCCCCTGCCTACGTAGGAGGGTCAAGATTTTGAGCACCCTTAAGGGAGCATTTCCCCACCTTATGATAGCTTGGTACAATCGCCTGTAGGCTTTTTTGGAGCATTGGGGAGGTCTGTTGATCGGGCGACCGAGCCAAGACTCGGTGGGCTATGTTGGCCCTGAGCGAATGAGATCCCATAGTAAGTGGGGTCGGTAGGGGCTATCACTTGTTGGGCCTGATAGGTCTCGATGGGCCGTGTGGGCCATGTACATGGTGGGCAACGAATCTTCTCCTCTCCAACCATCTTCCCCCTCTTCTTTTTCTCAATCATCTTTTGCTTGCATGCACATTTTTTGATGATGTCCATTTTTTAAATTTTTTCCCTTCTTCGGTATTCGTTTGAAGAAGAATGATGGCGCTTGTCCCAAAATCAGAGCAAATGATGTGGTTAGAGATTCCCAAGTGAAGACAATATTGGCATCAAGGCATGCATTTTATCTTTCCCATAATCCATGATGGAAGAAACACATGTTGTTTTAGATATGAGAGGTAAGGAGAAAGAAAAGAGAGATGTGGCCAAGATTGTAGCACAGTGTAGGACATGCACGATGGCCAAACAGGTCAAACAGAACACTGGTCTCTACACTCCTCTCCCCGTTCCTGATCGACCATGGGTTGATGTGAGTATGGATTTTATCCTTGGTTTACCTCGCACTGCTCACAAGCATGATTCCATCTTTGTTGTCGTTGATAGGTTCTCTAAGATGGTCCACTTCATTGCATGTTCCAAAATATCTGATGCATCTAGAGTAGCCCATTTATTCTTTGATGAAGTCGTGCGTCTACATTGTCTCCCCCAAACCATCATGTTTGACCGAGATGTCCGGTTCACTAGCTATTTTTGGAAGACACTTTGGCACCTAGTTGGCACCAAATTGAAAATTTTCACTGCCTATCACCCCCAAACTGATGGGCAAATCGAGGTCGTCAATAGGAGTTTAGGAAATCTGTTGAGATGTCTTGTAGGGGAACATTCCGGCACTTGGGATCTTCTTTTGCCCAGAGCCAAATTTGCATACAACAGCTCCATCAATAGGTCCATAGGTCTGAGTCCATTTGAGGTTGTGCATGGCTACAAACCTAGGAAACCTGTAGATCTCATTCCCCTTCCCCTCGAGTCTAGAACATCCAAGTCAGTTGAGGAATTTGCACAGCATGTCACAAGTCTGCATGAGTCAATTAACAAGTAAATAAATCTCAGTAATGAAACTTACAAACGCTTGGCTGATTCGCATAGGCGTCACCATGAATTCCAAGAAGGTGACATGGTTATGGTACGGGTTCGACCCGAACGACTCCTCTCGGGAGCCGTTAAAAAGTTGTAAGTCCGTAGTGATGGACCCTTCCCAATTCTGCGGAAGATTGGCTCCAATGCTTATGTTGTAGACTTACCTCCTGAATATGGGATTAGCTCTACTTTTAATGTGACAGACCTAGTGACCTACAAGGAACCCACAGCGATTCCTAGTGACCCTTTCGAGCCTTCTCCTCACATTGAGAGTGAGCCCACCCCTATGCGTCTCACAGTCTCGAGAGTACCACGCGAGCACATTGAGAGGATACTGGATGAGCAGGTGACCACTACACGGAGCAGGGTGTACCAGCGCTACCTTGTCCGCTGGTGGGACCGTCCACCTTCTGATGATTCCTGGATCAACCGAGAAGATCTCCAGCGCCTCGATCCAGATCTGCTGGAGCACTACCACATCAGTGTCCCCCCTTACTCGACGGAGTCGAGTTCTAGCCACCCCGGGAGGGTTAGTGGGGACACCGGGCCCACTACTGGGCCCAATGCTCGGAGCCGACGCCGCACCGCCACTGCACCGAGCTTATGACTCGGCGGCTCATTTGAAGACTCGGCGTCCTGAGCATAATATTTATTTGTGTGTATTTGTACGTATTTGTGTATTGTGTGTAAAATACATGTATTAGTACATGTATTTTTACTTTCGTCTTATTAGGCTAAGTCATAGTCAATAAACATGTGTGTTTTGCGTATTTTATTTGGTTAAAACCTCCCAAGTCAAAAGTTAGGTAGGTGAGTTTGGTTTATTAGGCTAAGGACATATATGCTATTTGTAAAGTTTATGGATGTAATTGTTATAATCTCCTCCTATAAATAGGAGGCTAAGGGTGTGTTACGAGATATGAAAGTTTATATGAAAGAACATCCTGTTGGTGCATTTTGTCTCTTCTTGTGCTTCCCTTCCCTCATCCTCTTTGTGAGTGTGTCGCCCGGTGTGAGACCGTCCGACGTGAGGCCGAGCTGCGCGAGGTAGCAACCTATCCGTTCCCGTCCGTGCCGTCAGGAGTTGCCGTCGATCCATTTCCACGTCGCCGCCGCGTCAATGACAAAAGTAGATTTTAAGGGGGGCCTATCTAGCCAGCCTAATAAGTGTTCGTCCTTCGGCCCATCGCGAGAGCCCAACTCTCCTGGCCCACTATGTTGCTTGATTGGCCTGACATGCCTCCTGCCCTACCACAGGCCCATTACAGGCTCCGTACCCGGGTGTACCTTCTCCGACAGTGGTCATGACCCACGATGGCTACAGTGCATTAATGATGGATGGTACTCTAGTCCGGTGACATGGTGAGGACGCTGCCAACGCTACTCTCCCTGACAGCGCAAGCTCACACTCTCTTTGGCGAGCCCTATCTCATTAATGACCGGCGACCCTACTGCATTAATGGTGGAGTTACCTCCCTAACAGGAGACTGGGAGACAAGGCCCACTCCCTGCCTCGTTGGGCACACGAATTGGGTGGCTCACGTCTCCCCTGGCCACGGTAACCTAATGGTCAACTCTCCCGACAATGGTATAAGTAGGACCCTGACCCAACGACTAGAAGCTAAGCAGACTCTTCTCTTGAGCTCACCCCTTCTTGCTTTCACTCTACCTCTCTCACTCTAAGTGCTCGTCTGCTTCTCCGCCATTGCCTGACATGACCGTTAGAGGGTTGTCTCCTGGGTAGGGCTGCAATGGGCCGGACTCGGGCCAGGCTTAAGTTGGCCCGGGCCGGGCCTGACTTATCAAGATTAAGGCCCGGGCCCGACTTATGTCGGGTCGGGCCCGACATTATTTAAAAAATATAAAGTTCGACTAAATCCCGGCCCGACAACTTAAATAAAAAATAAAAAATAATATATTTAATAATATAAAATTTATAATATCACTAAATTAATTAAAATTTTGATATTAATTACATAATTTATGTGAAAAGAGAATTTTAAAATTTCTAATTAAGTAAAATAACATAATCTTAACTAAATAATTTTTAAAATTTGAAGTGAGAATTAAAAAAGAGATCAGGTCGGCCCCTGGGCTGAACTCAAAGCTCGAGCTCGGCTCGCAGGTCTTGTCGGGCCGGGTTTTTAGGCCCGACTAAAAGTCCGCGGGTCGAAAAAGACCTTGTGGCCCTGTCTGAAATCAGGCCAGGCCCACGGGCCTGTCGGGTCGGCCCGGCCCATTGACAGCCCTACCCCTGGGGTAACTCCTAAAGCTCCTTTTGACCTCCCGTTAGTGGTTGCAAGTCTCTCTTCGACGAAGCTCTCCTCCCCAATCAAATAAATCATTGGAGATGTGATTCGTGAAGTGGGCAGCCATTTCCCGACCGCTACACACCTAAAAAATTAAGTCACGCGGTGTGACTGGTTAGTTTGTTTAGACCTGATCAAAATCAACTAGGTTGTAATTCTTAAAGAATCACTAGAAAGGATCCATTGAGTCTTGTGAAGATTAGCTGGGGAGGTGGCTCTAAAAACAGTTAACGTAACATTTTGTGAAAGGTTAGTGAATACCGTGGACAAGTTGTAAGGGGATTGGACATAAGAAAGGCAAAGAAGGCTGACTGAACTAATATAAAAATATGATATCTTTTGTGGTTATTTGCTCTCTTACGTTTACTTTTTGATGTGTAACCAAAGTTAAATTTTAATACACTATTATTACTAACGGCACACCTATTCACCTCCTCTAGGGTGGATCAGATTATTAACACTCCTTACCCTTGCCATCATTCCTTATCATTCCTATTGACAATCTAGTGAGTATTTTGAAGCAATTGCACCAATTAAAAGAAATATTTTGGGGCTATAAATTTTTGCTGCATTTTTTATTGTCTAAAAATTATATGATGAGAAAAGATAAAATTAATTAAAAAGGGATACAATTAAAAAATAATTACCTATATGCCCATCAAAACTTTAAGAATTATCTCTTTACTCTTGCCTTTATAGTACGTATTTGCCCCAACACCTCTTAAATCTCTATGACAACTACCGTGTGCCTTTGTTGTTAATGATCCCTCATGATCATAAACTTAAGGCGGGTTAAGAGATAAAAAATTGTTAACATACTCTTAACTTTGGTCATCTCTCTCTCTCTCTCTAATGTTACTCACCCCCTCATTCTCACTCTCCTCCCCTCCCCTCGGACCACTCTCCCTCACCCCACCTCCCACCCCCTCTCCTGACCCCCTTCTCTCTCTCCATACAACACCGCCACCATCACTCACTGTGGCCTCTCCCCTCCCCCCTGGTTCCCCTCCACACTACCCCTCCTTCCGCCCCAAGTGCTTCCCCTTTCCTTCACCCCTCCCCTCACTCCACCCTCTGCCTCTATATAGTCACTACCTACCTCCCAATATATCTATATATGTTGCTTTCCCCTTTCCCTTCCAAGCCTCCGTCTATCCCCTCTTTATGTTTTGTTATGGGGGCTCCTCACCTATCGGACTCCACTATATTCCTTTTGTTTAGCCCTCTAGCTCTAGCTATCCCCCCATGTCTCCCCTTTCACATATTCCTTCATTTCCCCTATTTACGTTCCCTCTTTACCACCGTTATCATTGTTTGATCTACCTCCCCTCACTCTTAAATCTATGTATGTTATTATATCTTCTTTTAGATACCAGTGGTTGTATTAAGGCTAGACTCATCGGGGTAGACTAACCCAGTTCCATCCTAATATGACACGAGTTAACTCGATTCAAATCCACTTGAGTCAACTTGGTCCAAATCACCTAGTAAAATTTTTGATGGCTTAGACAGACCCGGCCGATCTTAGGCTTATTAGACTAACTGAAGTTCCCTGGATATTATACAATGGGGGCCAACCATGAGTTGTATCCCCTTGTAATCAGATTCCTGTACGGCTTTCGGCCATTTCTTTTTATGAGATTGACAAAGTGGCCTTGGGTGGGATTGAAAGAGAAGGAGAAAACTAAGGCTTAATGGACATAGAAGGAAGTCAGTCTTCGGATTTTTAAAGTATGAGTTGTGTTTTGCATATATGTTCAAACCTACGTTAAGTTTGTTGTAGCAATAGATTTTGTTTAATCTGTCAAGATTGAGAAGATGTAGCTAATAATGTTATTAAGCGCGGGCGGTTGGTGTTGGGGCGGGTTGGTCTGAGGGACGAGACCCCGCGGGCGAGGGCAGGGGATCCGTTCCCTTTTGTTAACAACTGCGACATGCCCCTTTCCGCTAGTTATTGCTTCTCCCCCTCTTCCCCTTTTGGGGCGAAAAGGAGCGGGAGTGCTCACATGACTCGTGCCCCTCCCCAACAATCAGAATACTAACGTGATATTAAAATGATCGTATTTTTTTAGTCAATGATACGAAGTTATAAATGAGTCATCAACGTGTCCTTCATCTAAACGCCCTCACCGGAAGAAAACTGGCAGAGTTAAAAAAAGGAAAAGTAAAAGTAATACAAAAAAAATAGTGCGAGAGCAAGCGCACTCACTAAAATATTTATTTATATATAGATTAATTAAACGGGATACTAGCGAGCTTAGTTGGAACGTTGCGATTTTAAGCACTGATCCACTGACCAGTAGCAAGGAAGCACATGTAAAGATGTGCACCCAATGCGCATTAGCTTATATAATGAATGATTCACCCCGTATTAATAATAATCCGAAGAATGGAGAGGAGAGGGTTGAGGGACGTGGCCTGGGAGTGGATAAGATCGAAGAAGATGCTCTCTTTTTTTTTTTAAATTCTATCTCTCTCTCTCTCTCTCTCTCTCTCTTAGTCGGGAAGCGGAGCGGGTCAGTGGGGGACGGGGGAGGGGTTGCAGCCAAGAGCCAACCTATGCGCCGTGATCCTATCATCATCTCCGCCAGGAAAAACATAGGACAGGACCGCCACCCCTAACCCGCACCCCGGTCTGCCCGTTGCCCTCTTCCACTCTCCCCACTCACCCCCTTCTCGCTACCCGCATCGCCCTCCTGCTTTTCGTCGTGTCCTCCTCCTCGCCGTAGAGAAGGAGAAGCAGCAGCAGCAGCGGCGAAGGTAAAACTTCAGAGGACTTTCCTTTCTACAATCCACTGTAATCTCTGTCCCCCTCTCTCTCGCCCTCTATGTGTGTGTGGGGCGCGCGCGTGTGCTTTTGGCTTCACCGTTTGGTTTGTATGGCTGTGGTGGTCGATCGGATGGGGAGGGCGACGCAACCATCTCCGATCGTCACAAGTATCCCGGAAAGAAGCAGGATCCTCGACCGGCGACGGTCTGTCTGTGTAGGTCTCCTCGATCGCCCTCACCCTCACCCTCGACGACGACGACCACCACCCCATCGTCGTCTTGGTTGATCCTCGTAAGTAGACAGAACAACATGTTTGTCGATCGGTGAACGTATAGAAGCAAGGTAACTGAATGAATGTTGGATCGAAGAAAGGGAGGTCCTCTGATGAACTTTCGTTTCGTACGTACACACATGCCAACATTGGAATGAGGCCATCTGGTTTGGTGACGGAACTAGACAACTCTGGAGGACCCGACTTTATTTCTTAATAACCCCACTTCTTTTTTATGGTGGCACTCTTGGTTTGTATCTGGTTGGTTTCGGCGAATCGTCCCCCCAACTCCTTCCTCTACAGGTGCTGGTAGAGATCCCTCATGATGCAGAGCGCGATGCAACTGTTCCGGTCGCGTGGGAACTTGCTCAGCCGTGCCGTCCTGAGCCATGTCCGCGTCGCTGTTCCGGAATCCTCCTCAGCCCTCCTGCGCCCCGCCGCGCTGCTGCCCCTTCGCTTCTTCGACTCCTCGGCGGCCGCACCTTCCTCCGGATCTCGGCTGGAAGAGCGCGGCTTCGAGAGCACCACCATATCCGACATCCTCAAGGCCAAAGGGAAAAGCGCGGATGGCTCCTGGCTCTGGTGCACCACCGAGGACACCGTCTACGACGCCGTCAAATCGGTAGCAGCACACTCTTTCCTTCTCTCTGGGCATTAATAAACTCGCCGGTGGCATTCCCCTGGCCTCTCCAAAACCCTCGGATCATCCAGATTCATGCGGATGCCGATTTTGGATTTTTTTTTAATCATTCACTTTGGCCTTTCTCCTGCTATGTCCAGTTGTCGACGATGATTACGGTAGCCTAGTTACCACCGATGAGAAATTGATAGATCCATGTGGACCTGATTTGCAGATGACACAGAACAACGTGGGTGCTCTGGTGGTGGTAAAGCCTGGGGAGGAAAAGGGTGTCGCAGGGATTATCACGGAGAGAGGTATTTGAGCCGGGAAATCCCTCTTTTTCATCTGTATGCACCCCGCACCTGTAACTTCGTCTGAGTCCTATTTTGTCCGAGAAATGATGGGCTTATGACTTAATGAAGCTTATCTCCAAACTAAGATTTCCTCTAGAATGCAGTTAATAAAAGCAACAAAAGGTAGTTGGTCATTGATGTCCGTGACAAGTGATAAGCAAAATTAGAAATTTCCATAGTAATGTTCAGATCTCATCTGGCTGTTTTATCATCTCTTAGAGGTAGATTGAGGGCATTGTGAATGGCATTTCGGTCGGATAGTTACATTGTTAATATATGGAGGTAGTTTCAACCATTTACAGGGTTTTTGGTGTGTTATTGGAAATTCTCATTATTGGCTTTGGTTGAAAGTTCTACATGCTTCACTTGAAGACATAAACTCACCATTCAAAAGCATTTTAATGTGGTGGCTTTGGTTCAGTTCCTCATCTTGAACCAAACAAGCTATCATGAGCTTCTTTTGATATAGTGCACGTAGTCACAGATAGGGCTTTGCTAAACTTGCACAAATTAAAATTTTGAACTCTTTTGTATGTTAACAAATGGGTGTGATAATGACATATGCGAAACCTAGTTCAGAACAATTATCTTATAGTTTTTTATGCATTCTCTCTCTCACTAGTCACCCTTTGCCTACTGTGGAGGCTTTTTCGAAAATGTTGATGTTTCTAGCTCTTTTAGTTTCTGCCTCATCTAGTTTCAATGTCTTTTTCTTAGTTATTTTGCTCTCTTATTGTTACAACATCTATTCTGGTCTTTTTTGTCTCTTCTGTTGTGCTTCCATATTGCAAGCTTCATTTGTTTCCATCGATCATTTAACTTTATCTGAGCTATATTGTTTGATCAATCATTTATTATTGCCTATGTTTTGATCTTTTAGATGGCGTATAAGTTTTTCTCAGGTAGTTTTGCTGCATCAATATGGAAATCCTTTATCATTCATGATTTATACGTACAGACAGACTCTTGATTAAACTTTATTGAACATATTTTTTTAATCTTAATAGATGGCCACCTTGTGTAATCAGACCAGCTAATGTGACAAATGTATTTGCTATTGCAATGACATTATCAAGCAACGTTTGAAATATCAAAGGCTAAAACGTGCAGCAAATGAAACAAGTGAAATATGATGGAGGACAGGATAAAGGGAAGGAGGGTAAAATCAGGGATTGGACAGACCGGTGGCCCATTTGACTAATCTGGGTATGCAGAAGTCCAGGCCAATTCAGAAACAATTCACTCCAAACTAGCTGCAATTTCGATATAAAAAACCCTATATACATACATATGTACATACATACGTAAATAGTTATGTATGTATGTATGTCTTTGAGCCGACCAATCACTGCTGATTGTGGCGGATCCCACCATTCCCTAGTATAAATCGGGATTGATTTGGTTCTGGCCAAATACAATCAGATCGGCCAATCCAGTCAGATTCTGCCTTCCTTGGGATAAGGTTCACTTCAAAGTTATACAAATGTACTACAATCTTAATTATGTGATTTGTATGCCATTCGAATACAAAAAAGATGACACAACAATCTGGAAGAACTGGCATTGATGGGGAGGGTTTTGGGACCAGATGCGTCTGCATCAATATTCCACCATTTACATAGTGAGACAACATGAAAGTGATCTGCTACTCCCAGAGTAGATGGATGCAACTTTTTGAGTTGAGGCAAGGTAGTTGAGAGATCAAGAAACACTACTTTGTCCCAAACTCATATTTATCTGTTTGGACTCTCTGGCATTAGTAAAGGTATGGGACCATGAGACACTCGTGCGTGCGATCTGATTTCTTCTTGTGTGGAGATTTTTTTGGAAAATGCATCGCATTCTAGTTGAAATTCATGGACTAAAACAGCAGGCACATCCTTGTAGTGAGCATCAGTTGAAAGTCTCATCCAATACATCTAAGTGCAGGTTCAATAAGGAATGCAAATTTGGCAAAGTTTTCCAGCTCATTGCTTTGCCTGATGTTAACCACAAGCTGGTTGAGACTATCTGGCCAAGTTAACCTTTGACAGGAGAGTGTCTGTGAAAGTCCTATGAGACTAGTTAGTGTGTGGAAAACTGCCTTCTTAGTTGTTGGTCAAACGCTTAGGAGTAATCCCTAGAAGTTATCCTAAACATTGAAAAGAATCTAGACGAGGATAAAAATATGCAAGCTTGACATAGGGATATGTGATCTTTACCAGGGAAACTATCAATAAAAGAGCAAATGTGAACATGTCTCCTCAGGCATGTACTTTGTCTTTGCCTGATTTGTGAAGTCATTCTTTTGGTTATGTCCCTGCAAACCATTCATCCTGTTCCGCTTCTTTTAATTTTTCCTTAGAAAATCGTGGGAGAAGTGAGAAATCTAGAGATACGGAGCTGGGAAGAAAGGGCGCCGAAATGGGCATGACATTTTACATGCCTGTTCTAAGATGGCATGAAAATTCAACCAGATTTGGGAGAAAAGGCAGAAATACAAATAGATGTTCCTCCACAGAGGGTTTTCAATATGCTAGCTTTGTGAAATTCTGTTCTACATTCTATTGATTCCGCTGTATGCCATCTTTATTCTGTTGTGACTTGGCACCTCAAGGGAGATTGCGTAATATGGTGGCTGACTCTGCATGCTACTCTGTGGACAAATTTTGGACGGAGCAGAGGGCTAGGATTTACCATAGGGAATTGAAGGCTGTGGAAGCTATTTCTTCTTTCACTTGTAATAGGGCATGGGAATGGGCTAAAATTATTTGTATGTAGATGCAACATTAACTCTTTCTGGTGAGCGAGTGAGACCACCTTGGTGTGCTCTTCTATAGAGGACTTTTGTTCATACCTCTATCTTATACTTGCATGTTCCTCATTTTCAATTTATTTTTAAAAGAGTATCCCCTCATCTGCAAATACAGACTAGTTACGTGAACTCTTCATGGGCCAATGAAAATGAAGGTTTGAAATGAAAATGTGATACTTTATAATTATGTCAGAAGGTCTAGGGAGCCTGTGTAGCTGCTTAACCTTTCAAATTTGGATCAGCAGAAGAGGTATGGATGACCTTCACCCAGGAAAAGGTGATGGTAGAAGCTCATTAATAACAAGATATTTTCTGGAAGCTTGTTTACTTGACAAACATTCTTGTTAGTGAACTAAACTTGCTTGAGTTCCATAACAAAAGGATTGCAACTGTTACTAATCAGGATCACAGGGCTTTCCATGTAGACTGTACCAGTTGTATCGTTCATCTCATTTAACTATGCTAAATTGTTTCTGGGGCTTGTTTTATTGCCTTGCACTTTTTTTATCTGTATCATGATGCTTTCCCCTGAAGCAAAACATATGGATCAGCAAGTGACATGTTACACTTTCTTTTTTTTCCAGAAATAGTTAGATTACGCTACCAATTTTATTAAAAAATGAGGTTATACTATTTGTCTGTCTTGTATAGTGAAGTTATACCTTTTTGTTGGATTAATAATTTTTTGCCTTGCTGCATAGTCATATTTCAGTGTGTAATTGCCTTTTAAAAGCAAAGTTTGCTGCTCCTTGTAGTTGTGGTTCGATTGCCATGATATTGAGTTCCTTTATGCTCTTATCTCTTTTGAGCAAAAAATTTCATTTCTGCTGGTTTGAACCTAGTTAGTCAACTTGATCTCCACAGGGGGGAGCTATGCTGATAACTATATTACAATGACTTCTTTTATTTTTTGTTGGAGATTAATTTATGACCACAAAATCAATCATAATTTGTGTGACCTGCATGAATTACTGGTAAACTCGCACGCTTCATCCTCGAATGTGGTAAATTAAGTTACGACTTAACTTTTTCAGTGTTTTCTTGTGCTTTGGTAAAGTAGGCATGTTATTGATTACTTTTATATCCAGTCAAAATTGTGTAAGGCAGGCAGGTTGCTAAATGCATCTGTTCTTTCTTGTTTGAGCTCAGGGAAGCTAAGGGAGCCCCTCTTTTATTCTGTTTCCTGTTTAAAGGAGAAAAGCCAATATATTTTCCTTAACTCTAGAGGTTTAGGGTCTTAAGATAATTACATGGTATAATGATCTGAGGGTCACTATAAGCTAACCTCACCACACTGTAACACTCTAACACTCCCCCTCAAGTTAGAGCATGGTTTGCCATCTCTTATGAGATGTCCGAAATCTCTCCGAGATCTCTGTCTCTCCAAAGGTTGCGAGAAACGAAACCCGCGAGATCGAGATCTTCTCTCCCCCACCCCCGGTTTCCTCCTTCATGTCTCCCTGTCTCTCTCTACCTCGCCCCCCTTGAGCTCTCTCTCTCCCGAGTCTCTCTCCGTCTCTCTCTCTCTCCCCCGGACTCTCTGTCTCTCCCTCTGTGATACTCTCCCTCATACTCTCTTACCCTCTCTCTCTCTCTCATCTCTCTCTCCCTCCGTCTCCCCATTCTCTCCCTTTGAGAGAGAGGGAGACAAAGAAGGGGGGAGACAGAGATACATGTACCATTTTTGATGATTTTTGATATATTCTTCAGTTTGTGATTCATGTATCATTTTATGTATATATTAACATTGGTACATCTGAATGAATTTGTTATTGTTATCATTACTCTTATATATCAATCATGCCTAGCTTGTTACATGAGATAGAAAAGGAACTAAAAGATAAAGCTTTGGTGAAGATATCAACCGTCTGATCTAATGAAAACACATGAGTGACAATCTACGTGGACAATACAACATCTCTTATAACGTGGCAATCAACTTCTACATGCTTTGTTATTTCATGGAAGATAGGATTATTGGCGATGTAGATAGCAGTTTGATTGTCATAAAATAGGGTCATTGGCTTAGGAGATGCATCCCAGATCCCGAAGGAGAGCCCGAATCCGCATCATCTCACAAGCAGAATGGGCCATGGCTCGATATTCAACTTCTGCACTAGATCTAGCAACAACGGTCCGTTTCTTGCTTCTCCATGTAACTAAGTTACCTCCAACATAGGTGCAATATCCTGATGTGGACTGTCTTTCAGAGAGACACACAGCATAGTCTGCATCAGTGTATACCTCAATCCTCACGTATCCATGTTTCTTATACAGAAGACCTTTACCAGGAGCTTGTTTAATATACCTCAAAATGTGCATCACAGCCTCCATGTGGGATTTTCTAGGCTGGTGCATGAACTGGCTCACAATCCCCACTGCAAAGGTGATATTTGGTTTGTGGCAGTGAGATAAATCAACTTTCCTACAAGGCATTTGTACTGAGAGACATCTTCCAGAAGTTCAGGCTTCTCAGACTAGAGCTCTGTAGTTTTCTGAATCGGAACATTAGTAGGCTTGCAATCAAGAAGACCAGTTTTCTGTAACAGATCAATGGCGTACTTCCTTTACTGAGAGAAACTCCAGCTGCACTATAAGCAATCTTGATGCCAAGAAAGTACTTAGGTGTACCAAGATCCTTAGCAACAAAGTGACACTGTAGCTACTCCTTGACCTTAGCAACACCTATACTGTCACTGCCAGGAAGAATAATGTCATCTACATACACAACAAGGATGACACTACTTGCTTGAGTGTGCTTGTAAAAGACAGTGATCAGAGGAACTCCTTTTCATGTCAACTGCAGAGATCACTTTATTGAATTTTTCAAACCATGCTCTCGGACTCTGTTTCAGCCCATAAATGGCTTTCTTGAATCTACAAACCAAATTCTCCCTCTGAGCAACATACCCAGGTGGTTGCTCCATGTAGACTTCTTTCTGAAGATCGCTGTACAAGAAAGCATTCTTGACATCAAGCTGAAACCTAGGTCAGCCTTAATTTACAGCCAAGGCAAAAATAACACGAACGGAGATGAGGCGAGCCACGGGAGAGCAAGTCTCCAAGTAATCAACACCACAAGTCTACGTGAACCCTTTGGCGATGTATCAATGGAACCATCAGAAAGATATTTGATGGTGAACACCCAACGACAGGAAACAGGAGCAACGTCAGAGGGTGGAGTCACCAACTCCCAGGTACCACGAGAGAGAAGAGCCAACATCTCATCATCCATTGTTGCCTTCCATGTAGGATCTAACAGAGCCTCTTGGTAATTCTTGGGAATAGAGATAGAAGAAAGAGAAAGAGCGAATGAACAAAAGATATGCCCAAGACGGTCAAAAGATACATAGTCAGAAATAGGGTATGGACGGCAAATGCGTTTACCTTTGCGAAGAGCAATAGGGAGATCCAAAGAAGGATCAAGAGAGGACACTCCAGATGATGGAAGCGCTGGCGACGACGATGGATCAGGAGGAGGTTGTGCACATCGACACTGATAAACCTGCAAAGGAGCATTTGTGGATGTCAGAATCGCGTCCATTACAGTGATAGGAGGTAAAGGAATAGAAGGAGACTCGTCTATGGGAGTAGGGTGTGGGGGAGAGTAGAAAAGTGTCAACTCAAAGGAGGACATGTCAGTTAAAGTAAATTGTTTCTCGCAGACAGGGTCATAACAACGATAACCCTCCTGAACCTGAGAGTAGCCAAGGATGATACACTTGACGGAGCGAGGAGAGTCTGTGGTGGCTAGGGCCAAGAGAATGAACAAAGGAGACATCCAAAAATGTGAAGGGGTAAGACAAACGGTAATTTGTCCGAATGTAGAACAGAGAAGGGAGATTTGCCAGCAAGAACAGAAGAGGGCAGCCTGTTAATGAGATAACAGGCAGTAAGAATAGCATCACCCAAAAAAATCTGAGAGACATGCATATGAAGAAGGAGAGTATGTGACACGTCCAGGAGATGTCTATGTTTGTGCTCAGCAACACTATTCTATTAGGAAGTGTAAGGACAAGTAGTCTGATGAATATATCTTGTGAAGAACAGGAGACAATAGAGTTCATATACTCTAGACTATTATCTGTGCAAGGAACCTTAATAGAGGTGGAAAATTGACTCTTTATTTCATCGCAAAAGGAAATTATCACATCAGACACTTGAGAGCGATGCTTCAACAGATCGACCCATGTCATTCGAGAGAAATCATCAACAAAAAGAACATAGTACCGATGACCAAACAAGGTGACAACACGACCAGGATCTCATACATCAGAATGGACTAAAGCGAAGGGGCTGAACACCTAGGACTGACGTGGGAAGGAAAAGACACGAAAATGTTTGCCAAGTTCACAAGTCTCATACTGAAGACGAGATGTTGGAGTTGACAAGGAAATGATATCGTGGACGACTGAAATTGGAGGATGACCGAGCTGGCAATACCACTGGAACACATCGTCATGAGAGGAGAGATGCGCGGCACGAGTGGAAGGACTATCGACAGCCAAATAATAGAGCCCTCCTGATTCATAACCACCACCAATCATCTTCCCCGTCTAGCTGAAAAATACAGTAAGAAGGGAAAAATGTCACAGAATAAGATAAAGAACGAGTGATAGAACTAATGGAAAGAAAGCTAACAGGGAGTTGTGGAACACAAAGAACTTCATCTAGTCGAAGAGTGGGAGTGGGCTGGGCTATCCCACTGCTTGAGACAGGAGAAAGGGAGCCATCGACAACTGAGATGGGAGGTAAAGAGGAGGTCAGGGAAAGAGAATGAAAGGAGGTTCGGTTACCTGTCATGTGTGTAGAGACACTAGAGTGAAGAATCCAAGACTTACCATTGGCAGCGGCGGAGGCAATATACCAGAAGTGGAAGCAGCAGGCTGAGTCTATCCAGAAGTGATGGTGGACTGCAACATGCGATCATACTCAGATTTAGAGATGCTGATTACTTCCTCCGTGTGAGCCGAGGGTGATGCATCCTGTGCAACATGTGCACGATCAGGCGGAGGACATCCAAATTTCTGCCAACAGTGATCAGAGGGATGATTAGATCTGCCACAATGAGTACATGGAGGATAAGTAGACCTTCCTCGACCACGTCCACGACTTCGACCATGTACAACATTGGCAGAATGCTCAAATGCAGAAGATGACGCCTGTGATGTGGAGCGAGTCTGAAGCACGAAGAACCCGTGACAAAGCACTGGATAAAGAAGTAATGGAGTCATCTGCAAGAAGTTGACCCCGGATGTGGGCCATGTCATCATCGAGTCTAGAGAGGAACTTCGCAACAAGCAGTTCCTCATGCTGTTTCTTTTATCTCCTGGAGATCTGTGGCAGGAGGTTGATACACATAGATCTTATTCCAAAGACCCTTCAAAGTAGCAAAGTACTCGTGGTGATAACGCCCAGTCTGGCGAAATGCAAAGAAGGTCTCGTAAAGCTTATAGACACGTGAGATGTTTTTGTCATTAGAGTACATCTCACGGAGAGTGTCCCACATCTCTTTGGCAGTGCCTCAGGAGTCAAGTCATGATGCAGTTGTTGTCCGTCTGTCAGGTAAAAAAGATCGCCTCATCCTTCTTGTCTGTCGGAGGGGAAGTAAGATGGTCCAATTTCTTCTAAGAGCCCACCAAGAATTTGAAAGCCCGAGCCCAGAGTAGATAGTTGCTGCTATTGAGGCGGACAGAGGTGCCAAAGTCTGGCTGATGTTTGGGTGTACAAAGGAAGATGAAGTAGCTATAAATGCAAGTAAGACGAGGCAGATCAATGGATCAAAAACTCAACATAAAGACATCAGAAAATATCACGAACAAGGGAGATGGCCATTGACACTGAGTAGACAGAAACGGTCATAGATCTGTCTCAGTTGAAGCCTAAGTGTGTTGAGGCGGAGCGGGAGACAGCACAGGAAGCCTGAGGTCGCGTGGCAGCGGCAGGTCCAGCAGCCAGCGTCGCAGGGGATGGGAGCTGCGATCCCGTTCCCACACAGGACGGCGACGATGCGCAGCAGCGACGTCGGCGGAGCGCCGGGTCTACAAGCAGCGGCCCTGCAGGCCGTGACGGGGCTGCCGTAGGCTCAGGGAGGGGTGCAGGGTGGCGGTGATGGCGGCGGGTGGAGGCCGGCGGCGTCGGTGCCCTAAAACCTGCTCTGATACCATGTTTAAGGGAGAAGAGCCAAGATATTTTCCTTAACCCTAGAGGTTTAGGGTCTTAAGATAATTACATGGTATAATGACCCGAGGGTCACTATAAGCTAACCTCACCACACTGTAACACTCTAACATTTCCCCTGAATGGCAAGCACGTAGGTTTGATGTGTAAGTATGAGAAATGCTGCGGTGCCACTCCTTTTGCCATCTCTTTGTCACGCTTTGTCTGAACCAGATCCCAGGAAAAGTTTGGTGCTTCCATTCTCAGGAGCACCAAACTCAAGTTCATTTTCCCGTATGTCTCGGCCATCCAATCTCGAGATCGGAAAGCAGAGACGAGAGTAACAAAATAGGGTGGCAAAAAGGTCAAACTGTATCATTTCTCTTCAAGTACTTATCTTCATACGGGATTTGTAAGTTTCTGTCTAATTTATAGATGTTTTTGACTGTAATAGAAGGTGTGGGAGAGGTTTATCGAGTCCTCATAAGGTGACTCTTGGTAACCCATTTTATCTTCAGGCTTTGAGAATTCGTTTTAAATTCACCAGCTTTCCTTTATCTGCCTCCTTGTTAGAAAAAACATGCTTAGTTATGAAATTATGCACCCGTACATGCTCAATCTGCTTTTTGTTTATGAGATTATGCACGATCCAAATGTTGAACATCTGGTCTAATTGTCTTGTAAATTTGTTTTCTGGCATCAGACTATCTGAGGAAAATTATTGTGCAAGGAAGATCCTCTAAGTCGACTAAGGTTGGGGACATCATGACTGAAGAGGTATTTAAACGTCAGATGATTTGTCAGGAAGAAACCAAGATGAAAAGTTTTGATTATTGCCTTTTGTTTTTCAAATTGAGGGAAGTTTCCATCAGTCTCGAATGCAAAACAGGAAAGAGTGTGGGTCGTATTCAGCAGTTGGTGTTAGACACTGATAGAGCTTTTTGCCCTTGTTGTCCAACAGAACAAGCTCATTACTGTGACACCTGATACGAAAGTCCTGCAGGCAATGCAACTGATGACAGGTGAGTTTCTACTAGTTACACTATATCCTAGTTTCTTTTTTATTGACTGAACGAGATTGGTATCACACGCCTGGTTTTTGTCACAGACAACCGCATCAGGCATATCCCAGTGATTGACAGCAAGGGGATGGCTGGTATGGTCTCCATTGGGGACGTTGTTCGAGCAGTGGTGAGTGAGCACCGGGAGGAGCTGAACCGCCTCAATGCTTACATCCAGGGTGGCTACTAGACGTGCTGGTTGTAGTAGACTATTTGATCGTTGGGATGATGATGTCGAAAAAGTGAGGTATCTGGGGGCATATGAAGTTAGGGAATCCATCTGATAAAGTTTGTGTACATAACCTGTGGTGTTCTCCTTGATGCTGTGTTTCTCCGCCATGGTGAATAAGTCTTGTTGACCTTGTTTTGGCTCCGGACCTGGGTTTAAATTCTGAATGGCCGGATGGTCGCATGTTAACTAGTCAGTCATTATGGATGCTTAATGTCAGACGTTGGCGGTTTGGAGTTTACCCTGTTATGGTTGTGGAGAACCTTTTCTCAGAAATGTTCGAGCTTATGAGCTGATGTGAAAGCTTGAATGAAATGCGTGCGCATAACCGGTGGGAACATGTGAGAAAGGTAAGGTCCTTTGAACGCCTTGCCTTGGTAGATATATGATCCGTTGGAGTTGCCGGGCGTTGAAATTTCGGTGGCCAGAGGGCATGACGGCTTTGGCTTATACGTTGTCCAAACTCGCAGTATCTATGCAGCTTGAGAGGACTTGCTCCTACCTGTATCCATATCGCTTTCTGTATTCTGAACGTGCTATGCATGATCCTGGGAGCGCCAGCTCCATCTCTTTGACCGGAGGGGGTTGGGGGGGGGGGAGGGGCAGCGTCGAACGCAGTCACGTTTGGACAACGACTTTGCAATTTGACCCGTTCACCGCGGGGGATCTGACCGACCGTAGTCCATCAGTAATTCTACTTGAGGAGTCGCGGTCCCCTCGTGGACTGCCCGTCGAGGTCATTCAGACTAGTCAACCAAGCTTTCCCGAAGATGGCCATTCGAGGGTACTTCTTGTCTAGATCGTACTGTCACCCAGGGGAGAATCCGGATTAGATCCTTTTTGCTTTTTGGTTCATGAATATCGATTAGATGACTTTCTATGCCCCGCTTTGGTTCCGGAATAAAAATACTCTTGCTAAAGTGAAGTTGATTTATTTTATCTATTGTTATTTTTTTTTATTTTGGTATGCCATTGGGTTAACCTAATCCGTCCGTGGAGGTGGTATAAGTTAACGTGGATCAACTCGGGTTAACTCTCGTTTAACTTGATTATTTAAATTTGGTTTGTCAAATGAAAAAGAGTTATCTCTAGGTTAAAAAAAAGAGTAATCTAGGATTAACTCCGAAATAAAGTGACGTATTCGACCACCTGCTCTTGAATGACGTGTTCGTGCTTTGCCCTTGCAAACGCCACTCAAAATCTCGATTACAAGAAAGTCAAAGAAAGTCAACCAAACTTGATTATGCATATCCAACATCCGCTATCGATGAAACTGATAGCATACTGGTGACTATATCATCTTAGGTTGTCTTATTCTATTATCAAACTTGTTCTAAAGAAGTGGTCCGTTCATTTCTAAAAGAAAAAGAAAAGAAAAGAAAAGAAAATGTCTGTGATGTTGTGATTTGTTGAGTCGATGCGATTTGTATCGGGTCAAATGTATCGTACCGAATCTAAGAGGAATTGAGATGGTTGACTCGGCACGAGTTGCATCCGAGTTAATACGAGTCGCATTGTAATCCTTAAAAGATTACACATATTGTATCGAATCAAGGAAAACTCGATCCGATAGAGATCACCGAGTCAATAAACATGAGACAAAACTCTTCCGCCCGTCCAATCTGGCCGGTCGTCTGGGGCTGCAGCTTGTGTTATTCTATGAAGAGGGGTTTCTGTTCTCACTGTGAGATATAAACTGTCTCATCGACTCTAGGAATCGGATTTCAAATAGGTTGGGTTGGGGGGGGGGGGGTTTGGAATGTCCAACGACCGTAGTATCAAGAAATTGCTGTGGCTAATCTGCTTCCCGACGATATCTGTGGTCATGAAAAAAAAAGGTCCCAAGCCCTAGTTGATCCAAATCAAGGTAAATCAATGGCAGATTCCTTCGAAACCGCAAAAGCAGGATACTACGAAATGTTTTCATAAGAGAGCTACTGGCTAGAATTGGATGGTCAAATCGTGGTGGGGGTGGATGACTGGATGGTTACCTGTGCACTTACCCAAGGCCTCTAAATTTGAAGAGGGAGGAAGAGAGAGCCTCAAAATGTCAACTTTCTAGAAGGTCCCTCAAGGGACCAAAAGTTCTTAAGAGCCCTAAAATTATTATTGTTTTGAGTGATATTAAGTTGGGAGGGGGTGTGTGTTAAAGGGTTTAGTTAAGAGGACCTTCTTGTAAATTGTATTGGTATTTAATATCTTTTAGAGCTCCCAGCCAGGATCTCTCACAGAGACCCATTTGAACCAACCTCTTCTACTTGATATCATAAAGTGCACCGTTCGCCGCTGCCACTATCGCCACGCTTCAGCTTCATCGGCACTGCCGCCGTTATTGTTGCCTGAGCCTCGCCGCACCGTCGCATTGCTGTGCTGTCGCCAATCGCTCACGACTACAGCGTTCGCCCGAGGTCGGCCTCCACCGGAGGTCTTCTGGGAAGAGGGCACGCCGTTGGCACCATAGGCTGGTGACATTCACTCTCTTCCTGGCCGCCGATGTGCGGCTAGGCAAGCCACCGAGGTGTAGCTAACAAAGGGTTGCCGGTGCCCAGTAGCCGCCAGGGAGTGTCCAGGACTAGCAGGGGTAGCCTATGTGCGACCAATAGAGGTCACCTACCCACAGCCAAGGGCCACCGTGTAATCTCTCTTCCACTCGGCCGTGATCTCTTCTTAGAGGGTCCTCGATATTTAGATTACTCCTTCTACCACAACCTTTTTTATTGACATGGTAGACGGAGCACAGACAAGCCAAGACAAGTAAATTGGGGGAATCATAACTATTTGTTTTTCGTTCCGGGGAAACACTAGAGAACCCATCCCTTCAGATTAGTCAAGTGAAACTTGATGGATAGTCTGTAGCACCCTAGAAATTTAAATAGAGAATAAATAATAATAACTATAATATTAGTCATATAACAATTATATAAAAATAAAATTTCGATAAATGTAAAGTATAAATAGCCAAAATAGATGATGGGCCTTATTAACAATGGGTTACAAATAAATCATCCAAAAAGGGCAAAAATCCAACCTAGATAATATTAAGTTAAGGGGCTAATGAAGGTATATGGGCCATGGAAGGGTCACCCACGTTAGACTCTATGGGCTTTAAAATAGGTGTTGAGTCTCTAAGAGTATAAATAAGGGGTTTTTGCATGAAAACCATTATTAAAAGTGAATTTGTAAAAAAACTATTCCTAAAAATGTATTAGCAGGTATATCACTGAGTTAATTCAAATAGAGCATAAATGCCATTTAAGCGTGATTTTCTTACAAGTTGTTGGTAAAAAAAAGTGATATGCATACAAATAAATATGACATTTTTGCACAATTCAGATTACACAGTGATATACCTGCTAATGCATTTTTAGGAATTTTTTTTAAAATTCACTTTTAACAATGGTCTCCATGCAAAAAACCCTATAAATAAAAATACTAGTCTAATAGGGTCTTGGAGTTATATACAAGAACCTCTCACGTTCGATCTCTACATGGAAAGAATTAGGGTTTGAATTAGACAAGGAAACTGAGGATTTGGCAATAGAAAGGATTAGCATGGAAGGGTGAAACCTATTAGGATTCTACGTAAGGAACCTTAATTCCCATTAGGAAAAGGGATTAAATCTCTATAAAAACAAGGGACCTGTGAACGACAGAAGCATCATGCTGCTGCATTTGTGCTGTTACATCGACGTCATCTTCCCCACTACAGTTGCTGTGTTGCTGCCGTGGTTCATCGTTGTCCTCCTCTTCTTCCTCTTCTTCTTGACGCGTGCGGTTGCTGTCTTTGCTGCTGTCGTTGCTGCACGAAGAAGCAAATAGCTTCTTCCCTGCTTCTTCTTCTTCTTCCTGCCGTATTGTCTGCTTCCTCTGCAACTCTCTGTTCCTTCATCCGTTAAAAGTGTCGTAAAGGTAGGCTTTCTCCCAAGTTAAACCCTTATTAATTCTTATGTTAGATCAATAGAGCATGTAAACTTCCTCCATGAACGTTCCTGTTAATTGTTTCTTATGAACATCGCATGTAAAAGTGAGTTTTTATTGTTCTGGAAACGTTTCTACATGAAAATGAATTGGCGGCTAGAGCAGTGGTCGCAGATCAATGGACGACTGAGCATGCGGGCGCTAATTCTTGAATTAGCGGCTATCTGCTGGCCGTGAATTAAAGGGCGACCACATTCCTGTCGCTAATTCCTGGGGTATAATTAATAAATAACCCATGTTTAAAAATTAAATAACTATGGAACCATGCATCTGAAAATCATGTTATGCATATTTCTGGATTCTCCAGATTTTTCTCTACATGCCCATGTTACTAGTGTCTTGAAAATTCCCATAAATGTCAAAGTAGCACTGTTCATCCCTAATGAACAATAATTCGCTTAAATGAACATTAGCATGTATGTAAAAATGTACCTAGCTGATGCACATGGGCCTGTAGCCAAGGAGAATTGGCGACCAAGCCTCTGTTGCATATTTAGAACTTGCGCCCGTGTGAGCAGGCACCTTTTCATGCTAAAAGAGAGAGTTAAAGAATCAACGACCATGATACTGTTGCTATTTACAAAACCTGCGCCTGTTTGAACAGACGCTAAAACCTATTAAATTAATAAATATGTGAAATCGTGAAAATTATGAATGGATGACCATTAGATGGACGTCAATTAGAGATATGGCGCCTTCGTGGAAGGTCGCCCATTAATTGCGTTATTAAATCGAAACTGTTAAATATTGATTTAGCACCTCTTTAAAGAGACGCTAATTCCTATAATATTATTTTGGAAATTCTATAAACATGGATTTGGCGACTTGACAATAGACGCTAATTCCTGATATAGTGCATGTCTGTTTGGACGTAGATTCCTGCTCTCATAGTTTTATCACGTTTTTTGGCCCATATCGCAGGTCTTTTTGGCACTTTCATCTCACGTCCGTTGTCACGCCCCGACGCGGAATATCGGAACGTACAGTCAGAAATAACTAGAAATAATGATAAGCTAATCTAAGCATTAACACAAATGCTATGAAAAGAGATAACTTTATTGATCATGAAACATTTCAAATCTAGTACAATATCCTTAAACCAACTTTAATACAAACTGAGATAACAACAACTTAACAATAATATCATAACTGTAGCTAAACACGCTCTAAGGCACAACTAAGAGTAGGATAACTATGCCAACTCAACATCTAGAACTGGTACACTCCAATCATCACTCCTGCCCATCCCCAACGGTAAACGCATTGTCACCTGAGCTGCCTGGAAAAAAAGGGGAGACAACTATATGAGCGAACGCTCAGTAGATAATAACAGGCAAGTTTACGTAATTAGCCAATTATTTCATTTTCATATGAAATGATAAGAAAAGAAATGGCGATACAGAAGAAAAATAACGTAATATAAAGATCTTGCAAGGTCAAGAAAATATAAGATACCTGGATTTCAACAATAATATCATATAATAAGTGTAACAGGAAATTGTAACGAGGAAATGGCCACCATCAAGTATTTTAAACAAGTCAAGCACGATCAAGTAACAAGAGATAACAAGAGATTTCTGTCGTAGACATCACGCTAGTCATGCACTCGGTGCAATGCCTCACCTTGTCATTATAAATTTTCATGGGCACAAGTACTTTTCGGGCGCTCTCCCCAGGACCAGACTGGACCCTTATGATGCGTTGGCATTGATTTATCGGATCTAAGATCCCAAGTTCCGTCTAGACATTTTAGTCAAGTTTATGGCCAAATAATCAGAGGAATTACTGTCCAGAAGTTCAAGATTTAAAGGACTAATCTGTCCTTGGATTCAAGAGGATAAAACACGATAAAACTCGTCTCTGAGATATGTACGGTCATACAGAGGCCGCTCAAAGAGTATATGCGGCTAACACTGGGCCGCACTTACAGGAGTTGGACTGAAACTCAGCCCACATGGTCGAGAATGAACGGCTGACAGTGTGCCGCTCTAAAGGATGAACGGTAAGTTTTGGGCCGCGCAGGTCCAGGAGACCTTAAGACCCATGAACATGATGTACGGGCCATACGGGGCAGTATTAAAGATATGCGGTCCAAGAGAATCCGCATAAGGTTTGAACGGTCATAATCCAGCCACACCACCCGGGCTTGGCTAGAAGGCTAAGAAATCACCCTATTTGACTTCGGGCTACCAAAGACAGGGTAAAACAAAACCAGGGCCTAGTCAACAGTCTATTGGTCAGTCCAGGGCTTAAAGGTTTGGTCGAAGATTGATCAAGGTTAATCGACCAACACTTAATGGCATAAGCCAAGTATATGCGGTCGTTATTGGGCCGCCTATAAGGATATGCGGTCCACTACTGGCCGCACATGCATGCCTCTCTTAGCCCAATTCGATCCGAGACTCATAATCCAGCTGTTCAGTCACGTAAATCAGAGTTCTGGTGGTTCATTAGATTCTTAGCAGGGATATACAGAGATCCCAAGATGATGTTAAGTCCGCCAGATGGAGTGTCCGGGGGTAAGTTCAAGGCTAGCACGACTAATAGGGCTAATGACTTATTAAAAATCGATAAATTGGTCAAACCATTCTACTGGAGTAGAATGGCTGTCAAGCAACCTAGTATTCATTTTAGTCCTAATTTCCATGTCAATTTATCAAGGATCATGATTTACATTAATTTAATTGCCAAAAAGATGAATCAAGATGATAATGATAATGAACAAGATCATGTGGGAATAAATAACATGCATTTTACAGAAATTTACTTGCATAATTTACCACTTGTCACATGGGTTTCTAGTTTACTAATTATCCATTAAGATACTAATATGAATCATGTAAAGCTCACACTAAGTCATTATGCATAGATGTGCGGTCGTTACAGGACCTTACATCTACTGGACTGAAGGGTTGAACGGTTCAGTGAGGGCCTCCCATTGGGTTGGACGGTCCAGTGATGGCCGCCCATCCTAGGGTTGTGTGGTCCTCTGAGAGTCGCACATCCAGATATGTGGTCCTCTGGGAGCCGCACATCCTATCAAGGTTGTGTGGTTCTCTGAGAGCCGCACATCCAGATATGTGGTCCTCTAGGAGCCGCACATCCTGTCAGGTTGTGTGGTTCTCTGAGAGCCGCACATCCAGATATGTGGTCCTCTGGGGGCCACACATCCAGATATGTGGTCCTATGGGAGCTGCACATCCTGTCAGGGTTGTGTGGTCCAGATAAAATCGTCCATCTAGATATGTGGTTAGGTGAGGACCGCCCATCCAGGATGTGTGGTCTATCGTAAGACCGTCCAAGTCTGGTAAAAATCCGATTGAACCAACCCTTGCCCGCCTCGAGGGGGGTTTTAAGGGTCACAATAAAACACGAAATCCGAAGAGTATACAACATGGAATTTGGGGCTTTTACTACCAAAAGAAAGAGCATGAAAAACTCTACGAGATGCATGAATCAATTTTGATTTACAGCCTGAAATCGTTATTGAAATCAAGGGGGAACAAGTTCTACCCTAATTCTGACATGCCTCTACCAAACCATTAAATTTGCGCAGGATACCTAATAGAATTTAGGGCTTTTTGGCTCAAAAGAAAAAGGACTAGACGTTGTTTCCATCCATATTTAACACTTTATGTTGGGCTCGTTATTACTTACCTCAATCGAGTGAAGAAGGAAGAAGAAAGGAAGAAGAAGGGACGTCGACACGTCTCTACTAATCACCAGAGATCTCCCTAGATCGATCTCCACTACGGCCACCACTGCTCCCAAAGGATTCTAGAGTTGCAGAGTTTTATTTTTATAGCTCATACACCTTCTGGATCCTTCTGTGCTGGGATAATTCGTCAAAGCAAGTGGAGTGATTGAAACGGCGCCGCAATTGTTGACCACTCCCAAGCTCGGCCGACTACAAGTTTTAGGGTTAAGGTTTCGGTGAATTGGCAGAGGGGAAATGATCCTTAGATCGTGGCCTTTCATTTGCCACCGATTTGGGCTCATTTGATGGGGTATTAAGCCCTAATTTCACGGTTTAAGTTAAGATTAGGTAAGTGTGCACTTTGGGCTCAAAACAAAGATTAGACCTAGTTACGGATTTTTGTTGGGTCAACCACAGAAGATAAAGTTGTTAAATAAATTATCCTTTACCAAATTACTATTTTTCTAGCTTTTTATAAGGTAGTCAAAATTCCACTTGTTCTATTCACTAAGGAATTAAATATTAAATTCCAAAATTCATTCATTTCAATTTCATTTCAATTTTCAAGACCGGGGTATTACACCCTCCCCTACTTTAAAAAATTTGGTCCTCCAAATTCGCTGTACTAAATACAGAAAATAGGGAATGAGATAGCTCACCTAGAATAGGTTGGGATACCGCTTCCGTATAGTATCTTCAGACTCCCAAGTAGCTTCTTCGGTCCCACGCCTACTCCACTAAATTTTGACCATCGGTATGGAATGATTCCGGAGTTACTGTTGTTTTCGGTCCAGAATCTTGATAGGTCTTTCTTTATAGGTCAAATCTCCCTTCAATTCGAAATCCACATGCTGAATGATGTGAGTGGGGTCATACACATATTTCCGTAACATAGACACATGGAAAATATTGTGTATGCCAGACAACTGAGACAGTAAAACCAGCCTGTAAGCAACCTCTCTCACGCTATCCAGGATCACGAATGGACCAATATATATCGGACTTAGCTTACCCTGAATGCCAAATCTTTGAATCCCTCTCGTAGGAGAGACCTTTAAAATACATGCTCGCCAACCTAAAACTCCAATGTTCTCCTTCTGTTGTCGGCATAACTCTTCTGTCTTGATTGGGCTACTTGTAACTGGTCTCGGATAATACAGATGTTCTGTGATGATTATGAAATAAGATCCGATCCAAGCCATTGTTTCTCACCTACCTCATCCCAACATAACGGGGAACGATAGCTTCTTACATACAATGCTTCAAAAGGAGCCATCTGTATGCTGGATTGATAACTGTTGTTGTAGGTGAATTCAATTAATGCCAAGTGATCACTCCAACTACCTCCGAAATCAGTCATGCATGCTCTAAGCATATCTTCCACTATCTGGTTGGTTCTTTCAGTCTGTCCATCTGTCTGTGGATGAAAAACAGTACTAAAATTCAGACGAGTACCCAGAGACTCTTGCAGTCCCTTCCAGAAATGCGAAGTAAATCTGGGATATCTATCAGACACAATGCTGACTGGTATGCCATGGAGCCTTACCACTTCCTTCAAATACAAAGCAGCCAATATATCAACTGTCCATTTAGACTTAATGGGTAAGCAATGAGCTGACTTTGTCAATCGATCGACAATCACCCATATTGCATCAAGTCCACCACGAGTCCTAGGTAGACCCATAATGAAGTCCATACCAATGCTTTCCCACTTCCATTGGGGTATGTCGAGTGGTTTCAATTTTCCTGCCGGTCTGAAATGTTCAGCCTTAACTTGCTAACAAACCAAGCATCTACTCACGAAGTCTGCAACTTCCCTTTTCATATTCGTCCACCAAAAGGATCTTTTCAAATCTCTGAACATTTTAGTGCCTCCAGGATGAATGGTGTATCTGGATCTATGAGCTTCCTCAAGAATCTTGTTCTTTATTTCAGCTTCATCAGGTACACAAGTTCTACCCTGGAATAACAATCTTCCATTGTCAGCCATCATGAAGTCAGGTCTGCTGCTCAAGCTTCCCTTGATCTCTACTAGCTCGGGATCATTATCTTGCAAAGACTTGATTTCCATCAACAATTTGGGCTTAAGTCGAATCTGTGCAATCCTAACCCGATCATTGTCAACATTAAGGTCCAGGCTAGCTAATTGTTCCAGTAGCCTCCACTCTTGTAACATGAGACTTGACAATTTAGCTACAGGCTTCTGGCTTAATGTATCTGTCACAACATTACCTTTTCCAGGATGATACTCAATAGAGAAGTCGAAGTCCTTCAAGTACTCCAACCATCTTCTTTGCCTCATATTGAGTTCCTTCTGAGAAAATAAATATTTCAGACTCTTATGATCTGAAAACACGGTGAATATTTCTCCATACAAGTAATGCCTCCATATCTTCAAGGCGAATACCACCGCTGCTAGTTCCAAATCATGAACATGATAATTCTCTTCATGCTTCCTCAACTACCTAGAAGAATAGGCAATCACTTTCCCATGCTACATGAGTACACAGCCTAAACCAATACCTGAAGCATCAGTGTATACGACAAAACCTCTTTCACCAGAAGGTAAAGCCAATACAGGTGCAGTAGTTAAACATTCCTTCAAAGTCTGAAAGCTTCGCTGGCAATCTTTTGACCAATCAAATTTGTTCTCCTTGTGGGTTAATCTTGTCATAGGTACCGTACTCTTAGAGAAATCTTGGATAAATCTTTGATAGTAGCCTACTAGGACTAGGAAACTTCTAACTTCAATCACACTGGTAGGCTGATCCCAATTCTTCACTGCCTCTACCTTTGATGGACCAACATGAATTCCTTCCTTTGTGATGATATGTCCGACAAAGGACACCTCTTGTAGCCAGAATTCACACTTACTGAACTTGGCATATAGCTGATGATCTCTCAATAGTTGTAATGCCATCCAAAGATGTTCAGCATGTTCCTCTTCATTCTTAGAATAAATCAGAATATCATCAATGAATACCACGACACATTGATCAAGATAGGGACGAAATACATTGTTCATTAACTGCATGAAAGCTGCAGGTGCATTCGTTAGACCAAAAGACATAATGACAAATTCGAAATGACCATACCTACTGCGGAAAGCTGTTCTATATATATTCTCTTCCTTAATCCGCAGCTGATGATATCCAGATCGAAGATCGATCTTAGAAAAATATTGAGCTCCCGCTATCTGATCAAATAATTCGTCAATCCTCAGCAATGGATATTTGTTCTTGACAGTCAGCTGGTTCAATTGTTGATAATCGATGCACAATCTCATCGAACCATCTTTCTTCCGGACGAATAATACAGGGGCTCCCCAAGGGGTAGTACTTGGACGAATGAAACCCTTCTCGAGTAATTCCATCAACTGTTACTTTAATTCCCTCAATTCCGCAGGAGACATACGATAAGGAGCTTTGGAAATAGGAGATGTGCCAGGAATGAGATCAATAGAAAAGATAACTTCCTGCTCAGGCAGAAGTCCTGTCAGTTCCTCTGGAAAGACATCAGGAAATTCTCGGATAACAGAAATGTCTTTAATCTCGATCTGCTGCTCAGGGGTCGCATAGATAAAGGCTAGAAAAGCTTTACATCCTCGCTTCATCAGCTTATCAGCTCGAAGAGCTGAGATAAGTGATACAGAGTTATGGTGTTTAACTCCCACAAGAGAAAGTCTCGGGTGCCTAGTAAAAGACACAGAGCTAGAACTGCAGTGAATATTTACCTCATATTTAGACAACCAATCTGCTCCTAGGATTACATCATAATCCTTCATGTCCATGTAAACTAAATCGGCTGAAAAATTCTGTTCATCAATCATAACCTTACTAGAAGGATAGAAATACTGAATTGCTGATCTATGTTGTGTGGTGGATAGCAGATCTAGAGGGGAGGGGTGAATAGATCAGCTCCACTTTTCACAATGCGGCCCTCTAAACAGCTAGTTAAAATGAATTACAGCGGAATAGAAACTAGCTTCCAAGAATGCTATGATTCACTTAGCAAGATAAGCAATATATATAATAATTCGATCCTAAGCATGCATCTAGAACGAATCAATTACACAAGCAAACCACACTAGACAGGATTTTTAAGGTGGTTCGGACTGAATTCTCAGCCCTACGTCCACCCCTCACCAAAATCCGGTGAGGCTTCACTTGTGCAGCGCACAGAACCGCAAATCGGAAACCACCGATTGCCTTCCTACTCACCACCTGGTAGGAACGTCAACCGCAAATTGGAACACCCTCCAATTGCCTTCCTACTAACCACCGGTAGGGATGAATCACACTTTTAATGTTTAAACAATAATGAAAATGAAACAAATGTGAATGAACTAAAACAAGAGATTGAGTTATGAGTGAAAATGAATTGGCCCTTGTATGGAATGTTGATCAGCAACAAGGCTCCTCTTGGCTTCAACTCAATCTTCTTGATTCACCCTTGATTGGATGAATGTTCTTCACGGAGTACTGTTCACGTGAACAATACCTCTTCCTTCAATTCTTTTTTCTTGATCTTCTCTTTGAATTTCTTTGAATGAATGAAGGAGATGATGAAGCTACCTTGAATCTTGATTGCTTCTTTAGCTTCTAGGAGTTTGAATGCTTGAAATATCACCTTAGATGAGCTTGAAAGAACTTGAATGGATGAAGATGATTTCCTTTGAAGAACTTGAATCAAACCGGCTTCCTTAGATCACTTTGATAGCCTTGCTTTGATGTAATCTTCCTTGAGGTTGGCTGACTTTGATTTGAGCTTGATTCCCCTTTGATTGGATGAAGAACTCCTTCACGAACTACTGTTCACATGAACAGTAGCTCGTCTCCAAGCTCTCTTGCAACCTCCCTTGCAGCCACCCTTGTAACCCCTTGAAGCATTAGGGTTTCTAACCCTCTTACAAAAGTTTTATAGACCTTGAATGGTCTATGGACACCCCCTAGACCAGATCCACAATTTGTGGGGGATTAGGTGTCTTTAGGATTAAACAAATCAAGGTTGAATGGCCTTTTTCGAAGTTGGAAACAAAGTCAACAATGAAGGCTCGGGGCTGGCGGTCGACCTGCAGCTCCTGGCGGTCGACCGCCACTGAAACACCTGCAACCGGGCGATCCCTGGGAAATCCGGTTGACCGCCACTGGCTGGCGGTCGACCGCCACTGAAAAACGTGCAGCCTTGGCAGTCCCTGGCTGGGGCGGTCGACCGCCCCTGTGCTGGCGGTCGACCGCCAGCTGGGCAGAACCCGGCTTGCCCGGGTCGGTCCGTTTTCTGTTCTAGCTCCGTCGCTTGACCTCTTTAGCATCCCGTTCATGTTCGTGACTTCATCCTTGTTGGTCTAGAACGTATTAACTCAGTCTTTAGCCTTGGATTCTCTTGGTTATACGTCTTCGTGCATTGACTTTGGATTAGTGACTAGCCAAGTATGAAATGTCGACTTTTGCCTATACAAGTGATGAGATTTGTATCCTTGCTTGGGCGCGATCAATGAGCGTTCACTTTTGTCATTGCCAGTTGATTCCTTGTGCATTCATTGGTATATCTGTCATGAACGAACCATCCCGTATGTCAGTCACATAAGAGTAAAAAAAACAACAATGACTAATAGTGTTTAGCCATTATCAAAACCAAGAATACCAAATGACTCATATGATCATAGATTGATGTCGAATGACCTAATTGATCACATGATGACTCAAATGACTACAGGGGCACAACATTCTCCCCCCTTTTGATGATGGCAACACTGTGAGTCATTATGGGATGGGAATGTCTAAAATGACATAAGTTATAACACATACCACATTTGCAGCTCAAGAATCATGATAGTAATAGCATGTGAATGCAATTATGAATGCTACGCTATGGGACATAAGCAGCTCAAGATCCATGAATTAAAGCGTGTGAATGCACATATGACACATGACAATGCGATGAAATTATGCAAACCCCATCACATGCACAAATGCACATAAAGGTTTCTCTCCCTTGGACTCAATGCACTCTCCCCCTTTGGACAACACTTATGACATAGCTCTTAGCTCTAATGAAGGACTCACACAAAGAATTCTCCCCCTTTGCCAACAGCAAAAAGGAGTGATTAAGGAAACTGTTTGTGAGACCAGAGCTGAAAGGAGTGAAGAGCAAGCCATTATATGCAAAACTGAAGCATGCCATAAGCAACATATATGGTTCAAAGCTAATGAAATCCGAGATCATCAAAAGAGTTCGAAAAGTAGCTACATCCAAGATTTAATAGAAATGAACCAAAGGTGTATATCATGGCAGTGTTTAACCGTCCTTTGTCTTATATATCCATATTCAATAATCACTAAGGGAAGAACACAAGAACTAGTATTGAGGCTAAACAATCATGACTAAAGTATGGAATTGTATGATTGAAGCAAGAGGTTTCATATTTTGATTTCCAATATTTTTTGAATTTGAAGGCACATGACCCATATTGTACGAGCAATCAAGTCTAGTACACACCTCCTAGCCGTAAGAATACACGTTGTTTAGGCGCCAGTATTCCTAGGTATTTGGCAAGACTGACTGTCATGCTGCAAGATGAACAGAGATAGCAAAGCCACGTCATGACATATCCAAACTCATTTCATTGATGAGAAGATGTGTTTCTCAGCAATTCTGCTATTGCTCTGCATAGAGTCCAAAAGTTTTAAGACAGAGATAACAGGGGCACATCATGACATATGCATTTGTCACTTGATTTGATGACATGACATGTTTCTCCGTGCAACAATATCATTGCTCTGTCAGAATGATTTTCAGGAATTCCAGCTCATCAAGATGTTTAGAAACAATACTAAACTCTAGAGTATCACCAAGATTGCCATAAACTCTGGATTTTCAGATTTCAGGATAGTCATGCAAAGCACAATATGCAATCGTTAGTTAAGGTCTATTAAATCCACATAACATAGATGATTTCAAAAGAAATATCAGAACTTCAAGGAAATCATTAAATCTGAACTATTGTCATTGAATGAACAATCATCAAGGCACATAATAGAAAGCTCTTACACCATATGTTCGTCAGGCTCAAGAACTCAAATTCAGACTGTAAGCCAAGAAGTGTAGATTGCAAGAGGTGAACAGAATCAACAAAACTCCCCCTAAAGATATGCAATGGATGCGCGAAGGAGTTATATTTGCCAACAAGTGTAATGATAGCTGTCTAGAGGAGAAAGACCTAAAACACGCAAGGGTTGATATGAAATGCATGACCCAACACCTGGTTGTACACTTATTAAATGCAACAGAATGAAAATGAAACATATGCATGAATGTTGCACAAGGACAACTCCCCCTTATTATATGGCCTATATGCGACATTGACACATGGTACTTGGCGGAAGTGAAATCTCACGCATATTGAGTGCTTCGAGGCAAGCATAACTTGCCCTTCCATATATCAACATTTGATATACCATGGCCATGCGAGAATGATGCTACACAAGTGCATTATGAACACGAATTCAAGGTGATTATGCATCATGACATGCAATGCTACACCATAAGCAAAATAACATTTTTGACATATAAACAATGCATGGACATATGCAACAACACACAACTAAATGAAACAAGATTATCGTATCAAGTTTTATTGGCTTGAGGTCGGCAAAGACCAAGCTCCCTTCTGAGTGTTGAAAACCTGTCATTACATAAGGGCTTGGTAAAGATATCAGCAGTCTGATTCAATGTATCAACAAAATACAGTTCAAAGTTTTTCTTACCGACGTCATCTCTAATGAAGTGATGCCTAATCTCAATATGCTTAGTCCTAGAGTGCTGGACTGGATTTTTGGCAAGGTTGATATCACTAGTGTTATCACATAAAATCGGGACACAACCAAGATCCACCAAGTAGTCTTGGAGTTGGTGTTTAATCCACAACACTTGGGTGCCACAACTCCCCGCAACAACATATTCTGCCTCCGCGGTTGAGAGGGCAACCGAGTGTTGTTTCTTGGAGGCCCAAGAAACTAAACACCCGCCTAGAAACTGACAATAGCCACTAGTACTCTTGCGATCCAGCTTGCATCCAGCGTAGTCCGCATCAGAATAAGATATAAGAGATAAATCACATGATGACAGATACCACAATCCCAAATCTTGAGTGCCGGCAAGATATCGAAGGATACGTTTGACGGCAGTCAAATGGGATTCTCTAGGACTGGCTTGAAATCTAGCACAAAGGCAAACACTAAACTGGATATCTGGTCGGGATGCAGTCAAATAAAGCAAAGAACCAATCATACCTCTATAGACCTTTGCATCCACCAATTTACCATTTTCATCCGAATCTAGTGAAGTTGAGGTGCTCATAGGAGTTGCAATAATTTTGCTGTTTGCCATGTCAAATCTTTTCAATAGCTCTTTAATGTATTTGGCTTGACTTATGAAGCACCCATCGTCTCCTTGGTTGACCTGCAAACCGAGAAAGAATTGAAGTTCTCCCATTAGGCTCATCTCAAATTCGCTAGTCATGAGGTTAGCAAATTCCTCACACATTTCAGATTTTGTAGAACCAAACACAATATCATCAACATAAATTTGAACAATCAAGATGTTCTTACCTTGCTTCTTGGTGAAGAGTGTTTGATCTACCTTACCTCGCGTGTACCCTTTTTCAATGAGGAATGAGCTTAGCCTTTCATACCAAGCTCTTGGTGCTTGCTTAAGTCTATAGAGCGCCCTGTCTAGTTTGTATACAAAATCTGCATTGTTAGAATTCTCAAAGCCAGGGGGCTGCTCAACATAGACTTCTTCTTTGATCAAGCCATTCAAGAAGGCACTTTTGACATCCATTTGATAAAGCTTTATTCTAAGGGAGCATGCAAAGGCAAGTAGAATTCTGATGGCTTCGAGTCTAGCAACAGGGGCATAAGATTCATCAAAGTCTACCCCAAACTCTTGATTATACCCTTGAGCCACCAATCTAGCCTTGTTTCTTATTATCTTGCCATCCTCACTTAGTTTGTTCCTAAAAACTCATTTAGTGCCTATTACAGATTGTGATGAAGGTCTAGGAACAAGATGCCAAACTTTGTTTCTTTCAAATTGGTTTAACTCGTCTTGCATGGAATTTATCCAGTTTTCATCTTTTAAGGCTTCATCAATATTTTTAGGTTCATGCTGCGAGACAAGAGCAAGTTGATCTAATTCTTCCACAATTTTAAAATGTGACCTAGTTCTAGGTGGGTCATTCAAGCTACCAATGACATTCTCCAAGGGATGATCCTTAAGAATTTTAATATTTGTAGAATCGTTACCTTTTCCTGGAGCTTGATCCCTTGCATTGCTTGATTCGGCTAGGTCACCATCTTCTTTTATTTCTTCTTATGGAGGATCACTCTTGTCCTTTATGCTTAGGAATTCCCCATCTTCATCGTTTTTCCTGCAAGAGTTATCATTGTTAGAATCATGATATTCATCAAAGGAAACATGGTGTGATTCTTCCACAGTTTGATTTTTGATATTGTAAATTCTATAAGCCCTAGATCTATCAGAATAGTCAAGGAATATACCTTCATCGCTCTTGGGCTCGAATTTATCTAAGTCTCTTTTGTCATTGTTGTGAATGAAGCATTTCGATCCAAACACTTTCATATGTGAGAGAGAGGGCTTTTTACCTTTTAGCAACTCATAAGGAGTCTTTTTGGTGTGTGGCCTTACCATAGAGCGGTTGATAATGTAACATGCCGAGTTTACCGCTTCAGCCCAAAATCTCCTTGGAAGTTGCCGTTCAGCAAGCATGGTTCTTGCCATCTCTACAAGTGTTCGGTTTCTCCTTTCAACTACACCATTTTGCTCCGGTGTTCTTGGTGAAGAGAATCGGTGTGAAATGCCTTCAGCCCTGCAAAGATTATAGAAATCAGCATTCTCAAATTCACCACCATGATCAGATTGAATCTTGGAAATTTTAAACTCACCGTCCTGCTTTATCTTCATGTAGAGTGCCTGAAACTCATCAAAAGCATCATTTTTATGTGTGAGAAAGAAAACCCATGTGAACCTAGAGAAGTCATCCACCAAGATATATCCATATTTTCTACCACTTAAGCTAGCAGTTCTGGTTGGGCCAAACATGTCCATATGAATTAGCTCAAGTGGTTTAGATGATGTATTTTCAGATTTTCCCTTGAATGATTTTCTAGTTTGTTTACCTAGGGCACATGCATCACACAATTTGTTTTCTTGTTTAAAGGATAGTTCAGGCAAACCTTTCACCATTGAATGCTTTAACAATTTATGTAAGACATTGTAACTAGCATGTCCTAGTCTACGATGCCATAACCAAGCAATTTCTAATTTTGGAGCAGCAAGACAAAGGTTTGAATAAGCAGGATCATCTAAGTCAATCATGTAAACATTGTTGACTCTCTTACCAAAGAATTTTATCTTGTCAGATTTTGGTTCAAGGATTTTACATTCAAGAGAATCAAACAACACTTTGTGACCTTTATCACATAATTGACTTATGCTGAGCAAGTTATATTTCAATCCTTCAACTAACAACACGTTACAAATGGAGTTGGAGAGGTTCTTACCTACATTACATATTCCAATGATTTTTCCCTTGTTGTTCCCTCCAAATGTGACGTGTCCTCCTTCCTTTTCCTCCAAGAGACAAAATTTTGATTTATCTCCAGTCATGTGTCTTGAACAGCCGCTATCAAGGTACCACCTGTTATGCATGACTACAAGACATTCCTGCACAAGCAATTAAGCAATGGTGTTTGGAACCCAACCAAATTTGGGTCCCTTCAAACTTTTTAAAATTTCAAAACATGAAACCATTTCTTTTGGAATCCAAACATTCTTAACATTCATGCTTTGTTTGCTTGGAGCAGGAAATTGGTTTTTCTTTTCAGCTTTGACATTCACATTTTGTTTAGAAGCTCTTTGTTGAATTTTGTGGAAGTTTGAGAAAGTTTGCTTCTTAAACCATTGAGGCCGTTGGTTGGTTTTGGGTTGAAAGTGATTGTTTTGTCACCTAGAGGATTGAAACTTATAGGATTGCTGAATACATGAATCACATTTTCCCCAAAAGTATGGTGGTGGCCTATATGAGTGTGCAATGTAATTGTGGTGAAATCTGGAAGGTTGAGCATGCGATGACCAAGGAAGTGTTGACCTATGTTGCGGGGAAGGTCGACCTTTCTTAGGCTTTTGGATAGGCTTTTTGGGAATTTCAGTTACTACCTCTTCAATCTTTTCTTTTCCTTTGGATGTTATTTTTGAGGTTGAAGCATCAGAAGAGGAAACAAATGTGACTATTTTTAACCCAATTGGCCTTTTGTTTGTAGGTTCAAAACCTAACCCTTCCTTGTTGAAGTTCATTCTAGTACCTAGCAATGCATCTAGGTTTTCTCTTCCATCCACAAATTTTTCTAGAGATTGTTGTTTGTCCTTCAACTCTTTTTGTAGGTTTTCAATATTTTGAAGAAGTTGAATGTTGACTTGTTTGACAGCTTCATACTTTTCATTGCTCAATTTACTATCTTTTTCATAGCTTTGCATTTTGAGCTTTATGCTATCAATCTCATTTCTCAAATTTTCATTTTCAGTTTCCAAGTCAGCCATTTCTTTTCTTCCTTCTTCCAAATCTTCAATCATTTTCTTAAGATCTTCAATTTCAGTTTCAAGTAGAGCATTCTTATCATCCTTGTCATGATCATGCACAAAAGAATTGATTTTCTTTTTCAATGATTTTTTTTTCCTTTTTGTACATTTCATATTTTTTCATGAGTTGTATATATGCATCCTCCCAATCATCAATTGTATAATCTTTAAATGGAGAATTTACCTCAGTTTCTTCATCACCTTTGGCCATAAGGCAGAAATCTTCTTTTTCTTTGTCCGAGGAGGTAGTTCCGTCATCACTTTCCTCTTCATCGCTCCATGTGGACACCATGGCCTTGTTCTTCTTCTTGCCCTTCCATTTGTCAGCCTTTTTGAATCTGTCGGGACAATCATTCTTGAAATGTCCTGGTTTATTGCAAGAATAGCAAATGATTTTATCAGGTTTCTTAAAGTTTTCAGAATTAGACTTGAAACCATTTCTTACCTTTGACCTTCCTCTCATGAAGCTCTTACCTTCCTTTCTCAGGAATTTCTTGAACTTACGTGTGAGCATGGCTACATTATCCTCTTCTTGCTCACTTGCCGAATCCTCACCTTCATCGGAAGAGCCTTGACGGCTGGGTCCTACTTTAAGAGCTAGGGACTTTTTCTTAGGTGCCTCAGTCTCTTTGTTCTTGAGGTTGATCTCATAGGTCATCAATGACCCAATGAGTTCATCTACCTTGGTAGTTGCGAGATCTCTTGATTCTTCAACCACGGTAGCCTTTGTGTGCCATGCTGGAGTCAGTGATATGAGAATCTTTCTTACAATTTCATGTTCTAAATATTTCTTTCCCAAATCAGTCAAACTGTTAGTAAGCACAGTTAATCGAGCATACATATCTTGAATTGATTCATCAGGCTTCATGCGGAACATTTCATATTCAGAAACTAAAATATTGGCTTTTGTTTCTCGTACCTGAGACGTTCCTTCGTAGATTACCTCTAACTTATCCCACATTAGTTTTACAGATGCGCAGGTAGCCACTCTTGAGAATTCTACTGGATGGAGTGAGCATTACAGGATGTGTTTAGCATTCCAATTGACAGTGGATTGCCGTATCTGTTCTTTAGTCCACAAGTCCTCATTATCTGTAAGCTCATACGGACCTTTGCTGATCACTCGCCAAAGTTCATAGTCTTGGGCGCGAATAAACACCTGCATGCGATGTTTCCAATAAGGATAGTTAGTTCTAGTAAAGTAAGGAGGCCTATTCACAGCATGTCCTTCGGGTAGAAAATCCTTGGACGCTGATCCACCATTTCCCTCAAGGTCGTTGGACCCCATAATGAGAGATTAGGCTCTGATACCACTTGTTGTGTGGTGGATAGCGGATCTAGAGGGGAGGGGTGAATAGATCAGCTCCACTTTTCACAATGCGGCCCTCTAAACAGCTAGTTAAAATGAATTGCAGCGGAATAGAAACTAGCTTCCAAGAATACTATGATTTACTTAGCAAGATAAGCAATATATATAATAATTCGATCCTAAGCATGCATCTAGAACGAATCAATCACACAAGCAAACCACACTAGACAGGATTTTTAAGGTGGTTCGGACTGAATCCTCAGCCCTACGTCCACCCCTCACCAAAACCCGGTGAGGCTTCACTTGTGCAGCGCACAGAACCGCAAATCGGAAACCACCGATTACCTTCCTACTCACCACCTGGTAGGGACGTCAACCGCAAATTGGAACACCCTCCAATTGCCTTCCTACTAACCACCGGTAGAGATGAATCACACTTTCAATGTTTAAACAATAATGAAAATGAAACAAATGTGAATGAACTAAAACAAGAGATTGAGTTATGAGTGAAAATGAATTGGCCCTTGTATGGAATGTTGATCAGCAACAAGACTCCTCTTGGCTTCAACTCAATCTTCTTGATTCACCCTTGATTGGATGAATGTTCTTCACGGAGTACTGTTCACGTGAATAGTACCTCTTCCTTCAATTCTTTTTTCTTGATCTTCTCTTTGAATTTCTTTGAATGAATGAAGGAGATGATGAAGCTACCTTGAATCTTGATTGCTTCTTTAGCTTCTAGGAGTTTGAATGCTTGAAATATCACCTTGGAAGAGCTTGAAAGAACTTGAATGTATGAAGATGATTTCCTTTGAAGAACTTGAATCAAACCGGCTTCCTTGGATCACTTTGATAGCCTTGCTTTGATGTAATCTTCCTTGAGGTTTGCTGGCTTTGATTTGAGCTTGATTCCCCTTTGATTGGATGAAGAACTCCTTCACGAACTACTGTTCACGTGAACAGTAGCTCGTCTCCAAGCTCTCTTGCAACCTCCCTTGCAGCCACCCTTGTAACCCCTTGAAGCATTAGGGTTTCTAACCCTCTTACAAGAGTTTTATAGACCTTGAATGGTCTATGGACACCCCCTAGACCAGATCCACAATTTGTGGGGGATTAGGTGTCTTTAGGATTAAACAAATCAAGGTTGAATGGCCTTTTTCGAAATTGGAAACAAAGTCAACAATGAAGGCTCGGGGCTGGCGGTCGACCTGCAGCTCCTGGCGGTCGACCGCCACTGAAACACCTGCAACCGGGCGATCCCTGGGAAATCCGGTCGACCGCCACTGGCTGGCGGTCGACCGCCACTAAAAAACGTGCAGCCTTGGCAGTCCCTGGCTGGGGCGGTCGACCGCCCCTATGCTGGCGGTCGACCGCCAGCTGGGCAGAACCCGGCTTGCCCGGGTCGGTCCGTTTTCTGTTCTAGCTCCGTCGCTTGACCTCTTTAGCATCCCGTTCATGTTCGTGACTTCATCCTTGTTGGTCTAGAACGTATCAACTCAGTTTTTAGCCTTGGATTCTCTTGGTTATACGTCTTCGTGCATTGACCTTGGATTAGGGACTAGCCAAGTATGAAATGTCGACTTTTGCCTGTACAAGTGATGAGATTTGTATCCTTGCTTGGGCGCGATCAATGAGCGTTCACTTTTGCCATTGCCAATTGATTCCTTGTGCATTCATTGGTATATCTGTCATGAACGAACCATCCCGTATGTCAGTCACATAAGAGTAAAAAAAATAACAATGACTAATAGTGTTTAGCCATTATCAAAACCAAGAATACCAAATGACTCATATGATCATAGATTGATGTCGAATGACCTAATTGATCACATGATGACTCAAATGACTACAGGGGCACAACAATCTAGTACCAATAGGGGTTGAAATCCCTAACGGAGAATCCATCAAAATAGGCTTCACAGCTAAAGACTTAGCAAAACTCTGAGAAATAAATGAATGTGTGGCACCAGTATCAAAAAGAACAAATGCTAGCTTGTCGAGTATACTAAGAGTACCTTCGACGAGTCCACCACCCTCAGTGATTCCTGCCTCATCTGCTTGTAGAGCTTGGAGCTTGCCTTGTTGTTTCTTGATGTCATGTGGTTTCACCGACATAGCTTGTTCAGATAAAAGAGGATAGTCAGGGATACGGTGTTCTCTACTTCCACATCGCAAATAGGCACCCAACTTGCGCCAGCACTCCTCCATCTTGTGGCCTGGATGATCACAATACTTGCATACTCCTTTGAATGGAATAATAGAGCCAGGCTTCTTGTCTTCACGTTTCGACATCTTGCCCTTCCACGATCCGGACCCACTCCACGAACCAGACCCACTAATGGGCCTCTTCCTGCCATACTCGGGTTTGATATTCCCGGAACCCGTAGGTTGTTCCTTCCTTGCACTTTTTCCACGGATTCTCTCCGTCATTTCTAGAGTATCTTCTAGGACTTGAGCTTTTCTCACCATCTCAGAATAGGTTGGGATTTCCATTGGTGTCAATTGGTTGATATATAGCAGCTTCAGTCCATTAAGAAAGCGCTTAGCCTTCATCTTCTCGGTGGATATCAAGTGAGTAGCATATCGGGATAACCGAGAAAATTGAGTTTCATATTCTGCCACAGATAGATTTCGCTGCTTCAAAGCCGCAAACTCTGCTACCTTCTTCTCTTGCACTCTATCAGAAAAGTATTTGCTATTAAAGAATTCCTCGAACTCCTCCCATGTGACTTGCTGATCACCAAGGGTAGCCTTCACTGAATCCCACCATGTTCTTGCATCACGTTCAAGTTGAAAGGTTGATAGAAGGACACGTTCTTGATTGTTGCACTGCATTACTTCGAATATCTTCCCCATTTCTTCTAGCCAGTGCTCGGCTTCATCAGGGTCAGTCGAGCCACCAAATCTCGACGGATTCATCCCCCGAAAGTTCCGATATAAATCACCAGTGCCATGGTTTACAGTTCCTGCTTGGGCCACTTGTTGCAAAACTTGAGTAAGGCCTTGAACCGTGCACTGTAAGTTCCTCCATTCCGCGTGATCAGCTGCTATTGCAAAGACCTACACGTGGAATAGATTACTATCACAAGTAAGGTATGAACTTAACCCAAGTTTCTACCCAAATCTCACCAGGTTGGGTTCTTAGACTTATAATAAGGTTATGGGTCCTATATCATCACTTAGACCCCTAGAACTTAGAAAACCTAGGAATGTGAAACCTAGGCTCTGATACCACCTAAACTGTCACGTCCCGACGCGGAATATCGGAACGTATAGTCAGAAATAGCTAGAAATAATGATAAGCTAATCTAAGCATTAACACAAGTGCTATAAAAAGCGATAACTTTATTGGTCATGAAACATTTCAAATCTAGTACAATATCCTTAAACCAACTTTAATACAAACTGAGGTAACAACAACTTAACAATAATATCATAACTGTAGCTAAACACACTCTAAGGCACAACTAAGAGTAGGATAACTATGCCAACTCAACATCTAGAACTGGTACACTCCAATCATCACTCCTGCCCACCCCAACGGTAAATGCATTGTCACCTGAGTTGCCTGGAAAAAAAGGGGAGACAACTATATGAGCGAACGCTCAGTAGATAATAACAGGCAAGTTTACGTAATTAACCAATTATTCCATTTTCATATGAAATGATAAGAAAAGAAATGGCGATACAGAAGAAAAATAACGTAATATAAAGATCTTGCAAGGTCAAGAAAATATAAGATACCTGGATTTCAACAATAATATCATGTAATAAGTGTAACAGGAAATTGTAACGAGGAAATAGCCACCATCAAGTATTTTAAACAAGTCAAGCACGATCAAGTAACAAGAGATAACAAGAGATTTCTGTCGTAGACATCACGCTAGTCATGCACTCGGTGCAATGTCTCACCTTGTCATTACAAACTCCCATGGGCACAAGTACTTTTCGGGCGTTCTCCTAGGACCAGACTCGACCCTTATGATGCGTTGGCATTGATTTATCGGATCCAAGATCCCAAGTTCCGTCTAGACATTTTAGTCAAGTTTATGGCCAAATAATCAGAGGAATTACTGTCCAGAAGTTCAAGATTTAAAGGACTAATATGTCCTTGGATTCAAGAGGATAAAATACGATAAAACTCGTCTCTGAGATATGTACGGTCATACAGAGGCCGCTCAAAGGGTATATGCGGCTAACACTGGGCCGCACTTACAGGAGCTGGACTGAAACTCAGCCCACAAGGTCGAGAATGAACGGCTGACAGTGTGCCGCTCTAAAGGATGAACGGTAAGTTCTGGGCCGCGTAGATCCAGGAGACCTTAAGACCCATGAACATGATGTACGGGCCATACGGGGCCGTATTAAAGATATGCGGTCCAAGAGAATCCGCATAAGGTTTGAACGGTCATAATCCAGCCACACCACCCGGGCTTGGCTAGAAGGCTAAGAAATCACCCTATTTGACTTCGGGCTACCAAAGACAGGGTAAAACAAAACCAGGGCCTAGTCAACAGTCTATTGGTCAGTCCAGGGCTTAAAGGTTTGGTCGAAGATTGATCAAGGTTAATCGACCAACACTTAATGGCATAAGCCAAGTATATGCGGTCGTTATTGGGCCGCCTATAAGGATATGCGGTCCACTACTGGCCGCACATGCCTCTCTTAGCCCAATTCGATCCGAGACTCATAATCCAGCGGTTCAGTCACGTAAATCGGAGTTTTGGTGGTTCATTAGATTCTTAGCAGGGATATATAGAGATCCCAAGATGATGTTAAGTCCGCCGGATGGAGTGTCCGGGGGTAAGTTCAAGGCTAGCACGACTAATAGGGCTAATGACTTATTAAAAATCGGTAAATTGGTCAAACCGTTCTACTGGAGTAGAATGGCTGTCAACCAACCTAGTATTCATTTTAATCCTAATTTCTATGTCAATTTATCAAGGATCATGATTTACATTAATTTAATTGCCAAAAAGATGAATCAAGATGATAATGATAATGGACAAGATCATGTGGGAATAAATATCATGTATTTTACAGAAATTTACTTGCATAATTTACCACTTGTCATATGGGTTTCTAGTTTACTAATTATCCATTAAGATACTAATATGAATCATGTAAAGCTCACACTAAGTCATTATGCATAGATGTGCGGTCGTTACAGGACCTTACATCTACTGGACTGAAGGGTTGAACGGTTCAGTGAGGGCCTCCCATTGGGTTGGACGGTCCAGTGATGGCCGCCCATCCCAGGGTTGTGTGGTCCTCTGAGAGCCGCACATCCAGATATGTGGTCCTCTAGGAGCCGCACATCCTGTCAGGGTTGTGTGGTTCTCTGAGAGCCGTACATCCTGTCAGGTTGTGTGGTTCTCTGAGAGCCGCACATCCAGATATGTGGTCCTCTGGGGGCCGCACATCCAGATATGTGGTCCTATGGGAGCCGTACATCCTGTCAGGGTTGTGTGGTCCAGGTAAAACCGTCCATCTAGATATGTGGTTAGGTGAGGACCGCCCATCCCAAGATGTGTGGTCCTTCAGGAACCGCCCATCCAGGATGTGTGGTCTATCGTAAGACCGTCCAAGTATGGTAAAAATCCGATTGAACCAACCTTTGTCCGCCTCGACGGGGGTTTTAAGGGTCACAATAAAACACGAAATTCGAAGAGTATACAAATGGAATTTGGGGCTTTTACTACCAAAAGAAAGAGCATGAAAAACTCTACGAGATGTATGAATTAATTTTGATTTACAGCTTGAAATCGTTACTGAAATCAAGGGGGAACAAGTTCTGCCCTAATTCTGACATGCCTCTACCAAACCATTAAATTTGCACAAAATACCTAATAGAATTTATGATTTTTTGGCTCAAAAGAAAGAGGACTAGACGCTGATTCCATCCATATATAACACTTTATGTTGGGCTCGTTATTACCTACCTCAATCGAGTGAAGAAAGAAGAAGAAAGGAAGAAGAAGGGACGCCGACACGTCTTCACTAATCACCAGAGATCTCCCTAGATCGATCTCCACTTGGCCGCCACTGCTCCCAAAGGATTCTAGGGTTGCAGAGCTTTATTTTTATAGCTCATACACCTTCTGGATCCTTCTGTGCTGGGAGAATTCGTCGAAGCAAGTGGAGTGATTAAAGTGGCACCGCAATTGTTGACCACTCCCAAGCTCGACCGACTACAAGTTTTAGGGTTAAGGTTTCGGTGAATTGGCAGAGGGGAAACGATCCTTAGATCGTAGCCTTTCATTTGCCACCGATTTGGGCTCATTTGATGGGGTATTAAGCCCTAATTTCGCGATTTAAGTTAAGGTTAGGTAAGTGTGCACTTTGGGCTCAAACTAAAGATTAGACCTAGTTACGGATTTTTGTTGGGTCAACCACAGAAGATAAAGTTGTTAAATAAATTATCCTTTACCAAATTACCATTTTTTTAGATTTTTATAAGATAGTCAAAATTCCACTTGTTCTATTCACTAAGGAATTAAATATTAAATTCCGAAATTCATTCATTACAATTTCATTTCAATTTTCAAAATCGGGGTATTACATCCGTAGATGGAGTCCATGTTTCACGTTGTTTCACATTTACCTCTCAACTCTTGGTGATGATTGGACCCTCCACGGGATATTCCTTCCTTTGGACTTGTACTTTCTTTATTGAGACCTCCGTAAGACTCTGCTAGCCTTGGATTCCCTCAAGGTAACCGAGCTGGTTGTTTCCTAAAACCCTGAACACAAGATTGTCATATCACATGACACCCGGCCATCATAGAGAGCTATTTAAAGTGTTCTGCGAGAGTTCTATCTCTGTTTGGAATGTGCGACCAGAAAGTGGACGCCAATTGAAATGAGCGACTGTGTATATGGACGACATTTCCTTCATGCCTGTACTGTTCATAGGAATAGGCGACCACCTCAGTGGATGCTGTTTCTATAATTGATGGCAGTCTCAGTGGACGTTAATTACCCAGATTTTCAGATTGTCATGATTTTATATATGATTTATCGTCATGCTATCATTTCTGAAGTTCTGTCCTTGGACTCTATGTTCCGTGAATCTATCTTAATGTTCCTACGTGCTTGATCCTTGGAACACTTTGGCCATTAATTGAAGTGGAATTAGTCTAAAAAACAAAAGGGGCTATGGGTCCAAACAAAGTTGATACTTTAAAACTATCAAGTGTGGCTTCGCGCAAGCTCAAGAAGATCCTGCCAGACCTCATGTGACTCTTCTCGAGCTTCGAGCACGCTCAGTGCTCGACAGTGGGGGCCTAGTGAAGAGGGCCAATCTGGCCGACCCAATAATCACCACATATTCTGTAATGCCCTAGATCCTTGGTAGATCTTTGCTGGATCCTTTGCAGGTCTTGTGGGATCTTTGTTGGATCTTTCGGATCTGTTTTGGATTGGTTTCGTTGAGTTTTGGTTCGCTTTTGTGGCTTCCGAGTTGAGTTTGACGAGCCGTGTGGGTTTTTCTCACGTACTAGTTACGGAATCCTACGGTGAGTTTGTTTGTCAATTCTCGAAGTCGTGGACGCTACAACGACGATGTACTCTTCGAGCCGGTCGTTTCGGCTATTTTTGCATATTTTTCTGAATTTGTGCATTTTCGGCGCATTTTCGGAATTTTGGAAAATTAGGAAAATTTCCTAATTTCTTTTCTATTTCTTTTCTTTTCCTCTCTCCTCCTTCTCATTCGCCGCCGTCGTCTCTCTCTCCCGTTTTCTCTCCCGTTCGCCTCCTCGGCTCCGGCTGCAGACGGAGGACCTAGAGGCACGTGTTGGGGACGTGATGGAGCTGGCTGGGTGCGCGATGGAGCAAGGATCGGATCGATTCTGGCGTGATCCCGAACGGTGGATTCAAAGCCGGTGAAATCGGTTCGCGAGTGGATTTCGGCGTGGTTTAGTCCCTTCGGGGCACGGTTTCTTCGGTGGAGGTAGGGTGACTGATCCTTACTTCGTCCTCTCCGTTTTCCCTGCCATTGCACGACGTTCGGCTAGGAAACGGCCGAGTTTGGGCTTGTTTTGCCTAAACCGTGATTTTCGTGGTTTTTAGGGTCGGCCGGTAAACGGCGACCATTTGCGGCGTAGTTAGTTTCTAACTGACCGCTGGGATGTTAGGATCCCATCCACGTTGATTTCGTGTGATTTGGTGTTCATTCGAGGCCGGTAGAAGCCCGGGAACCTCGGTGACCCACTTTGGGTGGATTTGATGAAATCGCCCGGATCTGGAGTTTTTGAGCTTGCATGTGGGCTTTTTAGCCTTCTTATGTTGTTTATTGTCGTTTGGGTTTGTTTCCCCTGCGTTTCGGCGTGAATGGGGCGTGGAACGGGCCGGTTTGGCCATTCCTATGTTTTCCCGCCGTGACCGATGTAGCGGTCGTTCCAGTGGCCGCTACTTGCTTCTGACGGTCCTACGACAGACCGTTACTTTGTTTGACGTTTTTGAGCTTTTTGGCTTCTGGGAATGTGACGGCCCTAGGCTGGCGCGTCGCTTCCTTGTAACGCGCCCAGGTCTGCGCGTTGCTTCGCTTATCGTGCTTTGTGTTGGGGTTGAGTCGGTGGATCTAACGCGCTTGACCCAGCGCGTTAGGTGAAAGTGACGCGCCTGGTGCTGGCCGTTACTTGCTGTTTGACCGACGTTTGACCTGTTGAGGCGGTGCCTCCAGCGGTCGTGCCCCCGTGCGTTGTTTGAGTGTAACGCGCCTGCCCCCGTGCGTCGTTTGATTGTGACGCGTCTCCCTTGCCGCGTCGTTTGGCTGTAACGCGCCTGGCGTTGCGCGTTACTTCGCTTTGGTTGTGGGTGGTTGTGCACGTTGTGAATAACGCGCCTGCTCCCGTGCGTCGTTTGGCTGTAACGCGCTTGGTCTTGTGCGTTACTTGGCCTTGATTCGTATGTTGCGTTTTAGAGTGGTTAGGGTGGTGTGTGAGTGACGGCCTATCGTCCGACCGTCACTTGGTGTGTAACGGCCGTGGTCTAGACCGTCACATGCTTGTAGCGGTCTAGGGGTAGTGCGTTACATGCCTTGTGCTCTGATTTCCGTGATTTCGGTTTCGGCTTGTCTTGGCTTGTCCTTGTAGTCTGCCCGTTGTCCCGTGGATGTCTCCCGACGTCCTATGAGGGCTAAGACTACGTTGTAAGGTGGCCAGGAGTCTTCTTACTTGCGGTAGGATTGTTTATCTTACTTTTGCTTGTATTACTGTAGGGTTCATGTAAACCCGGTGTGACCCAGTGGTTGACATGTGACCTTGTGTGTGTGTGTGTCTCGGTGGTTGTGTCCGATTCGAGACACTGCTTCTGGATGCCCCGAGGTGTTGTTCTACCTCGGTTTGCATGTCCAGACGTGTCTGAGGGTTCTTGGTGTTTCCCTCAGGTCTCCGTGTGTTATTTTCTACGGAGTGTCGTTTCTTGTGTGGCTTAGGATTAGACCGATTGGCGGCTTGTTCCGATGTTTGTGACGATATTGCCTTTGAGTCGTCCGACTCAGGGATCGTTGCGTTGTAGGTCTAGTTGCCTGGTCTTGAGTCGGTTGGCGGTTGTTTAGCTGCCATGGTGCTTTGTGGTGCACGAGACGAGTCTTTCTTGACTGTCTGTGCCTTAGCACCTGTGTTTTGGAGTCTGTGCCTTGTGAGCCTCCACTAGTTGTAGCCCTAGGCTTTTGCCGACCCACCGGGAGTGGTGGAGGGGTTTTCCTGTTGCGTTTGGTACGTACGATTCTTAAGCTAGTTCCATGGGCCCCGGCCAACGGTAGCATCCTACCGAGGGGAATACTAGCTAGAGGCCTGACCTAGGTAGAGGTCGGTGTGTGCACACGTGGTCAGGGACTGGGGACTTGCGCCGACGGGCGTGGCCCTGGCTAGTCACTCGCAGTTGGTGCTGTAGTTTCGTGCTGCTGGTACCATGTTTCCTTGGAACTGTTGTTCCTCGGACCTGGTTCTTGGTGTGTCTTGTCCTTGAGTGACATGACACTTGTGGCGCAGTGTAAGTCGTCAGTGGACGCATCTGGCTGTTCTTCTGGGAGGAGGGTGCTCCTGTCACTCGGTGCGGTGACTCTCGCGTTTTCTTGTGCGCTGTGACCTTTGCGAGTTGCCCTCTCGTGGCCGTACTCGAGGTCAGTGCTCTGTCGTTGGCATGACATTCTCGTCATGCGTGGGGCTGTATGCAGGACGTCTCCTGTCGTGTTTTGTCTGTGTTTTCGGCGTCGGCGTCCGCCTTCGCCTTTGTTTTGGCCGATGGACTGGGTTACCCTACTGTGTGAGTTTGGGGTTGACCGTCTGTTGCCGTTTGGAGTAGCTTAGGGTGCCGAGTTCTCCTCGGTGGCCGTGTTCCGTGTTTTACGGCCTCGCTCTTCTTTGTTGTTGAGCTCCCCTCTCCTGCCTGTTCCCTACTCCTACTGTACCTGTTCTGTTTACAGCTTTGTAGTGTAGCTTTTCCTGCTTTGCTGCACTCGTTGTTTCTGATGCTTCCGTTGCACTGTGCGTTTTTCCAGTGGGGATCCGCGTGACCCCTACTGAGTTTCTGTTGAGACTCACCCCTACTTTTCAGGTGGGTTTCGCCGTCTGCCTCTGCTGCCCTTGGTGGAGCGTGTTCGCTGTAGCTGCCAGCTGTACCTGCGTCGGGCTTCCCCCGACTTCTGTGTACGTTCCTTTCTGTCAGACTGTACTGTGATAGACTTGTTGTCTTTCCTTTGGGTTGGACTCTGGTGTATAATTGTAAACTTGAATTATTAATGAAAAAGTAATTTTATTTCTGCTACTTTAGCAATCCAATGTAATGAAATTTAATTGCTTACTGTTATATCTGCTGGCTTCAATGTATTCCACACACTCCTTTTTCCCTTCGGCGCTTTCCTGCGCTTGGGAGGCCTCGCGGGTCCCATGTGGTATCACGTGTGTTCGGTATTTATACCGGGTGCACCGGGTATCCAGAATCCGAGTCGCTACAGATGGTATCAGAGCAGTGTTCTGAGATGTTCGGAGTTCTTTTCTGAGCTATCAGATCATTGTCGTATGAAATACATGAAAATCCAGATATACAGTTACCAGAGTCCTTAAGGTCCAGTACAGTCTCTTGCTGGCGTAGGTGTTGCGATGGTTTATCGCGGTGCTTTTTGCGCGTGGTCTTGTACGTGCTTGGTTGGCACTGTGCGAGATGGTTTTTGCTCTCGTCTGGGTGTGACGAGGTGCTTCGTTCGGTTTTGAAGTTGGTCTCGATCGTGTTGCACTTGGCAGTATTTGTCGGTTGGCATGAACCTGCAGTGCATTATTCGAGCTATTTTCTGTGTTTTTGCTCAGGTGGCTTATGACTTTTTAGCGTTGGTGTGATGGCCATGCACGTTCTTACGATTGCTTTGGTTGTCCCGGCTTGAGTCTGTGTAGCTCCTGATGCATCGTTGTTTCGATCGTCTCGATTATCGTGTTGCCTCGATTGAGAAGTTGCTCGAGCGAACCTAGGATTTTCCCTTCCTGGTGAGCTGTTGTTGTCGAGCTTGTTGCTTCTCGTTCTTCTTGGTGAAGCTTTTTCGATGTTAACCTTAGAATTGCTGTCTTAGTGTTGCCTTTGTCCTGCGTTTGCTTAAGTGTGGACAGCTTTGTTTTGAGCCTGATCTGCTCCTTGTTGTACGGTTGCTTGGCTTTGGACTTCGTAATGGTGTTAAGAGCTGTCGTGTACCGTATTTGTCGTGCCGTGTCCAACGGCTGATGTATTGTGAAGGCTCATTTGTTGTTCCAGGACATGAAGGTAAACTGGGATTAGCTCTTTCCGCGTGCTTTGTGCTGAAGCTGGTGCTCTTCCTTTGTTGCACTTAGGCTCCTTGTGATATGTTGTTCGCGAGATCGGTGCTCGTGGCGTGTTAATTGCGATCTTTGTTGATTGCGATGGCGTCTGGTATGTGCTGAGGTGCGATTACCGGTGCTGTTCTGTTGCCTGTGCGCATTGTTGAGGGTGCAGCGGAAGTGTGTGGGTTGGCTACCCACTCTTCGAGAGGTTTTGTTCCTTCTCGTTGTGGCTTTGTCTTGGCTTCCTGTGCCTTGACTTTGCCCGTTGCCGTGCCGTTGTTTGTGGTTTTCTGGTGTTGGCATTGGCATTTGCGAGTGTTGGGGAATTTGTCGGCATTCCTTGCTGATTGAGTACCCCCTGCTCTGTATTTCTTTCTTGGGTATTATGATCTCGAGGCGTGTTCGTAGTCCTTGAGATGTGTTCCCCGAGAGTATTGTCGTTTCTCGTTGTTGTGGGTCTTCTCTTGGTGAGTAGTCTGATGCGTGATCTGTCTCTTGTGGTCGTGTGCTCAGCTGTTCCTGTGCCTTGATGTGACCCTGCTTGCAGTGTGTTCCTTGGTTCTGTGTGTTATGCGGAGCCAGAATCCTGCAGGTGTTGCCGTTGTGTTATCTTTGTGAGCGCTGTTTCTTTATGATTTTGTGTCTCTGCCTTGGACCATGGTCTTGTCTTGTCAGTTGGCTTGCTGTGCTCTCTTTTTCTGGTGGAGTTAGCTTGCGACTCGATCAAATGTGATAGCTGGTTGAGTGCTGACTTGATTGTGTTTGTGGTCTAGTGTTGTTGTTGTCGTTGGTGTTCTGTGTGCCAGGTGTTCCCTGTTATCTTTGGCACTGGAGCCGATGATGTTGCGAGCTGTCAGCTGTGAGGACTGTGTCTCCTTGTGTAAGCTGCTGCTTGCTGTGTTGTCATTGTGTTTCTCGGTTGTCTGTTGTTGTGGCAGTCGTGTCTCCGTTCCTGGTGAGACGTAAGCGACGTTGCCTTTGCTTCGGAGGTGTCAGATGTGTTCACTTTGGTGACATACTCGTGCTGTGGACTTGCTGTCTTGGAAGCTAGAGCGTGTACCTGTAATTGTGGTCTGACGGTGTTCCTCTGAGCTGTGTTTTCTCGAGATTTGAGTTGTTTTCGTGGTTGTGTTGTTGGGTTGTTCTTCCCTGCTTCTCCTTTGTTAGTCCTTAATTTCGAGGGCGAAATTTCTTAAAGGAGGGGAGGATGTAATGCCCTGGATCCTTGGTAGATCTTTGCTGGATCCTTTGCAGGTCTTGTGGGATCTTTGTTGGATCTTTCGGATCTGTTTTGGATTGGTTTCGTTGAGTTTTGGTTCGCTTTTGTGGCTTCCGAGTTGAGTTTGACGAGCCGTGTGAGTTTTTCTCACGTACTAGTTACGGAACCCTACGGTGAGTTTGTTTGTCAATTCTCGAACTCGTGGACGCTACAGCGACGATGTAATCTTCGAGCCGGTCGTTTCGACTATTTTTGCGTATTTTTCTGAATTTGTGCATTTTCGGCGCATTTTAGGAATTTTCAGAAATTAGGAAAATTTCCTAATTTCTTTTCTATTTCTTTTCTTTTCCTCTCTCCTCCTTCTCATTCGCCGTCGTCGTCTCTCTCTCCCGTTTTCTCTCCCGTTCGTCTCCTCGGCTCTGGCTGTAGACGGAGGACCTAGAGGCACGTGTTGGAGACGTGATGGAGCTGGCTGGGTGCGCGATGGAGCAAGGATCGGATCGATTCTGACGTGATCCCGAACGGTGGATTCAAAGCCGGTGATATCGGTTCGCGAGTGGATTTCGGCGTGGTTTAGTCCCTTCGGGGCACGGTTTCTTCGGTGGAGGTAGGGTGACTGATCCTTACTTCATCCTCTCCATTTTCCCTGCCATTGCACGGCGTTCGGCAAGGAAACGGCCGAGTTTGGACTTGTTTTACCTAAACCGTGATTTTCGTGGTTTTTAGGGTCGGCCGGTAAACAGGCGACCATTTGCGGCGTAGTTAGTTTCTAACTGACCGCTGGGATGTTAGGATCCCATCCACGTTGATTTCGTGTGATTTGGTGTTCATTCGAGGCCGGTAGAAGCCCGGGAACCTCGGTGACCCACTTTGGGTGGATTTGATGAAATCGCCCGGATCTGGAGTTTTTGAGCTTGCATGTGGGCTTTTTAGCCTTCTTATGTTGTTTATTGTCGTTTGGGTTTGTTTCCCCTGCGTTTCGACGTGAATGGGGCGTGGAACGGGCCGGTTTGGCCATTCCTATGTTTTCCCGCCGTGACCGATGTAGCGGTCGTTCCAGTGGCCGCTACTTGCTTCTGACGGTCCTACGACAGACCGTTACTTTGTTTGACGTTTTTGAGCTTTTTGGCTTCTGGGAATGTGACGGCCCTAGGCTGGCGCGTCGCTTCCTTGTAACGCGCCCAGGTCTGCGCGTTGCTTCGCTTATCGTGCTTTGTGTTGGGGTTGAGTCGGTGGATCTAACGCGCTTGACCCAGCGCGTTAGGTGAAAGTGACGCGCCTGGTGCTGGCCGTTACTTGCTGTTTGACCGACGTTTGACCTGTTGAGGCGGTGCCTCCAGCGGTCGTGCCCCCGTGCGTTGTTTGAGTATAACGCGCCTGCCCCTGTGCGTCGTTTGATTGTGACGCGTCTCCCTTGCCGCGTCGTTTGGCTGTAACGCGCCTGGCGTTGCGCGTTACTTCGCTTTGGTTGTGGGTGGCTGTGCACGTTGTGAATAACGCGCCTGCTCCCGTGCGTCGTTTGGCTGTAACGCGCTTGGTCTTGTGCGTTACTTGGCCTTGATTCGTGTGTTGCGTTTTAGAGTGGTTAGGGTGGTGTGTGAGTGACGGCCTATCGTCCGACCGTCACTTGGTGTGTAACGGCCGTGGTCTAGACCGTCACATGCTTGTAGCGGTCTAGGGGTAGTGCGTTACATGCCTTGTGCTCCGATTTCTGTGATTTCGGTTTCGGCTTGTCTTGGCTTGTCCTTGTGGTCTGTCCGTTGTCCCGTGGATGTCTCCCGACGTCCTATGAGGGATAAGACTACGTTGTAAGGTGGCCAGGAGTCTTCTTACTTGCGGTAGGATTGTTTATCTTACTTTTGCTTGTATTGCTATTGGGTTCATGTCAACCCGGTGTGACCCAGTGGTTGACATGTGACCTTGTGTGTGTATGTGTCTCGGTAGTTGTGTCCGGTTCGAGACACTGCTTCTTGATGCCCTGAGGTGTTGTTCTACCTCAGTTTGCGTGTCTAGACGTGTTTGAGGGTTCTTGGTGTTTCCCTCAGGTCTCCGTGTGTTATTTTCTGCGGAGTGTCGTTTCTTGTGTGGCTTAGGATTAGACCGATTGGCGGCTTGTTCCGCTGTTTGTGACGATCTTACCTTTGAGTCGTCCGACTCAGGGATCGTTGCGTTGTAGGTCTAGTTGCCTGGTCTTGAGTCGATTGGCGGTTGTTTAGCTGCCATGGTGCTTTGTGGTGCACGAGACGAGTCTTTCTTGACTGTCTGTGCCTTAGCACCTGTGTTTTGGAGTCTGTGCCTTGTGAGCCTCTACTAGTTGTAGCCCTAGGCTTTTGCCGACCCACCGGGAGTGGTGGAGGGGTTTTCCTGTTGCGTTTGGTACGTACGGTTCTTAAGCTAGTTCCGTGGGCCCCGGCCAATGGTAGCATCCTACCGAGGGGAATACTAGCTAGAGGCCTGACCTAGGTAGAGGTCGGTGTGTGCACACGTGGTCAGGGACTGGGGACTTGCGCCGACGGGCGTGGCCCTGACTAGTCACTCGCAGTTGGTGCTGTAGTCTTGTGCTGTGGTACCATGTTTCCTTGGAACTGTTGTTCCTCGGACCTGGTTCTTGGTGTGTCTTGTCCTTGAGTGACATGACACTTGTGGCGCAGTGTAAGTCGTCAGTGGACGCATCTGGCTGTTCTTCTGGGAGGAGGGTGCTCCTGTCACTCGGTGCGGTGACTCTCGCGTTTTCTTGTGCACTGTGACCTTTGCGAGTTGCCCTCTCGTGGCCGTACTCGAGGTCAGTGCTCTGTCGTTGGCATGACATTCTCGTCATGCGTGGGGCTGTGTGCACGATGTCTCCTGTCGTGTTTTGACTGTGTTTTCGGCATCGGCGTCTGCCTTCGCCTTTTTTTTGGTCGATGGACTGGGTTACCCTACTGTGTGAGTTTAGGGTTGACCGTCTGTTGCCGTTTGGAGTAGCTTAGGGTGCCGAGTTCTCCTCGGTGGCCGTGTTCCGTGTTTTACGGCCTCGCTCTTCTTTGTTGTTGAGCTCCCCTCTCTTGCCTGTTCCCTACTCCTGCTGTACCCTGTCTGTTTACAGCTTTGTAGTGTAGCTTTTCCTGCTTTGCTGCACTTGCTGTTTCTGTAGTTGCTTCCGTTGCTCTGTGCGTTTTCCAGTGGGGATCCGCGTGACCCCTACTGAGTTTCTGTTGAGACTCACCCCTACTTTTCAGGTGGGTTTCGCCGTCTGCCTTTGCTGTTCCTGGTGGAGTGCGTTCGTTGTAGCTGTCAGCTGTACCTGCGTCGGGCTTCTCCCGACTCCTGTGTACGTTTCTTTTCTGTCAGACTGTACTGTGTTAGACTTGTTGTCTTTCCTTTGGGCTGGACTCTGGTGTTTAATTGTAAATATTTGAATTATTAATGAAAAAGTAATTTTATTTCTGCTACTTTAGCAATCCAATCTAATGAAATTTAATTGCTTACTGTTATATCTGCTGGCTTCAATGTATTCCACACACTCCTTTTTCCCTTCGGCGCTTTCCCGCGCTTGGGAGGCCTCACGGGTCCCATGTGGTATCACGTGTATTCGATATTTATACCGGGTTGCACCGGATATCCGGAATCCGGGTCGCTACATATTCTGCCCGAAGCCCGATCCCCATTCTCCAGGCCCACCATATGAGTTGCCCGTCACGCCACCTGTCCCGTCAGGACTAGTGCCATACCTGAGTATACCTGCAAGCTACATCTACGCAGTAATGGTGAACGACACCCCACTCCGGACACAATACTGGTACGCCGCCTGTACCATCCCTCTTGGTGACACCAGTCACTCCCTCTCTAGTTGAACCCTATCACATTAATGGCTGACGCCCCTGTCGCATCGGTGGTAGAGCAGTCGCCTCGACAGGAATGACAAGTCAATGTCCACACTACCTCCTGCTCCGTCGGGCACGCGAGTTGGGCGGCTCACGCCTTCCTCACTCTAACAACCCTACGGACAACCCTCCCGACGATGGTATAAACGAGAAAACACCCCTCTTCGAGTTGGAGATCTCTCCCTTGAGCGCTCCCCCTTCTCTCTACAATTAGATGACTTGACCATCGGAGGGTTGTCCCCTGGATATCGTCCATGACTCCTTCTGACGTCCTTCTCGATGACTCTATAGGTCTTTCTCCCAGTGAGGCTCGGGCTCCGATTTCATGAACTATTGGAGGTGTCGACCGAGAGGTGGGTAACCATTTTTTGAATGTTACAATATTTATTACACCTATGGGAAGTTTCAAGAGTATATGAAGAAATATGGTATTGTGCACTGGACGACTTGTATTTACATTCCCAGCGAGAATGGTATAGCTGAAAGAAAGAGTATGTATCTCTTAGAGATTACTAGATCACTTCTGTTCACTATAGACATGCACCATATTTGATCAACAGAATGTCTAAAGGGAAAAACTACTTATATATATTGTATCTCCTCAAGTGTTCGGGTGTGCGTGCTTTGTGCGAGATCACATGTTAATAGTTAGAAAGGTGGACCCATGGTCATTGAAGTGTGTTTTCATTGTAAATATATTCTGTTACTCAAAAGGGGTATGAGTGTTACTTTCCCCCAGAATTGGTGAATATGGATGCAAATATATTCCGTCCGCTGGGAATGGATTCCATAATTTGGCTGTAACAACTAAAAAAAACAGGGGTGACTTGACTGTTGACATCATCTAAAAGTTAATTTGTGCAACTATTCGAGAGTCTAAGGTCGCGTTTGATAATGTAAATAACTTTTTTATTCTCCAAATAATTCACACATTACAAATGTGTAAGAGAAATGAGATTCATCATCATTTAAAATCCTCAAAAATAACTCTAAGATTACTTTGAGAGATTATAAGTGACTTTTTTTATGTATAATTCTCCCTCTTCTTTAAAATCTCAACTTCACAACAGAAGCCAAGAACCCATGTGACCATTTGAGAGATATTAATACCTGTATGGGGATTATCCATGGAAAGCCACACCCAAGTGGATTGTCAAACACAGCCTAAAATAGTTGAAGAAAACGCAGGTGACTTGAACCTGGTTGGTTGTCCGGGTCGTCTCGTCCAGTCTCTCCTTGGTCTATACTCTACGTCATCCCTCGCTGATAAGTTCGGTTGTTTCTAAAGTCAGCCTTTGAAAATACGGTTGCGTGTGAATTTCTTTTTTTCAAAAAAAATCTAGAGAGAGAGAGAGATTTATTTTAGGTGAGGTTTTGAAATCTCACCTACTTTCTCCTTCTCTCTCTCTACACCTCAAAATCTAATAACGAGACGACAGAGTGTTTGAAAGGAATTTTGAGAAGATGGGGAATCAAATAATTTAAGTGGGTATAAGATCAAGCCCAGCTGAAATCATCTACAGAGCTGCAGAGCCTCTCCTCCTCCTCCTCGGTTTCGGGGTTGAGGGAGGAAGCCCAAATCATCACCAGATATTTAAAGAGACAGCAGGGGAAGAGGCCCCTTCCTTCCCCCCACGGATCACTGTTTTTTTTTCTTTTGTCTTTCTCTACACAATTCATTAAAATCGATCAACAAATGGAAATCACAGTCAAAGGAGGACACTTCAATCCGACTGAGCCGTGGGTCTTCGTCAACCTCTTGGATGCCGAACACCCGCCCCCCCCCCCCCCCGCCCCCGCTAGCAAAGCAGGCAAGCAGGGGTCACGTGGGTCACTGCTACTGCTACTGCTACTGCTGCTGCGGGTGCTTCCTACCCAGCAGCCAGGCCTTCCTGAGCTGCACATCGGCCGTGTCCCCGAAGCACTTGGCCCTTGCCAGGCAGAAGTGGGTGCAGAACCCGAACGACGACCGGACGCGGCATGTGTTGAGGATGTAGCAGGCGGCGCCGTCGGTTGCCCGGCCCTGGACGAGCACCCCCCACGTCTTGGACGAGGAGGAGGAGCTGGGTGATGGGGCGGCGCTGCTGCTGCTGCCGCTGCGGGACGCGGCGTCTTCATCGTCCGACGATCCTGCGGCTTCTGCCTCTCTCCCATCTTCTCCCCCCTCCTTGAGCTCCTCCACGAGGATGACGCCGTCGGGTGGAAGAGCCGCACCACTGGACCACCTCCTCCTGATATGGGGCCAGCTCTCCGCCTCGGCGGCCTCCCTCTCGAGCCTCAGCCCAGTGGGCCCTTCGTTGCCGGAGAAGACGTGCACCAGGAAAGGCGCCTCCCCGATGTTCCTCACGATCTGTTCCGGCACACAGATAATTAAAGAAGATGCCTAACCATCAATGTATCAATCGATCACGCAAACACAATGCGAAATCCCAAGATCGTGACGCGATTCAATTCAGCGACCTTGTAATTTTCCCGATCGAGCGTGGAATTGGAACAGGTGAATTTAAAGAACCGTGCCTTTCGGAAACGCCAAGAACCGTACATACCTCAGAGACAGACTCCCGCATCCATTCGTCCAGCTTCTCCGGGGAGACCGGATCTCTGCCACGGCGGGCCTCATCCCTCTCCTCGTGATGCTTCACTCTCGTCGCACGATCGCCTCCGACGAGAAGCCTCGGGGCAAAAGGATCCACGCATGCGGAGGTGGAGGCAGCGACGCTCCCAGCAGCCTGCTGAGCGGGACTCGCCAAGGCGGCCCTCGCTGACCACCGCTTCATAGCCACCGGAGAACAAGACCGCCCCAGGTGCGGCGGGCAACAGCCCCCTTCCATCGCGCGATCGCCAACTGCCATCCTGTCTTTACTGCGCAAGAACGCCTTTCCCCCGCCGCACCGTAGGGCGATGGAAGTGGGCGCCGCCGCCGCCGCCGCCGCCATGCTGTAACCAGAAGAATACGAAGAGGAGAGGCGTTGAAAGGAGAGATCTTGACAGAAGGAGCTCTTCACCCTGCTCCGTCCGCCTCTACGCTCTTAATATAACCATGACGAAGAAGGGAAGGGACCTCTCTCTCCCCTCCCCTCCACTCCCTCCGGTCAGGCCCGCCGCTCGCCAAGTCTGAAGGGAAAGAATAAGAAGAATGAATATAGAAGACGGAGTCGGAGACCGAGACGATGGTTGGTTAGTTGGGTGGGGGTGGCAGGCAAATTGGATGGAGTGGCGGACGCCCGGGCAACCACAGCGAGCACGCGATCACAAACCCAGGACGACGCGGAAACGCAATAAATCCGACGTGGCAGCACGCCATCCGTCAGATCTTGTTGATCAGTGACACGTTGCTGGCCACGCAGCCTCCTCGCGCCAGCACGTTCCCTCACGAGCCATACCCGCTGCCTGGCCGTGCCACTCGATCGCCGACCAAGACACGTCGGCTATGGCCCCACGTTGCCGCGCCGAAGCGGGGAGTGTCTTTATATTTTAAATTAATCTTTGCTGCACATTTAAACGCCCTTTTGGTAACAGAGAGTTGAGAAATTTCGAGTTAACTTAAAATTGATTTCAAAATTAGTTCACTTTTTATTTGAGATGCACGGGAATTAGCTCGTTTTTAACTAAGAGTACGGGAATTAACTCAGGGTAATCTCGAGATGACGTAAGTAACTCGAGCTTAACTCAGAGCCTACCTCTTTTTTAACTCGATAAATTAATACATCTTAAAAAATAAAAATAAAAGGTAAAATTGAGTTAACTAGAGTTAACTCTGAGACAATTAACCACCAAAGTGGGATTAGGAGTGCAACGAATGAGAGGAGGGGGATTAGCAACACTTTAAGGACCACCGTGACAATAGAATAATGGTATATCAAGATGAGTTATTTTGTTTATCCATTATTATTCTAGTTTGACAGTAAGAGTATCATAATTAAAGTCAGTTATGGTTAAGATCATTAATCTAGGATTAACTCATTCTACTCTCTCACATGAATTCTCTACCCGTCTTTGATTAAAATAAATTATTAGATAAATAATTAATCTAATCTAAATATAAATTAATCTAGACCCAGTCAAATTAATTTAACCTAACCTCTTATCAAAGTGCCCTAAATTAGTAACAAATATTACTCATGGTTTTCATGCTTCCTCGGCTTTCGAACTGTGGCGGTAGGAAATAACCTCTGCCCACCTTTCCAGCCTCCTGTCATGGTTAGTTTAACAACAATGAAAAAAATCACGTGAGGGAAGGGTGGAGGAAGACCCACCACACAACAGACGGTGCTGAGACTCTCGCATATCTCCTCGACGTCTTGCCCAGAAGACCGAAGCTAATCAAGCGTCTTGAGCCGTGAGGGTCTCCCGCCAGATCGTTCTCTCGCGTCCCATGACACGCACGTGCAAAGTGCAAACGGTCCTTTCACGTGCCCTTATGAAGTGCAACCGATTTGTTTTGCAGCCAACACTAAAAAAATGCACCTAATCCAAATCTGATAAAAGTGTGTGTTGCACTCACGCACTTTTTAGAATTATTCGAAGACAAGAGACGGGAATCAACCACGTATGACTCACAACACGACATCACATCGACAATGCTCTGAACCTAGGTCCGAGACGTCCCCGTCGTTGCACGCCGTGCACATGGACAAGTTTGTGATGAACAGAGAAGTCCTCCATACATATGTGGTTTTTTGACGAGAAGAGGAGCAACTCCACAACACTTTGTGTTGAGTTATGATTTTGATGATTGTTGTGATTGTTAAGTTATAGTTTTGATAATAAGTAAACTTAATGTGTGATTAAGTGATGATAACTAAACTTGTGGTTGATTGCTCATGCTCCTGTTATCTATGTATGTTTGAGATGACAAATGGTAACGGTTACATGGTCTGAATGCTTGGTTTGCATATGTTGGTTCTACAAGAGGTTTCAAGCCTTTATATGTTTGAACATATGGACTTGAGCTTTGATGAATACTTTTGTTCAAATCCTGATCAAATAGTTTGAAACTTGTTTGGTTGATTTTTACGCATACCATACATGTATTTGTCAAAGCAACAAGTGTTCCAATCTTATATGTGAAATTGGGTCTAAATGTAAATCACTTCTTGAACTCTAATACATATTTCACATATCATTTTGAACTTACATTATGTTGAAACAACTCATGAGAAACTTGCTTAAAAATTAGAATAATGGAGTTATGAATGAATCCTTGAGCTGAGTTCTTTAAATTGATTTTCTTTGCATCTAAGTGGAGAACTAAGTCAACTTTTGTTGGCTCGAGGTTGGCGGTCAACCTGTGGAAGTTGGCGGTCAAATTACACTTCAACTTTTTAAGTTTCACCCCCGAACTCCATTGCAACCCATTTAAGTCTGAGGCTTCAAGCTCCTTTGATCTTGGGGAATATATGTTCAGTGTTTTGACCTACAAAACAGACATTGGTCTTGTGTTTATTCATCTTGTTGTTTATGCTGGTTGCATATGTTGGTTCTACAAGAGGTTTCAAGCCTTTCACTTTTTGACAGTATTCAAATTATCATTTTTCATCAAAGGACAACCATGCATCAACTCACAATCATGCTTAGTATGTCCATATTCACCACAATAGAAATAACGCACAGAAGCCATTTTCCCATGTGGTCTTTTAGCATGAACATAAGAATTCTCAAATCTATTTCTCCCAAATGAAACTTTTTTTGCATTTTTGAAATCATTCATTTTCTTGTATGCTACCATGTAACCGTTGCCATTTGTCATCTCAAACATACATAGATAACATGAGCATGAGCAATCAACCACAAGTTTAGTTATCATCACTTAATCACACATTAAGTTTAGTTATCATCAAAATCATAACTTAACAATCACAACGATCATCAAAATTATAACTCAATAATCTCCCCCTTTTTGATGATGACAAACTTATTGATGATGACAAACTTAATGAGAAATTTATTAGTGATGATACACCAGAGTGGATACAAAAGAATGGCACATATGTTCTTCTCCGCTTGTCATACACAATCATCAATTTCTCCCCCTTTGACATAATCAAAAAGCGGGATAATGTAAATCTTTCTCCTCCTGTGACATTATCAACAAGCTAGAAGAAGCCAAACAAGGAAAAATATGCTTAACTCCCTGTGAAACAGCAATAGCCCATCTTATCAAATCAGAAGAAGTAATGACAAATCATGGACGAACAAAGTAATATGAATCTAACCAGAAGAAACCAATTGGTGATTATTCTCACAAATCAATATGATACCATCCAAAACAAATACAATCAAACATATATTGATACCAATTGAAGGTGGTGATTGGCCTCAAGGATATGAACCAGTGGAGCAAGATGTTCACAAGATGAGGTGTTCAGCAGGATAGCTTTCAAAATCTAGAACCCATGGCAGATCTTCACAACAAGCAAGAGCATGAGGGCATATCAAAAGGATTTTCTTTGATTTTTAAATTTTCTGATTTTTATATTTTGGTTTGAAATACATGAAATGCAACACATGCAAATGGTGACTTATGAAGTGCACACAATGCAACCAAACAGTTACATATAAACATACATGCAATCTCCCCCGTACATATATAAGAAGGGAATGAGTATAAGAAAGATGCAAGAGAGTCATGCTAACCGGAATGCACATGTGTAGCACATGGGAGATTGTGCAATCATATAGGAGATTCATACAATTACTAAAGTAGTCAATCAATTTTTTGAATACATATTAAATCAAATTTTCAACTGTGTAAGTGAGTAACATGAAAAACGATAGTTGCAATATGGATATTCAGATTTTCAGATCAACACAAGGAGACATTTTACAGACTGCACTTTTATTTGAGAACAACGTATTGGAGGCTACGCTCTACCACAATGAGTTTTCACCATCATTTTTTAACTCAACCAATATCACATGACAGTCAGAATTTTTCAAGAGTGATCAGGTTCAAATAATCCATTTTTACGCGAGTAGACGCATGGAGCTCATGCATTAGTCGCACTTAGTTCATTCAGTTGGCATCCATTCAATTGGTATCAAGTTGTCCATTCCATTGCTATCAAATTTCTACAGGGTTTCTCAGTAGCGGTCGACTGCCAACTTCCACAGGTCGACCGCTAGCCCCGAGCCAACAAAAGTTGACTTTATTCTCCACTTCGAGAAGAGCCATTCTCTTTATATTTCTTTAATCCTTATGACACCCAATCATCCACAAAATGTGGATCTGGTCTGGAAAATATCCAAGGACCATTCAAAGGTTATAAAACCTCCACAAGAAGGGTTAGAAACCCTAGGGCTTCAAGGGGATCAAGAGAGATCAAGGGAGGCTAGAGGAGGAGATTCACGGGTACTGTAGCACATCCATGAATAGTGCTTCGAGCTCAAGTTCTTTATCCATTCCAAGTGATTCAAACCTAGATCTGAAGCCTTCATCCTCCCCTGAAGTGAAGAAACAAGCATCCAACCAGAAGAGATCGAAGGAGAGCCCATCAACCAAGGAGTCTATAAATGGAAGAAGAAGCTGCTACAAGGAAGAAGGAATATCTTCATCCATCTGAAGGTATGCAAGCTCACATGTGGAAGGGCAGGTTTCGCATGTCTAAAACCTATCATACGCGTGATGTGATCTTCGGATCTAAGTTCTCCGCTCGGTACTATGAGTCAATTAGTTATAGGCTACACATGGCATTAGGACGTTAATGAACACCTTACATTCATGCACACATTAAGGGGGAGCAATCACATTCGTCATATGAACTTAATGTTTAGGTTCACACATGAGTCATACATTGCATCTAGAGCTGTCTAGGGGATGTTGGTTGTTAAAATAATTTGTCATGCCATTGTTAATAAATCTGAATCATAATTGACATATCAAATCTATTTTTATCTTTGGATGCAGATTACACTTCCCAAGCCCAAGTGATGCTGGCCATCCATAGTCAGGCTTGAATCAACTAAAGATATACCTTGCAAGGATGAAAAATGATGAGAACATTCTCAATTGCCACCAGGAGATGTGATATCAGAACTTGAACAACCTCCATGATCGACTCAAGCATAAACTGGTGAAAGTCCTTGTACGTGCTAAAGCAAGTACCCAAGGTATGGTATGAAAAGCCCGCATCTTTTGATTGAGAATAGGTTAAATATGTAAGGTTGATCAAACACCTCTCACAAGATAAATCAGGTAAAATACATTTTAGTGGTTTGAGTATATGTGGATGATATCATTTCTGAGCTACTAATAATGTCTTTTGTGAACATTGTGCAGGGATTGTGCAAGAAGATTTTAAAATACACTTATGAGTAAAGTGAATTTCATTCTTCTTTGGATTGCAGATGGAAGGCTTGGAAGAAAATGGATTATCAAGGAAAAGGTATGAAAATCAAATATGAAGTACTAACCTTCGTGGGGTTAGTGATCTTAGGGCATGAAGCCTTCCAATCTTGTCGTCTGAACTAAGATAATTCAACTTTGTAAATTCATGCAATGGCCTCTTTGTCACTTGGTGACACTCTCAAGTGATAGGTATTGATTCTAAAAGTTTAAATTATCATTTACTAGCATGTTGTGATGAATGTGCCTAATTGATTGAATCAAATTGAAAATCTTGAAAGATGTGTATAAGTGGTTGCATATTGAATATTCTCAATTTGAATTATATGATCACACTTGAATTAAATTACATATCTGGTATATCAAATTGCATCTGTGGAAGAGTGGATTATATCCACTTGGAAGTATTCCCTATACGTTAAGTTGGGTCTTCGGACTAAAATCTCCGCCTTGTATCAGATCTTGAAAATTATGATTGGTGGAGTTATGAATGAATCCTTGAGCTGAGTTCTTGAATTCAATGGCCGATGATCAAACCTTGATAAATGAACTGATTCATGATGAAAAACTTGTTAAAGAAAATGAGAAACTGAAGAAATTGAACATGGTCATTTCTGAAAGATTGTTGATTCTTGAAAAGGGAAAATCTGTGGTTGTTAGAGAATGTGAAAATGTGGATGAACTTAGGCAAGAAGTAGAATATCTTAAGACTACCAATGCCATGTTGAATGTTAGTCTTTTTACTTGTGAAGAAGAACTTGCCAATTCTGAATTGTAAATTTTATCTCTTCAATCTGAAATTCTTGACTTGAATGATTTGCTGTCTAGATTTGTAAATAGTCGAGAAAACTTGGACAAATTGTTGGGGATGAAAGTGAATTTTCAAAGGGAAGGCTGGGCTATAATCTTGTGAACAAAAAGAAGTTTGAAAATAAAGTTTATACATCTTTTGTGCACAGTTCAAACATAGGCAACACATCAAATAAAAATCTTAAAAAGAAAAATCACGTTGCACACACACATGCATCCACAAAGAAAATCAACTTGCATCAAAAATCTAAAAATGTTACTAGCACTTCCATGCATGTTAAATATACTTCTGCCACACACACACAACCAACTAGAAAGAAACTCACATGTTTTTATTGTGAAAAACATAGGCATGTCATGCATGATTGTTTCACTATGAAGAATGATGATTTGAGAGCATGTAGAAATCAAGCTATTTTGAAAAATACAAAAAAAGTCTTCACCACAAAATCTTCCATACATTGTAATTATTGTAGTAAATAGGGTCATACAACTTCACATTACTGGTTATTGTTGAAGAGAAAGAACTCCCACTCAACACATCATGCAAGCTCCATTTTGAATCCAACAACCTCAAAGGAAGAGAAGAAGCAAGCAAGGATCAAGGAGATCAAGGAAGTTGTGCAAGCAAGAAGGAACTGTTACTGTAGCCGTGAATAGTGATCCGTGGATCAACTCTTCATCCAAGAGCTAAAGATTCAAGGTCCATCTGAAGCCATCAACTTCCAATAAACTGAAGAAGCAAGCATCACTCAAAGATCATCAGCATACATTCAGGGGAGCCAAATCAGGAGATTTCTAAACTGTGCCTTATTGTGTTTCAAGCTCATATTCGTGTGTTGTACAAACTGCGAAAACTTGTGTGTGTGTGGATCGTTCTGGATCCGTGGTTGTGTGTGGTTGTCGTGGTGTTCCATTCGTGTGTGCATAGGTCTTCCTAGATCTACGTGTGTGTGTGGTTTTATTCAGATCATAGTGTTTATGTGTGGAGTGCTGCACTTGTCGCAGCGTGTGTGTGTTTTGTTGATCCGCATGTTCGATCGTGTTGGAGACTTCGTCTCCGTGTGTGTGTGTGTGTATTGGGGCGCATCCCCGTGTGTGTGTGCAGGCGTCGTCCTGCGTGTGTGTTTGGAGCATCGTCTCCATTTGGGGATTTATCCCCGAGTGAAGTCTCACCGGGTTTGGTGAGGGGTGGACGTAGGATTGCCGTCGTTGCATCCGAACCACCTTAAAAATCGCTGTGCATTGTGTGTTATTGTGTGGTTTGATTGTGTTCGTTGTATGGTCATGTGGGAACGGAGAGATTGAGAGAATTGGTTTATTAGTTTTCACATTGCTAATTATTATTTAACACATATTTTGTAAAAAGTCAAAAGTTTCGTTAAAATTTGTTATCACCCAATTCACCCCCCTCTTGGGTGTCATTGATCGCGGGACTTCACTTTGAACCTGTTCGGGCAGTAAGTGAAGTAGGCGGAGTACACATAAAGCTAGAAGTCTTCCACGAAGTCTAAGGATGTTATAAACTATGAAAAAACTAAGTTAGGGCCCCTTTTATGGGGATTCGCACCCTCTCCTTCTCCCAAGGACACCCTCGTGTAGGCGCCGGAGGTGGTAGGTGCCGCGCGATGGCATGCGTGTTGCCTCCCTACGAACTATGTTGTTGCTATCTATAATGCATAGGTTAGAACGAAAGAAATAAAGTGATCGCTAGCGGCTTATACCTGAGCCTCACAGGGGTAGGATAATCGTGAATGCCTCAGGAACAGGAGAATATGAGTTCTTCATTCTCGGCCGGCCAAGAACAAGGAGCTCTGTGAGTCGATGATGAGATTCCTGTAAATTAACTAGCAAATAACGAAGATAAACCCATTAGACTGTGATAGTGTAGTATATGCCCAAAGAAGTAAAGAAAAATATGCAAATGGGGTGATCGTACTGGGAAGGGGGGCGGAAAGGGGGATGGCCGAGACTTTCGACCATCCGCCTTCCCTATGTTTTGGATTGGAAAACCTCTTTAGAAATATGATCTAGGCAAGTCTATCAAGCATGAATGTAATAAAATAGAAAGAGATGTAGTTAGATGGAAAACAAGGGAAGAAGGATGAGGTTTGCCCGTCGACCAACAGAGGGCAGCCAGATGTATGGCCGTTCAGGGATGGTGGGCGGCCATGTCGATGGCCGCCCCCTGGAATCGAGACTCTCCCGTGGTGGAGCTCTTCTACTTCAAGTCCAACTACTCGGGGAAGATTTAATAGGGTTGCTCTCGTCCTCGTAGCTCTCTCTCTGGGTTTGAAGGAATAGCCTCTCCCCTCAAAAAATATCCAACCCCCCCGTGAGATGCTACGTGATGAGTGATTGAAGTGCGTCTATGTGATTTTTAGATAAGTGACTATTTGAGGATAGGCGGCTAAGTCTATGTTACTTTAGTTGCTTTTCCAGTGACTATGTGATGTGCCTATGTTAACCTCTCTTAAGCCTATGTTATGCGTCAATATTTACTTAGTTGATATCTTTAGCGCCTATTTGAGCTTAGTCTTAATTTGTAGTGCCTATGTGAGTAGTCTTGCGACTATATTATACTTAGAATCATTTCAACTTTCTTAACTATTATAGGGCTCTGTTCATGATGATTTTTGTTGCTTTTAGATTTTTATTTTTATTTGAATTATCCCCGAGGTTTTATTTTTCAGAAAAGTTGACCTTAAGGATTTGTTCTTATAAAACTAGGGTTTAGTAATCACCAAGACTAGTCTAAGGTTTTGTTATATCAATGTTAACCCTAAAATTTTGTCATCATCAAAATTAAATCTCAAGATTTGTCATCATCAGACTTATTATAATTAAGTTAATAACAAGATTTCAGCATAATCATTTAATGATTAACTTAATATAAGGAGTTAGCCCAACAGTTAGTTGTTCTCCAAATTTAAGACTTTCCTCTATCTTACATGTTCCTAGCTTTCCTTCCAGTCTATTATCTATTAATTCCTTGACTAATGACTTTCTTTCCCTCTCATTGAGTTTTTCAGAGGCTTTAAACATAGGAGACAGTTAGAGTTGATAGAATGCACAATGGTCTCTACTTCTTGGAGGGCAAAGGAGAGTTAGGCAGTCATAGAGGGTTGGTAGCTTCCTATTCTTCCGAAACTGTAAGGGAGTTACAGTTGTAACATTGTAGGCTGTGTCACTTATCCTTTTCTGTTCTGGCAATACTTTTTCCATTACTTTATGCTACATGTAATAAAGAGACTCTGGTGTGTGATGCTTGTGATTTCACTAAATATACCAAAAGCACTTATCATTATTTTGGGAAAAAAATTAGTGCCTTTTGATATTGTTCACTTTGATGTGTGGGGTCCCTATCGTACTATATCAATGTCTGGTCATAGGTGGCTTGTGACTTTTATTGATTGCTATAGTAGAGTCACCTGTGTATATTTATTGAAAGGTAAAGATGAGATTTTTCAGCCTTTCTTGAGTTATATAAATTTTTAGAATGATAATTTGGTGCTTAGGTGAAGGTCATTTGCATAGATAATGGTATTTGACGAGGGTTGATCCGACTGGCCCAATAAGTACCACATATTCTGCCCGAAGCCCGAGCCCCACTCTCCTGGCCCACCATCTGAGTGGCCCGTTACGCCACCTACCCCGTCAGGACTAGCGCCATACCTGAGTATACCTGCAAGCTACATCTACGTATTAGTGGTGAACGGCGCCTCACTCCGGCCATAATATTGGTACGCCGTCTGCCCATCCCTCCTGGTGACACCCCTATCGCAATAATGGCCAGTGCCCCTGTCGCATTAGTGGCGGAGTAGCCGACTCAACAGGAATGGTAAGTCAACGCCCACACTACCTCTTGCTCCATTAGGTATGTGATTTGGGCAGCTCACACCTTCCTCACTCCAATAACCATACATACAATCCTTCCGGCGATGGTATAAAAGAGAAAGCACCCCTCTTCGAGTTAGGGGCCTCTCCCTTGAGCACTCCCCCTTCGGTTATAGCTGACTTGACCATCGGAGGGTTGTCTCCTAGGTATCACCCAGGACTTCTTCTGACATCCTTCTCGGTGGCTCTGCAGGTCCTTCTCCCGGCGAGGCTCGGACTCTGATTTTGCCAACTATTAGAGTTGTTGGTCGAGAGGTGGGTAACCATTTTTCAACCGTTACACTTTATGGCACCGTCTGTGGAAACCCTGAGCTCGCACTCGCTTGCCTTCTCAAGGGAGGTAGTGTAGTTGGACTTAGGGTCACAAGATTAGTCCCACATCGGATGTTGAGAAAGCAATCAAGTGCTTATAAGACAGGTCTTCACCTTTTAACCCAATAGGACCCTTTTACAAGGATAAAACCCCACCTCTACTATAGAGACAATATCTCTTCAGGACACTAAAGGTTTATCTCACATCTACAAAATTCCTCTTCAAGAGACGGACGTACGCTCACCTCCAAAATACAAAGGGTGGCTTCCGAGCTTCCAAGAGGGAGCAATAATCCTCTCCTCTTTAGGAGAAGGATATACGCGCACCTCTAAAATCACCAAGGGTGGCTTCCAATCTTCCAAGAGGAGCAATAATCCTCTCCCCTTCAAGGGACAGATGCACGCTCATCTCCAAAATATAAGGGGTGGCTTTCGAGCTTCCAAGAGAGAGCAATAATCTTTTCTTCTTCGAGAGACAAACATACGTTCATCTCCAAACTTACCAAGGGTAATTTCTGAGGTTCCACGAGAGAGCAATAATCCTCTCCTTTTCAGAAGATGGATGTATGCTCACCTCCAAAATACAAAGGGTGGCTTCCGAGCTTCTAAGCGGGAGCAATAATCCTCTCCTTTTTAGAAGACGAATGTACGAAAAAAATAGAATGGCTAATTCCACAAAAAGTTTTTTTCATGAGATATTACTAGCAATTTTTATTTATCTATTATAGAATCGACCATGGATCAATTCCCCTTTCAACCAAGATGATCACTTTCTATCTATTATGAAACCAGTAATGAAAACTTTCTATTACCAAACATAGAAAGTTGAATAATATTATGTTGAATAACACATAATTATACATATACAAGAAACAATAAAAGAAGAAAGGATTTATGTAGGATTTTGTTTTGATAGTGATCAAAACCACGTTGTTGTGTCAGACGAAGGATAGCTATACTGATTCGGTTTCTTCTGTTCTATATGAATCGATATTATTACATTCCAATTCTTTTCCGATACCATGATTGGTTACAAAAGCTTTTTGGCAAGTGCTTGCTGCAATTGGTCGTGTAAACCAAAAACCTATCAATAAATAAATTGTTGAATTCGGAATATGGTAAAGTAGCTCCGAGCTGGGGTACTACTCCTCTTCGGATGTGAAAAGAAGTATAAATATCACTATATACCAAATGCTCACTAATGAGTACTGCATCTTCAAGATTATCACCTCTAAAATACAAAAGGTGGCTTCTGAGCTTCGAAGAGGGAGTAATAATCCTCTCCTCTTTGGGAGACGAATGTGCACTCACCTCTAAAACTATCATGTGTGGCTTCACGCAAGCTCAAGAAGATCCTTCCAGACCTCATGTGACTCCTCTCGTGCTTCGAGCACGCTCGGTGCTCGACAGTGGGGCCTAGTGAAGAAGGCCAATCCGGCCGACCTAATAATCACCACATATTCTGCCCGAAGCCCGAGCCCCGTTCTCCAAGCCCACCATATGAGTTGTCCGTTACGCCACCTGTCCCGCCAAGACTAGCGCCATACCCGAGTATACCCGCAAGCTACATCTTCGCAGTAATGGTGAACGACACCCCACTCTGGACACAATACTAGTACGCCACCTGCACCATCCCTCCTGGTGACACCAGTCCACTCCCTCTCTACTCGGACCCTATCGCATTAATAGTTGGCGCCCCTGTCGCATCGATGGCAGAGCAGCCGCCTCGATAGTAATGACAAATCAATGTCCACACTACCTCATGCTCTGTCAGGCATGCGAGTTGGGTGGCTCACGCCTTCCTCACTCCGACAACCCTATGGACAACCCTCCTGGCGATGGTATAAACGAGAAAACACCCCTCTTTGAGTTGGAGATCTCTCGCTTGAGCACTCCCCCTTCCCTTTATAATTGTAACGACCCGAGAATCTGATTACCAGGAAGGCCCGATAACCCGAGACTCACACCGCCACCCACGAGTCCGAAGACTCGGAAGGGTTAAAAGGATGGTGTGGAGATTACACAAGTATCACAAATAATTACAGAAATTAAACAGTTATATAATTAAGCAGGAAATAAATTAACAGTTTACATGATACATGGTCCACAAGATATAATAAAATAACAACAGCAGTAGTAGTAGTCCACAACTAGTACAGAGACAAGAAAGAAAAGTACAGTTACACGGGACATACCTCGGCTCTGACCTCTGACACTAACGCTGGGCACCTGAACCACGCTGAGTCTCAAACACGCTCTCCTGAGGCCGCAACTCACTTGAAACATGGTGAAAATACGCAGGGAATGAGTCTCGAAACAAAACTCGGTGGGGATCACTCGAATCCTACCTCGCAAACGGAGAAACCGCTACGCTAGCAGTAAGCGAGTACCTCGAAATGGGAAGCCCTGCCATCTACAAAACACCGATCTCACGGCACGAAAATTGCCACATGTGCCACGGTGGAATGACCGGAGCACCACGGTCAACAAGACAAAACTCGAAGGTCAAAGTCGCAAAGACTGACAGTCTGTCACTCCAACTCGACAGGAGTACCTCCCACTAGAAGCAAGACCGGATGCGTCCACTGACGACTTAGTCCGCGTCTCAGGTGTCTCCCTCCGACCCAGCGGGAACTAAGACACCGTACAAGTAACCACAAAGCAAGTGACTAGATGGGGTCACGCTCGTCAGCGTGGGTCCAACCGCCCCCAACCACGTGTGCACACACAGACCGTGCGTCCCTGGTCTGGCCCTCTGACCGGTTTTTCCCTCAACCGGACTCTAGATGCAAGACGTGGGGCCCGGCGAAAACTGGTCCACAAACCGTCTCTAAGGGTAGCCTCTTCACCACTCCCTGGTGGGACCACACGCGTGTAAGTAGGCTATGACTAGTGGAGGGTCACTACGGAGTAGACTCCCAAGTCAACGGAAAACAACGTCCGCATTCGACGACGTATGGGGACCGTCCCACGTACCAGCACCGTCGCACGGTGACCACGGTCGGAAAATAAACGGGGTTGCAAAACACCCGGGGCAATCCTGAGCCTGACGGTCTACCCTAGACACGTCATAGGCTCTAACGGTCTAAGCCTGGACCGTCATAGCCATCTGACGGCCCAACATAGGGGCGTCAGACACCCAGTGCAAAACAGCGTGTAACGCACCTGTCCTGGTGTGTTACAGTCTGTGACGCGCCTACCCTGGTGCGTCACAAGATAAGTGAAAACATATTGTGACGTGTGTCACTCGGTGCGTCACAGGCCCTAACGCACTTAGCCTGGTGCATCACGGGCTGTAAAGGACCAAGCATGGTGCGTTACAGTGTGGGAATGCGTCCACTCTAATGCACCCACACAGGGGCGTCACAAGGCTGTGACGCACCAAGCCTGGTGCGTCACATGCCTTGACCCCCAACGGTCAAAACCAACGGTAGAAAGCCCCTGACGGTCCAACCTAGGTGCGTCACAGCACCTGTGGCGGTCTATCGTAGGACCGTCACAGCCCACAAACACTAGTTGGATGACAACAGGACTGTGACGCACCCATCCAGGTGCGTCACATGGTGTGACGGTCACTGGAAGGACCGTCACACCCGTCCGAGGGTGAAACGGCGTGAAACGCCAAAAAATTCCAACCACGCCCCCATGCCTCCATAGGAGAGGGGGAAATTATAGGGGAAGACCCCTGGGGACCCCTAGCATGTTTCTAAGCCATCAAAACATGAAATCATGGCCTAAAACTATAGATCGGGTGAGCTCTCCCAAAATCATGCTTTTGTCCAAACCTGCTCAAAGACACCCCTCTCGGCTCCCATTCGGCCTACAAAACGCGGGGGATGACGGGATGAGCATAGAGATTCGTCCCCCTACCTTAATGGAGCGAAAGCTCCGCCAAATCAAGCTCAAACTACGAAGAACGCTTTTGGAAACCCCGCTCCTTCACGCTTCCCACAAACACCGCATGCCCACGAGCTCGTCTCGCAGCCGCCCACGCAACTACGCGGTCGCCCCGCCACCGTCTGCAGCTGGAGAGAGGCCCGTCGCGATCGAATGGGAGAGAGAGGGGGAGAGGGGGGGGTTCACACGGTGGGAGGAAGAAGAAGAAGAAGAAGAAGAAGGGTGGGGAGATAGAGAAAAAGAGAGGTATTTATAGAAAATCTGAAAATTCTGGAAAATACCGAAAAATCCAAAATCACATTTCTGCGATTCTCAGAACGCATCGATCACAACGGTTCCACTCTCGCCTAGGTGAATGATCCAGTTCACCCGCAACGAGGTTCCGAAGAAATTACCGAAACACACACCGGGAATCGAAAAACACACGCGAAAAAGTCGCGGAACGCTTCCGAGCCTCCGAAACAACTCCAGATCGTGCCGATCCGAACACGAAAGATGTCCGAAATGAAATTTCAGACACAACATAGCTGGACGCTTCGAGAAACCAGATCCGGGACCCACGAAGAAGGATCCGAAAGATCTAGGATATTACAGCCCTCCCCCCTTAAGGAATTTCGTCCTCAAAATTGAGAACAACCCAAGGGGAAAGAAGAGGAAGACTCACTCAAACAGGTAAGGGAACTACTGACTCATCTCTTCCTCATGCTCCCAAGAAGCCTCACCACAAGAGTGCCGCTGCCACACCACCTTAACAAAGGGGATGACCTTGTTCCGCAGGCACTACTCTCGCCTATCCTCCACGCGGACCGAAAACTCTGGGAGAGAAAGATCTAGAGTCACCTCGGGCCAAACAGAATCCTCGAGTACATGAGAGTCATCAGACATATACTTCCGTAACATCGAGACGTGGAACACGTCATGCACCGACGCCAACTCAGGGGGTAACTACAACCGATAAGCTACCTTACCGATGCGCTCCACGATGTGGAAAGCACCAATAGCGGAGACTCAGCTTCCCACGCCATCCAAAATGCATCACCCCCTTCATCGGAGAAACTCTCAAGAATACGCGATCGCCTACAGCGAACGCGAGAGGCTGCCACCTACAGTCAGCATAACTCTTCTACCGACTCTGGGCCGCCAACATGTTCTGACGAACCAGGTGCACAACATCCAGACACTGCTGCACCAACTCCGGTCCCGTCAAAACACGCTCACCAACCTCAAACCAATCCAGTGGAGTTCGACACGGACGCCCACACAACGCCTCATAAGGAGCCATGTCGATGCTCGAATGATAGCTATTGTTGTAGGCAAACTCCACCAACAGTAGGTGGTGAATCCAACTCCCCTGCCACTCCAGACAGCAGGATCTCAGCATGTCCTCCAAAGTCTGAATGGTCTTCTCTGACTGACTATCTGACTAAGGATGATACGCCGAGCTAAAAGCCAAATCTGTGCCAAGAGCTCGCTGGAAACTCCTCCAGAATCTAGAAGTGAAGTGCGGATCCCGATCCGACATAATGGAGATGAGAATCCCATGCAACGGAACGATCCGCTCCACATAAAGACGAGCCAACTTAGGCATGCTCCAGCTGACTTTGACCGGTAACAACCGAGTCACCTTCATCAGCCTATCCACCAGTAACCAAATACTATCCTGACCACTCGGAGTCCTCGGCAATCCCACCACGAAATCCGTGGTCACGTGGTCCCACTTCCACGCAGGAACATCAAAGGGCTGGAGAGTACCTCCCGGTCGCTGATGCTCTGCCTTCACCTGCTGACAGGTCAGGCACCTGGCCACAAACTCGGCGACATCTCTCTTCATGCCAGGCCACCAGAACTGCCTCCACAGGTTCCGATACATCTTCGTCGCACCCGGGTGTACGGTGTACCTGCTCCCATGAACCTCGCACAATATCGCACGACGGACCTGCTCCTCGGCTAGGACGTACAGCCTACCACGGAATCTCACGGCACCGTCCTCGCCGAGCTTCACATCTGCCAAAGCCAAAATTCGGGGTAACTCAGGGTCCGCATGCTGTGTCTCTGTCACCTGACGGGAGATAGTAGGCGTGACAGTCAGACTAGCAAGCACTGTCAACCCTGACTCCTGGGGAATTTTGAGCCTGAACGAAACTTCGGGCACTTGTTCCCAGAGCCTCCACTTCCTCAACATCAAGGCACTGACCGTGACCTTCCGACTCAAAGCATCGGCGATGACATTCATCCTGCTCGACTGATAAGACAGGGTGAAGTCATAATCCTTCATAAACTCCATCCAACGCCTCTGCCTGAGGTTAAGGTCCCTCTACGTGAACACATACCTCAAACTCTGATAGTCAGTGAACATCTCAAACTTCTCGCCGTATAGATAATGCCTCCATATCTTCAGCGTGAAGATCACAGTCGCCAACTCCAGGTCATGGGTAGGGTAGTTCTCCTCGTGGGACTTCAGCTGTCGAGATGCATAAGCCACCACTCTACCATGCTACATCAACACAGCACCCAATCCGACCTCAGAAGTGATGCGGGATGAGACCACGGACACGACAAGCTCGTGACTGTCCCTTAACGAGGGAAGCGTCGGACGTTCGGGGTTGAGAAACCGACAATGAGCTAGGGTGATCGGCTCTCTCGTGTGCCCAGATTGGGTCACGGGACGGTCTCGCACTCTCTCGCAGCGGTGGTAATGAATAGATAAAGCAAGCTAGATATCCCTACACATGCTCTTTAGCAGCGGCATAAACAAATATATATGAAGTAAGCAAAATGCCAAGTAAGAGAGCGAATGCGATACCTCCACGCGCTCGGCGTGGGGAAGACGGACCCGGCCGAAACTCGTACTCCCGGGATAAATATTACACAATGATGACAGGAATGAAATATCACTCACTCCACGTAGGGAGGTAAAGAGCTACACAACTGGGCCCGGGAGGACCGAATTGGGGTTGACGGGCGACTTCTCGCGTTGATTCGGCAACACCCGAACACGTGACGGTGGGGCCCAGTGTCGTCCGGAGGGGCCGTGTGGGACCCGGTGGCACCGCCGTAGTGGTGGATGCCTGGATGAGCGCTCTATGGAGTGGAGGCGCGCTGGTTCACCGGCCGGAGGCCGGGCGGCTCCGTTCGGCACCGGTCGGAATAACCAGCCACGGATCTGCAACTTCTGGTTTTCCGCGCGCGTCCCGGCGAGAACGGGCACTGCGATCAGCCCCAATGTCGGATCGACACGAGACTGGCTCCGTTGGAAAGCTAAATTCAAATCCTTCAATCTAGACTTGAAGATTTGGCCTAGATCTGCACGGATCTGGGCTTTAATGAATTGTTGAGTTGCTGTTGTATAATGACCGGGCTCTCAGATCTGCAGGGAACTTGTCTGAGAACTGCCTTTGACCGATATGTGAACGTCCGAATCTGAAGTGGTGGTCTTCAGCAAAGTTGTAGGAAAATCAAGTTAGGAAAACGAAAAAACTGTTCTGGACAAGTTTGGATGTGGCTACGAATTGATAGGATTTTTGAACTGGAAGTGGGTCGGATCTGGAAATGGGCTAAAAGCACTGTAGCTGAGATAGAACACGAATTTTTAAAAATGGATAGATGACGGATAAAAAATCAAGAAAAATGGTAGATGTAGGGGATGATGGGCAGAACTTCCAGTAAAACTGGGAGGGTCTGAAAAATTCAAAAAGGTGGTCGGAGATGGGAAACTCAGAGCTGTTGTCACTGTAGACAGAGACAAAATAGATTTGGGAATGCAAAATTAATAAAAATGGAAAATTATTAAATGGAGGAGTTTGGACGTGAAAATTTAGGTGGAGGTGGGGATTCAAGGCAAGAACACACCCTCAAATTTTTAAATCCATCTGAGCTCGTGGCTGGCAGCAAGAATTCACGAACTACACCTCTATCTAGTAGGACAGAAACTTGAAGACGGCTCCGCGGCGGCTCGAAGGCGGCACGAACGGCGGCGGCGGCGGCACAGATGAAGATCAGAGGTTGAGAGGGGAAGATAGAAGGTGGATACACTCTAGAATTGGAGGTTGGAGGAGAGGAACCAGAGGGGAGGAGCTGGGGGCGCAAGGAGATTCCTTGAACATTCAACAAATTTCTGATTTTTCATTAATATTCACATGAAAATACAAGCTTATATATGATTCCAACCAAATTCAACCTCAACCCTTGGATCTAGGGGTGGGGATTGAAGGGCTGGGATGAGGTGTGAATAACACACAAAAACTAATAAAAAATCAAGGGGAAGGGGGCGCACCATTGACCATGTGTAAGGTTGAATGGGGTAGGTGGCCAACCTATTAGAATGTTGACCCCTTTAACCCCATGTGTCCATATGATCAGCCCACCCTTCTAGATGTCCACCTAGGAAGGTTGACCACGCCCACAAGGTGACATGGACGAATGGGAAAGGGCTAAGGGCCCCCTTGCTGGTCCTACTGCATAATTGCATAAAAACCCACACAATCCATGGGAATGACTCCTTGGCTTATAAAGCCTTACATTTACGTACATACTTTCCCAAGGATATATACACAAACTAAAAGGACATAAATGCAAAAGAAAAAGTACAGGCTTGGTGTCGATTCCCATCAGGAAGCATCTGTACCCACCACAAAACCACCCGATCCAGAAGGTAAAACCAACACCAGAGCTGAGGTGAGCAATCTCTTCAGTTCCCTAAAACTCTACTCACACTCCTCAGACCAGACGAACGGCACATCCTTCCGCGTAAGTCTAGTCATCGGGGCCGCAATGCGAGAAAAATCTTGGATAAATCGACGATAATAGCCAGCAAGTCCCAAGAAACTCCGGATCTCCGTCACAGACCTCGGCCTCGGCTACTGCATTACTGTCTCGACCTTGGCGGGGTCCACGGAAATACCATCACCAGAAATCACGTGCCCTAAAAAGTGCACCTCACGAAGCCAGAACTCACACTTACTGAGCTTCGCATATAACTGGTGATCTCGCAACGTCTGCTGTACCACACCCAAATAGTACACGTGCTCCTCGACAGATCGCGAATAAACAAGGATGTCGTCCATGAATATGATCACGAATTGGTCTAGATACGGACAAAACACTATCTGCATCAAGTCCATGAAGGCTACGGGGGCATTGGTGAGCCTGAACGGCATCACCAGAAACTCATAATGCCCGTACCTCGTACTGAACGCAGTCTTCTCCACGTTGGACTCGCGAATCCTCAACTGATAGTAACCGGACCGCAAATCAATCCGCGAGAACAGTCGCGCAGACTGAAGTTGGTCGAACAAGTCATCAATCTGCGGCAACAGATACTTGTTCTTAATGGTCACCTCATTCAGCTGTCGGTAGTCAATGCAGAACCGCAAGCTACCGTCCTTCTTCTTCACGAACAACACGGGCGCACCCCAAGGAGAAAAGCTAGGATGAATATATCCCTTGGCCAGCAGCTCCTGCAACTGCGCCCTCGACTCCCTCAACTCAGCGGGGGCCATGTGGTAGGGAGCCTTCGCCAAAGGTCCCGTACTAGGCACAACCTCGATAACGAAATCGATCTCCCGCTGGGGAGGCAATCTAGGTAAGTCCTCCGAAAAAATATCAGGGAACTCGCACACCACTGGAATGTCGCCGACATCCGCCTCCATCCGGTCCGTCATGACCACGGAGGCGAGAAAACCCTGACAACCCGCATCAAGCAAATGACGAACTCGAATCGCAGAAATAAAAAAGCGGGAAGAGGAAGACCTGGTACCTTGGAAATAGAAGGTGGGTCCGTGAAGTCGCTAGAAATAAACCCTCTTCGAGCCGTAATCCATAAACGCATGATGTGTCTCGTGCCAATCGATGCCCAAAATCACATCAAAGTCCTAAAGCGGCAACACATAGAGCCTAGTCGGCAAACTCCGCCCTTCCACCCACACAGCAACGTCATCGAAGTAATGCGGAGTGATCATAAAATCACCCCAAGGTAACTCCACTACCAAATCACAAGAAAACTGGGTCATCGACTCCTCAATACTCAGCACGAAATCCTCCGAAACGAACGAATGAGACGCGCCAGAATCGAACAAAACTCGAGCCGCACAACCCAAAATCTGAACGGTACCATCCACGAGCTACGACGCCACTGCCTCTGCCTTGGTCATGTGTGTGATCTGGCCACGAGCTCTCTTCCTGCTTTCCACACTAACTGACCTAGGTAGCGGCGGATATTGTCACTGCTGCTGCTGCTGCTGCCTCTACTGCTGGAGAACCTACTGCTGTTAAGGAAACTGCTGTTGCTGCCTCTGAGGACAGTCACGCACCATATGCCCTAGCTGGTCACACCGGAAACAAACTATCGGTGATGTGGTCTGTCTGCCTGGGTGGTACTCGCTACAACGTGGACACGGTCCTCGCGATCCACCCACTGATCCCTGACGCTGAAATGGGACCGACTGCTGTACAATGCCCAATGATGCCTGCCTCTGATCCTTGGACTTCTTCTTACCGAACCCCTTCTTGAGGAACTTCTTGACCTTCGAGCCAAAAGACGCAGATCCTGTCGCCGACGCTGTCGGTGCCGATGCTCCCGAACCACCTGACGAATGCTGAAAGGAACCCTGCTGTTGGGTGATAAGTGTGTATTTTTACATGTTAATTAATGTTATAACATATTTTTATGAGTTTTAATATGCATCACTATACATTTATCACACTTAATCTCAATTTCAGATCAAAATGTGTAATTATCTGATTTAATTAAATTTTGATTCTATTTTTGCAGGCACAAAGAAGATCACAACAAGAAGAATGAAAAGAAAACAAATAAGAAGATAAATGGGCCAAAGCCCATTTACACCGCCAAAAGTCCATAGTCGACCAAGTCCAATCTTAGTTCACATAAAAAAAAGGAAAAATAAAGGAAGAAAAAAAAAACAACTGTATATATATATATATATATATATATGCTATATAGATATATTGTTATATACATAGTAGATACATATATATAATATATATATATCACATATTATTATTATACATAGTATATACATATATATATATAGCATATATTATTATTACACATAGCATATACATATATATTACACATAGCATATATATATATATATAAATAATATAGCATATATATGTACCACCTAGGCTTGGTTGGTTTTCACAAGGGCTTCACAAGCCTCCTTCTTCACGTGGAGGTTTAACAGAGAAGGCTTCATGGGAAAGAGAAAAGGCATGCAAGGGGTGGTTCCACGTGAAGCTCATTCGCAACATGTAGCCATGCAAAGTGAACGCAGGAGGCTTCCTTATGCATGAGCTCCTCACGTCGGCCTCTCACGGGCCATGCTTCATGCGGACGGTTCTTCGTGTAGGCCAAGGTAGCAACATGCAGGCTTCGAACAAGGCTGGGTCCACGCGGTTAAAGGATGGGCTTCGCATGCCAGCTGGCGGGGCCTCTTCGCGATGTTGAAAGCAACTGCAAGACAAGGCGGCCAAGATGGGCGGCCTTCGCAAGTCGCACAAGAAGGCAGAGGAGGGTGCAAAGTCGGCAAATGCGGCAGGGAGGTCAGCATGGGAGGCTTCGCATGCGTACGGTGGAGGTGGCCAGCGCATGGCGGACGGATTCTTCAACACATGCAGTTGCCGACGAGAAAAATAGAGAGAGAAAGAAGAAAAAAAAGAAAGAGAGGAGGAAAAAGAGGAGAACAATTCAAAAAAATATATCAAAGCTTGCAGCACATGTTTACCTACTCTTTAAGTCAAAAATAATATCTAGAGAGGTTCACATGGAGCAAAGGGATTTTTTGGAGCCCTGTAAAATGTGGTCCTATTGTGATGTGAGGGAGGCTTCTTCTTGACCTTTGGAGAGTCACGTAGGAGAATTCTTGGAGAGCTTTGGTTATGGGTTTTGAGATTGTTGTTAGTGTGTTGCATTAATGTTATTGTAATCTCTGTCATTTTGGCCCTTCATAGTCCATTTATATATATTTGTGTTTTTTTATTTCGAATTACTTTCTTCAGCAAAGTTGTCCATCTCTAAGTGATCTTCACTTTCTTCTTCTATCACTTCCTCCAATTCTCTTTAGTTCTCAAGTTATTCTCTAATTTTCAAGGGGCAGTTCTGCATGTTACTGTTCATCCGAAGTGATAGTCGCTGCCATTCTTCCGTTTTGAAGTATTTCCAATCCTCTTTTCATTCTGAGTTCTTCAAGAAAGTTTTTCTCCTCTTGTAGATATAACTTTTATTATTCTACCACTTCCTCTAATTCTTCTTAATTTTTGAGTTATTCTAATTTTTCCACAGTTCTATCTTTAGCATTTTTACTGTTCACCTGCGCGTATAGGTTCCGTGTTTCCTCATTTTTCACCTCCTTCCTCTTATTTTCTCTCTCTGGACTCTTCATAAAAGTTATTCCTAACCTTCTGATATTCAACTTTGTCTTCTGTCACTTCTGCTAATTCTCTCAAGTTTCAAAGTTATTTCATTTCTAATCTCACTTTATTTTCATTACAATTTTCTATATGTAGCTCTTCCATTCACCTCCTTTTCTTTACATCCTTCACACACCCCAAGGCGGTTGTTCTCTCTCGGTCCTCTCTCGACGGCGTTCTACCAAAACGGGACGACGATCAAAGACTCGGCACGGCGTGAACGGCGCCATTCTTCATCTCGGCTTGATTTATTTATAATTTTCTTTAGTTAAATTTATTTTTAGTTAATTCACGCAATTCATTTTTTTAGTCTAATTTCACTCAAAAACTCGCTTTTCAAAACATAAGATTAGTCCAACTTACTAAAAAAGGGATCTTTCTTCCCCGTGGGATCGACTCGAATTCATCACTTTGCTTGAATTTCAACATTTTTTAAGTGATTGAACTCGGTCAATTTTTAAATTATGGCACGACTTTTAAACGACGAGTTTTATGCGCATCAATTTTTGGCGCCGTTACCGGGGATGAAATAATTTTTAATGGTTGGATATTCTTGTGTTTGATTTGTATATTTGTATATTAATTTTTCTATTTTTTATTTTTACAGAAAAAAAATTCAAAAAATCAAAGACATATTAGAAATTCGGACCTGAAATTCAAGAGAAATAATCTGTCGCAAAAAGTCAAGAAGCGTCGTTAAAGGTCTGTCAACGTAGGTATTCTGGAATTATGAAAAATGCTGGAAAATCAAGCGTCGCTAAAGGTCAGTAAACGTAGGTACAAGTCCTATTTTTTCTAATTTCTAAAAAATCTTCAAAAAAATCTGAAATTTTTTTGAAAAATCTAAAAAAATCAGAAATCCAGAAAACTTCAAAAACATGATTTTAGGCCTTATTTTACAGTAGTTTTACATGCTGTTTATTATTTTTAGTTCATAATTTCTTTTATTCATATCTTGTTAAAAAAATTAGAAAAACTCTTGAAAAATTTAAAAAAAAATTGTGCTGGTTAGATAGGTTCATTAACTAAAAAAAAAGAAACAATACTTGCACCAAAATAAAAAAAATCTCATTTCAAGAGTAGAAACCACACACATCATATTTTAGGTCATACATCATGTAGGTTGCATTAATTCCATATTTGTGTTTTAGAAAATAATTGTTCATGTATTTGCATATTAAATCCCTTATTTGAATCTATTTGTTGCATCTCATTCTTCAAAATACTCTAAGGGTACTACCCCTAAACAAGATAAGGTGGGTATTTCATCATCATTCCTTAGCCCACAAATCACATTTTTTTTCATCTTTGCATCACCTAAACCATAAATAAAATTTAGTAGACGTTGACCCTAGGATCACACTGTGGTTCTTGTGTTATTTGGGTTTACCTTCTTATGAAAACCGGTGCCTAAGGCAAGACGGTCGGACGGCAAACGCCTTAAGCGGACTAGTGATTTGACATAATTAGACCTCTACGAAAGTAGGGGGAGCCTCCCACTACCCCACCCCTTACCTGGCCGATGAAAATATTGAGGGTGAACTTAAGTTTCACTTTAATAATTTTGTGAAATCACATTTGTAAGTTTAGGACACATCTAGGTCATTAGGGTAATTTGTGTGACAACTTGTTTGTGTTTGCATAAAAATAAAACTAAAAAAAAAAAGAAAAGAAAAGAATCATTCCCTTCTCTCTCTTCGTCTTAGTTGTGTCAAAATAAAAAAAACAAACAAACAAACAAAAAAAATCTGCATAAAAAAATTTCTCTCTCATTTTATCCTAATTTATGCAAGGTAGGAGATCCCTACACCCACCTTTGTTAGGACCCATAGGAGAGATTGAAAGGTTAGTACATTCTAGAACTCACATCAACCTAACCTCATGGCAGACCACAACCAAAATTAACAGCAAGTTCAACAAGTCGCTCCCAAACAAATGAAGGGATATTTCTTGCCCGATCAATACCAACTTTCATTTTATACCCAAGCACCTTAAAATCAAGCAGCCCAATATGAAATTAAATCAAACACCATTCAAATGTTGCCATCCTTCTATGGCAATACCAATCAGGATCCCTACAAATAACTGGATGAGTTCCTCCAGATTTGCTCAATTGTGAAAATCTCAAACTTCTCTGATGATGCTCTCAGGCTGACTCTCTTCCCATTCTCTCTCAAAGACAAAGCCAAATATTAGTTAGGAGTCTTGGGTAGATCAATTGACACTTGGGCAGAAATGTAAAAAGAATTTTTGAAAAAATTATATCCCATAGGGCGAACTAATACCATGAGGAGAGCGATAACTGGATTCACACAAAATCCTGGGAAATAAATCCATGAGACATGTGATAGGTTGAAAGATTTGCTAAGGAAATGTCCACATCATGGTCTGTCAAGATGGCAAATAGTTCAAGCATTCAATGAGGGATTGACTGATAGTTACCGTCAAATGGTGGATGCGCCATGTGGGGGGGCTTTTATGAGTAAGAGCGAAGATGAGACATATGATTTATTTGAAATGCTCAGTGAAAATTCAATTAGTCATGTCTTGCTCTCATCCTATGAGAGAACGATTGGGCCGGCTAAGAAGGGTGGGCTTTATGAAGTGAAGAGCCAAGGTGAGTGTGAGAATAGGATGGATATCAATGCCTTGACTCAAAAATTGAACAAAATAGAATTATTGGCGCAGAAGATAGAGAAGGTTGATCTCATAGCTCAAAAGTTAGATCAATTGCTATCTAGGCAGGAACCTTCTTCTTCAGATCCTCGACCTCAACCATTCTCAGCTCCCAGTCATGAAGAGATCTGTGCTCTTTGCTCTAGCGCCGATCATGTGGTAACTGATTGTCCCACTGTAGCCCAGCTTCCCCCATTCATCCAAGAACAAATCTTCGCTGCTCAGGGTGTCTCTAAGCCTCTTTATGATCCTTATTCCAACACCTACAATCCAGGCTGGACAAACCATCCGAATTTTTGTTAGAAATCTCAGCAAGGTCCATCTACCCAATCTAATCCCTCTTTTCAAAAACAACTCTTTCATGCTCCAATTCAATCTCACCAACATTATCAATCTCCTTTTCATCAAACTCAACACCCAACTCACCAAGCTCATCATAATTTTTCTCAATCCAATGTACCTTTTCCACAAAAATCTCAACACCCATCACATTATTCTCAGGCCCCGTATCAGCAAGCTCAACTTTCTCAGGGCCAATGCCATCAATATCCTTCTAACCGATTCAATCAAGTTCCCTTCCAACCCCCTCCTCAACCTCCGCAGCCTAATTTTGATGAAAAATTCGACTAACTCCAACAACTCATTCTTTCTCAACAATAATCCATTGCTAAGTTGGAAGGTCAGATAGGGCAATTAGCAGCAAGTAATGTGAGGAGAGAGGTGGGTCAACTTCCTAGCCAACCTATGGCTAACCCTAGGAACCAACCTTCGGACTTCCCCCAAAGAGTTCATATTCTTCCTCAACCAAATCAACCTCAACCGCCCCCTCCTGCAGGGCCCCAATTTGAGAATGCTAAGACAATATCTTCTCTTAGGAGCGAGAAGATTTTAGATAATCCTGATAGGACAAAGGAAGTTGGCAGTAGTTCGGGCCAAAAGGCCCAAGAGGAGAGTGATGAGGAAGAGGAGCCCGTGATTGTTAAAGAAATGAAGAAGTCGGAGGGTGGAGAGAAAAAGTTGGAGAAAGGGAAGGCGAAAGTTGATGAAGGACCTCAAGAATATGTGCCTAAGGTCCCTTTTCCCGATGCTCTAAAGTCGAAGGCTCACAAGAAAATGCCGGTCCAACAGGAAGACTTAGTGGAATTGTTTAAACAGGTGAATATCAATATTCCACTTTTGGACGCAATCAAGCATGTGCCGGCATATGCAAAGTTTTTGAAAGAGCTTTGTACTCTAAAGAGGGAGCCAAGGGTGGTGACTCAAAAGATCCGCTTGTCTGAGGATGTGAGTGCTATTTTAATGAATCATTTGCCTAAAAAATTGAAGGACCCCGGAGCCCTTTTAATCTCATGTGATATAGGTGGAGTCACTTTTGATCGAGCATTGCTAGACTTAGGTGCTAGCGTGAATCTTTTGCCCACCTTTATCTATGAGCAATTTGATCTGGGGGAGTTAAAACCCACTTCAATCATCCTTCAATTGGCGGATAGGTCGGTTAAAACACCAAGGGGTTTATTGGAGGATGTTATTGTGAAAGTGCATGAGTGTTACTTCCCGGTGGATTTTCTCATTCTGGATATGGCCTCATCCCAGGATCTAAAGCACACACCTATTATTTTGGGACGTCCATTCTTAACTACGGCAAAGGCCAACATCAATTGTGCCACGGGAATGATGGATATATCATTTGGAGGAGAGAAGGTTGCTTTGAATGTTTTTAAGGCTTCTCAATACCCGGACCACGAAGAAGAATGTAATATCATTGATATCTTTGAGGAGGTGATTAATGAAAGTCCGAATGACATCGAGGACACCCTAGAAGAGGGTAACATGCTTCATGATTCTCCTCTCTCTTCTACACCTTGGTCTAGGGTAGAACCACTTCCTGTACTTTAATCTGAATCAATCTTGCCATCTCTAGAACATCCTCCCGCTCTGGAACTCAAGCCTCTCCCGGACTCCCTTAAATACCTATATCTCGGACCCAACCATACTCTGCCTGTCATTATTGCCTCCAACCTCACTTCTTCTCAGGAAGTCCAACTCTTAATAGTCCTTAAGAAGTATAGGGGGGCAATAGGTTGGTCGGTAGCAGATCTCAAGGGAATCAGTCCGGATGTTTGTATGCACCATATCTATTTAGAGGACAATGCCAAGCCGAGCAGGGAGATGCAGCGCTGGTTAAATCCTAACATGAAAGAGGTGGTCAAGCAAGAGGTGGTGAAATGGTTGGATGCCGGGATTATATATGCCATCTCTGATAGTAAGTGGGTCAGCCCCACACAAGTTGTTCCAAAGAAATCTGGACTGACCGTGATTCAAAATGAGAAGGGTGAAGAGATGCCAATGAGACTACAAACGGGATAGAGAATCTGTATTGATTACAGAAAATTGAACTCAATGACAAAGAAAGATCATTTCCCTCTCCCGTTTATTGATCAAATTTTGGAGAAATTGACTGGACAAAGATATTTTTACTTTTTGGATGGATACTCTGGGTATAATCAGGTTGCTATCTACCCGGAAGATCAAGAGAAAACTACATTCACGTGTCCTTATGGCACGTTTGCATTTAGAAGAATGCTATTTGGGCTTTGTAATGCCCCTGCCACCTTTCAGCGATGTATGCTGGCAATCTTTTCTGAAATGGTGGGAGAATTTTTGGAGATTTTCATGGATGACTTCTCAATTTTTGGAGACTCATTTGATTGCTGTTTGGAGAATTTGCAGAAGGTGCTAGCACGATGCATTGAATCTAATCTGGTGCTTAACCGGGAGAAAAGCCACTTCATGGTAAGAGAAGGTATTGTGCTAGGCCACATTGTCTCAGAGAGGGGGATAGAAGTAGACAAGACTAAGGTTGATCTGATTTCTAATCTTCCTCCCCCATCGTCTGTCAAGCAAATCCGCTCTTTTCTTGGCCATGCGGATTTTTATAGAAGGTTCATTCAGAACTTCTCTACCATTACTCGTCCGCTCACTAAGTTCCTAGCCAAGGACACTCCATTCCAGCTTGATGAATCTTGTCTTGAGGCGTTCCATTCCCTGAAGGTAGCCCTGACCCAAGCTCCAATTCTTCAATCACCAGATTGGTCGCTGCCATTCGAAATCATGTGCGATGCCTCATACTATGCCATAGGAGCTGTCTTGGGGCAGAGGATTGATAGGAAACCTGTGGTGATCTATTATGCGAGTCGCACTCTCACCGATGTTCAATTGAATTATACCACCACAGAGAAAGAACTTCTGGCAGTTGTGTTGCCTTAGAGAAATTTCGCTCATATCTTTTGGGGGCCAAAGTCATTGTCTATTCCGATCACGCTGCTTTGAAATATTTGCTCAACAAGAAAGATGCTAAACCCCGTCTGATTCGATGGATTTTATTACTGCAAGAATTTGATCTGAAAATCAAAGACAAGAAGGGGTTAGAGAATGTTGTGGCTGATCATTTGTCCAGAATAGTGATACCTGAGAGTGCTCCCATGTCTGATTCTTTTCCAGATGAACACATGTTACCTATCTCTCACACCTCAACCCCCTGGTACGCTCACATTGTCAACTTCTTGGCAGTAGGACAGATCCCGGGTGGGTGGACTAAGCAGGAAAAGGATCACTTCTTTGTTAAGATCAAGCACTATTTTTGGGAGGACCTGGAACTGTTTCATATGAGTCCTGATCAGATCATAAGAAGATGTGTCCCCGAAGAGGAACAACAATCTATCTTGAATTTTTGTCACAATCTAACTTGTGGGGGACACTTTTCAGGGAAGAAGACTACGGCTAAGGTGTTACAAAGTGGATTTTATTGGCCCACTTTATTGAAGGATGCTTATGAATTTTTAAAAATATGTTTGAGGTGTCAAGTTGTGGGTAATAATTCGAAGAGAGATATGATGCCACTTAATCCCATTCTGGTTGTTGAAATCTTTGATGTTTGGAGAATAGACTTCATGGGACCATTTCCACCGTCCTTTGAGAATGAATACATCTTGGTGGCAGTCGATTATGTTTCAAAATGGATTGAAGCTGTAGCCACAAGAACCAATGATCACAAGGTGGTGATAAAATTTTTCAAGAAAAACATCTTCTCTAGATTTGGATGTCCCAGGGCTATGATTAGTGATGGGGGGTCCCATTTCACGAACTTCCAATTCCAAGCTTTGCTTCGTAAATATGGTATCACTCATAAGCTCGCTACCCCCTATCATCTCCAAACCAGTGGCCAGGTGGAGGTTTCTAATAGGGAGATAAAGAACATCTTGCATAAAACAGTTAGGCCGGATAGGAAAAACTGGTCCGAGAGACTGGATGATGCACTTTGGGCTTATAGAATTACATTCAAATCTCCTATTGGCATGTCTCCATTTCGTCTCATTTTTTGAAAAACCTGTCACTTGCCTATAGAGCTTGAACATAGAGCCTATTGGGCCATTAAGCAAGTCAATTTTGACTTAACTCAAGCTGGAGCCCAGAGAGCCTTGCAACTCAATGAACTAGAGGAACTAAGGAACGAAGCCTATGAAAATTTCAGGATTTATAAAGCTAAAACCAAGGCTTTCCATGATAAGTATATTCATAGGAAAACTTTTCATGCTAATCAAAAGGTTTGCTTTTCAATTCACGACTACGCTTGTTCCCTGGTAAGTTGAAATCTAGATGGGATGGACCGTTCATAGTTGTTAAAGCATTTGACTATGGAGCCGTTCAAATTCTGAATCCACAAACTGATCACACTTTTACTGTTAATGGTCAAAGGTTGAAACCATACCTGGAAAATGAGCTGTTATCACCAAAAGAATCCATAGCATTATGTGATCAGGAATGAATTCCTTTTGAGCTTTCATGCGTCTGGCTGAAGACGGTAAACTTAGCGCTTCTGAGAGGCAACCCAAGGTTTTTGAGATTTGATGTTTTATTTTAATGTGTTTATTTTTCAATTATCAGGCCAAAAAGAGAAGGAGTCGTCATCATTTTGTCCCGTCCACCAGGTTGTATCCTTCCATCCCAACCATATTCTCTATTTACTTGTTCTCCGATCTTTCTATTACATATGTCATCGAGGACAATGTCATTCAAGTTGGGGGGGAGAGAAAAAAAATATTTCATGTGAATACACTCTGATATGAGTCCTTGCTTGATATCCTGCATTAATGAAAAGATGAAATCCCCATTTAGAGTTTCTTGATTCATGCTTGAATTGAAAATGATTCTAGAATAGAAAAGACTAGGGAGAAGGATGATGGAAAATTTATTTAATCTAGCCATGGAAAACTGATATAAGAATCTCCTTAAAAGTTCATGTGCACTTTAGAAAAATGAAAATCACGTTGCACGCTAATGAAACATGCCGGACAAGCCTTCTGCTATTTTGGGTATGTTGTCTGATATTCTGCACTTCTTAAAAAAAGAGATCTTTTATAAGTTTTCTGCCAAGTTATCCATCAAATTAGTGTAAAAGCACAATTGAAAAAAAATTGAGAAAAGAAAACACCATGAAAAATGCTCTGAATCTGAGTAACCAGGCCTACTTCACCTAAGACGTGTTGAGGTTCGCGTCAAAAGAAAAAGGAAACCTTGATATGCGAAACAGGGCATATTTCGAGGTTCGTGTTAAACAGTGAAGGGTAGTGTAACATCATGTGTGTAGAAAAATAAAAAGATCCCTAAGGGATGGAGCAATAAGACAGATAAAAACTTGTACACTTACTGCTCTTACTAAGAGGTGCATGGTTGAAAGGCACTTATTTGGAATAGCAAATGGGGGATGCAATTGTCCACGCTGTGACTTTAGCATTTACACATGCACTAGTGCTATTGAATTTCGAGTTGAATTCTTGATCATGTACCTTAATTTCTAAATCTAAGACTAGTGTGTGTTAACGTTTCCGAATTCCTAATCTTTGGTTATTTCTGTGAAGGAAAAGTTTGATATGAAAATATGAACTTTGCAAACTCTTATTAGTCCTTAATTTTTAATTATTTACATTGCTAAGGGACTAGCAATGAGTAAGTTGGGGGGTGTGATAAGTGTGTATTTTTACATGTTAATTAATGTTATAACACATTTTTATGAGCTTTAATATGCATCACTATACATTTATCACACTTAATCTCAATTTCAGATCAAAATGTGTAATTGCCTGATTTAATTAAGTTTTGATTATATTTTTACAGGCACAAAGAAGATCACAACAAGAAGAATGAAAAGAAAACGAATAAGAAGATAAATGAGCCAAAGCCCATTTACACCGCCAAAAGTCCATGGCCAACCAAGTCTAATCTTAGTTCACATAAAAAAAGGAAAAATAAAGAAAGAAAGAAAAATAAAAGAACTATATATATATGCTATATAGATATATTGTTATATACATAGTAGATACATATATATAATTTATATATATAGCACATATTATTATTATACATAGTATATACATATATATAATATATATATATATATAAATATATATAATATATATAGCATACATATGTACCACCTGGGCTTGGTTGGTTTTCACAAGGGCTTCACAAGCCTCCTTCGTCACGTGGAGGTTTCACAGAGAAGGCTTCATAGGAAAGAGAAAAGGCATGCAAGGGGTGGTTCCACGTGAAACTCTTTCGCAACATGTAGCCATGCAAAGTGAACGCAGGAGGCTTCCTTATGCATGAGCTCCTCACGTCGGCCTCTCACGGGCCATGCTTCATGCGGACGGTTCTTCGTGCAGGCCAAGGTAGCAACATGCAGGCTTCGAACAAGGCTGGGTCCACGCGGTTAAAGGATGGGCTTCGCATGCCAGCTGGCGGGTGATGTGACACCAAATGCAGCGGAGGATAATGATACCAAATTTTGATGTGACGCGACTCCCTTGGACTTAGGATAGCAAGCAACACTATGAGTCGGCAACGTCACACATGCGGTTTCACTCGCGGAAGCACGCTCGGATCCGTAGGAGGACCGGCGATGGTGGTGAGGGTCCGAGTTTGGACCCTGCGGCTCCAAGGGTCGGCCGGATAGGGATAGATCCCAATGGGCCAGGGATGCCCGATTTCACGGGTAGTCGGCACGCCGGGGGCGTGGGATGTAATGGCTCTCTCTCAACTCGCCCCGCGGTGAACACTCGATTGGATTGAATTGCGGATCGGACACTCGCCTCACCTCCGACGGTAACTAAGAGCGATACTAAGCTAAGCAACAGTAAAAACCAGCAAGGGAGAGTGGCCAGGAGCTCACCTGATCGGCGTGAAGACGCCGATCCCGGGCGGAGACGAGGGCGAGCGGGGAAGTGTGGTCCCCGCACACTGCGCCGATGTAGCTTCAAAAACCTGTTTAAGTTTACATTCACTACACCTCGCGCAAGAGGGTGGTCTCGGGGGTGGGAATTAGTTGTATTACATTCAAACACAACCTCCACGCAGGGAGGGGCGGTGAGCCGGCCAAGCGGGGGCGGGAGATTCGCCGGAAGTCGGGCCGGTGAAGCCGAACGGAGTTCCCTGCTTGCTGTGATCACTGACAGCCCGCCGCTGTAGAGGTCGTAAATCACGTTCAGGAATTTTTACGGGCACGAGATCAGCTGCGTCGTCTTTGTAACTGAACCGGGGATGCCTCAGAATTTTGCCGATTTCTTCTGGGGAGGGTACTGGTTCGGGCTGGACTTTGAGCAGGATGACAGATCCTGGGCGCAGCCGCTCCTTGTTTCTGCCAACAACTTGCGGAAGTGGACCTGGTTGCTCCTGGATGCCGAATCACGAACCGTCAGAAGTTCTGGAACCGTGGTCGAACCCTTTTTGCAGCAAAACTGGTGTGGAGGTCGCCGGAGGTCAGGGTGGCCTGGGGGACGCCGATGAGTGACTGTTGGCCGTAGAAGACTGGGGAGGGCAGTCCCGCGCGACTGAAGGAGAAAAATCAGAACTTGGGCTCCTGGATGCCGACTGTACTTCTGTTTCGTGCTCCTGGTCGGGGACAGGGGGAGGAAGATCTTTGAAGAAGAAACCTCAGCCTGATTCCGCCGTGGTTCGCCGTGGCAGAGCTTGCAAGCTGGTTCTGATTCTCTGTAGAGGCTGCACCGCGTGGTCCAGGTTCTGTAGCAGCAGGTTGCAGACGCTGTCACGGGCACTCCCGAGCTCCAAATGGCACGAAACTAGTGGCGTCGTCTCCGTGGTTGAGGTGGCTTTCAGCAGGAGTCAACGGGGTTGCAATCAAAGGCCGTGGGCGGTTGGTGTGCCCTGAAGAGTAGGTACTGGTCGCTGCCAACTGCAGGAGACAGATCCGTGCGACTGAGGAAGAACGTTTGCAACTCTGGCTCTCGGATGCCGAATTAAGTTCCGCCTTCTGCTCCTGGAAGTAGACAGGGGGAGGAAGAACTTTGAAGAAGAGACTTCAGCCTGATTCCTCTACCGTTGGTCGTGAAGCAGCTTCCAATCGGGCTCAGGCTGGCTGCAGGTGGTGTCTGGTGCAGTCGGGGTAGAACAGCTCTCACGGGCGGGCCACGAACTCGGAACTGGACGATTCCACCTTGCCTGCGAAGTGGACAGGACGACCTTTCTAGAATGGTAAGGTATGCCCTCAGATGTCGCCGTATGAACGCAGGGGAGCTTCTGCAAGACGGACCGTCTTCTGTTACCTGCAGATGTGACCAAAGGGATGGGATGGTGGTGGGGTTAGGTTAAGGGGGATTGAAGTTTGTTAATGGAGGGAAAGGGGAGGTGTTTGCAGATGGGGGAGGGATGTGTGGGGGTGAAGAGAGGGGTGGAGCTGGTGGAATGGGGTGCTGGGGTGGAGGGGAGTGGGGGGGCCGAACCTAGGAGATGGGGGAGGGGAGTGGTCGGCCAAGGCTAGAGGGGTGGGGAGTGGTGCGCAAACTGATGGCTTGGGGTGTGAATGAGGGTGTGGGGAAGTGGGAGGGTTGCTTGGGGGAGAGGGAAGGTTGTCTTGGATGTTGGAAGATGTGTGGGGAATAGGGAGGGTTGTCTAGGGAAGGTGAATGGTTGCTTGGGAAGGTGGAATGAGTAATGGAGAGTGTAATGGGGCCTTGGGAGTTGAAGGGACTTGCCTAGGTGGCAAGTGAGGTGGCAAGGGGTGAGGAGAGAGGGGGAATTCAAAATTTAGAGAGAGAGAGAGGGAGGAGAGAGAGGAGAATTCGCCCCTAGGAGAGAGAGAGAGAACTAGAGAGAGAGAGAGAGCTAGAGAGAGAGAGAAGACTCAAGGGGGATTCAAGTGGATTTCAATTTTCATGCATTCATCAATTACCTTCAAAATGAGGAGTTGGGGTCCTATATATAGGGAATCCCCAATTACATAGAAGTCCCTGGAAAATGGACTAATAACAGAAGACCAAGGGGTGGGGAAGGGGGCGCCCATGGGCCAGGCCCAATGAAATGGCCCATTAAGGCCTACAACCCACTAACCTATTAAACCACTTAATGAATCCTTGGACTTAGGTAAATGACTAACTAACTTAGATAATAGACTCAATAAAAGGCAAAATTACATGATCATGACTCAAGAAAAATGAGAAAACTACATGGCTATACTCAGAAAATGATGGCGAACAAAATGGCGAGCAGCAGGACCATGTGAAGGGGTAAGCGATGTCCCCATCATACTCCCGGGGTGCGGAGAACTCGACTCCGTCGAGTAAGGGCCCACCGAGGAAGCAGCTCAGGGTGACCTGCAATCTCCAAACCCAACCTGCACCTGCGTCCAGGGGACGACTCTTCATCCTCTCAAGGCGGCCCGGACACACCCTCATGCTGGCGGTGGAACCCTGCTTGCATAGTATTGCCCCTCTGTGTACACGTCGGACTCTCAAGGCTATTTGGTGGAAGCTCTCCGGGGTGTCCCTCTTAAAGGAAGTTATAGGCTCAAAGTATTCGTTGGGATTCACCGTGGTGCCCATATAGGGTGCCGGATCAGCCGCATGAGAATTGGGGTATATCCCATAGCCCATTAGTAAATCTAATCCATAAGCCAGGTTGGCCAAAGCCGCTTGGAACATGAAAGGTCCAAGTCCTCGTGCCCTCGATTTGGAGGTGGCCCTAAGATAGAGTCGTTCCAATGCCACCATCGCCAGGTTACCTCCTTGGATTTCAAAGTGCCACCCTTGAGTTATAGCCCGCTCATTATGATCGTCACTACCCATATTTGGATGCTTACTTGAATGAGAATGCTTTGAGTGATGGTGCGGTGGGGGTGGGAAGTATGTGGTATGCAGAGGGGGACCGGGGCAACCGTACATAGACCTATCATTCATGGATGTGATGAGGCATCTTGTGGACTCAGGAGGGGCCTGGGAAACCATAGGTGGATCTATCGTGTATGGCTGTGAAAATTACCGGGGGACCCGGACATCCATGTGTGCTCCATTCAAGTGTAAGGGCTATGAAGAATGTGGGTGGGCCAGCACAACCAAATGTAGGCCAGTTATGCATTGAGCCTAAACTGTGCGTTACATGCATGGGAGGGCTGGACTCATGACCCTTGTCGAATGATGTGACATGCCAAGATGGGTGCTTTCTTCTCCTAGAGATGATGACCATGTGTGTGGGTATGGGGTGACCTTTAAGCTCCCATTGGTAAGGGTCGAAGGGATCATAGTAGGTATGCATCATGGGGTGGGGCACTACCTTGTTCCCTAGGTGTATACTGCCCATGGTCATGGTTCCCTTGGTGTGGACTGGGTCTAGGAGGAGGTGTGTTGGTTCTAGCATGGTTGGTGAGGGTAGGAGGGAGTGGGTGGTGGGTAGGGCGGTCAGGTCCCATGGGTTCATTGTCTTCCATAGGGTGGGATCAAAGGGGTCATGGAATGTGTTACCAAGGGTGAGGTATTCTTTCACCTCAAGGTCTCCAAATGGTGAGTCCTCCTCCTCAAATGTAGTAATTGAACCGAAGTTCGAGGAGGGTTGGTTGGTCATGATTGGAGGGCTTGGCATCCTACCCGAAATAAGTAACTCCAATTCGCGGATAGCATCGGGCTCTTCGGGTATGGGGAGGGATAAAAGAAGGTCGCTAGTGTAGCAACCCACAGTGTAAATGGAAGAGATAGACCCGACACATAGATGTAGGAGGTTAAGACTCCTAGGTTGGTCGGCTACCGTGGTCAACATACCAGTTAGCTTCATTTGCCAAGTTAGACCCTCAAGAAAATCCCCTAATGTTTCCACCTGATAGGATGATTGGATTGTGGTGTGATAGGTGGATAAGGGTACTATAGGAAGGTTTCGCTCAATGGGTGGATAAGCATGGACCATGAGATCTACAAATGGGTTCTCCTTTAGCCAACGTGAAAGGGGTTCTCCTAAGATAAGCTCGGTCCCTATTAAGGAGGGTGGTGTAAGGTGAAGACCACCATGTGAAGTTCCTTCTTCTTCCTGGACATGGGCGATCTCTATGGCGGGGCTTGGTGTGTTCACCTCTATGGGGTCGGGTATGGGAATCATGGGTTCCTCTATCAAGGAGGTGAGATGGTTCCTTGAGGGTGGGGTGGTGAGGGTAGGTGTGTGGTACCCCCGGGATGGGAGGTAAAGGGGAACTTGGTTTGGGATCGGTAAGGGGAGAAGTGGGGGCCTAGGTTGGGGTTGGGTAGGGATTGGTAGTGGAAGATGGATGGGTTGAGGAGGATTGGGTTGATTGGTTTCAGGGGGTGTGTCTCTTTTAGGGGAAGATGGAGGGGTGGTTTTGGGGACCAAGGAAGTTTGTGGAGTGTGGGTTGGTGGGAGAGTTTTGGGTGGGGTGGTGGTGGTCATCACGGGCCTTGGTGGAGTGGACATGGGGTCCATATGGGTTGGAATGGTGAGGGTGGATTGAGCCATAATGCTTCCTCCACTTGAGATGGGAACTTCTTTGCCTAACCCATGATATTGTGATTCATACTCCTCTTCCCAATCGGGGGGGGGGCCTCATATTCCTCAACTTCAATCTCATTCCTTTGTGGTGTGGGGGTCTTGCTCTCCAGGGGAGTGGGAAGGCCTTTTGGCGATGGGGTGGTGCAAGTTGGAATTATTTGGGGTGGTGGAGTTTGGACCCTAAGGGAGGTGAAGATATTCTTAATCTCAATCCTTAGTTCTTCTAATGAGTCTTGGAGTCCTTTGGGTGGTGGGGTTTGGGTCCTAGTGGAGGGTTTAGATGAACTGGGAGAGAAAGGAGGAGTGGGAGTGCTCCTCGGGTAATGGGTCTTAAGGTAGGAGTGGGACGGTCGGGGAGCATAGATCTTCCTAAGTTCACTCTTCATCTCTTCCCATGAGTGAATGGGCTCTTGTCCCCAAACCCTTTTGAATCTCTCTTTGTGTTCCCACATTTTCTTAGCTAGACCCCGAAGTCGTGCCTTGGCCCTGCGGACTCTCTCGGATCCATATACCCAAGTTCTTTCAAAGTCCCTTTCCATGGTATTCTCCCACCTAAGATAGGCATGAGGATAAATTCCATCAAAATGAAGGTCATCATCTACAATGTAGTCCATGTGGAGGGGGTCAATCGGACCATGTGACCAGCGAGGGGTATGCATGAGGATCGGGTGATGAATGCAAATGCCCTAGGACAAGACTTAGTAGAGACAAGTCTAGAACTTGCTCTGATACCAATTTGATGTGACACCAAATGCAGCGGAGGATAATGATACCAAATTTTGATGTGACGCGACTCCCTTGGACTTAGGATAGCAAGCAACACTATGAGTCAGCAACGTCACACATGCGGTTTCACTCGCGGAAGCACGCTCGGATCCGTAGGAGGACCGGCGATGGTGGTGAGGGTCCGAGTTTGGACCTTGCGGCTCCAAGGGTCGGCCGGATAGGGATAGATCCCAATGGGCCAGGGATGCCCGATTTCACGGGTAGTCGGCACGCCGGGGGCGTGGGATGTAATGGCTCTCTCTCAACTCGCCCCGCGGTGAACACTCGATTGGATTGAATTGCGGATCGGACACTCGCCTCACCTCCGACGGTAACTAAGAGCGATACTAAGCTAAGCAACAGTAAAAACCAGCAAGGGAGAGTGGCCAGGAGCTCACCTGATCGGCGTGAAGACGCCGATCCCGGGCGGAGATGAGGGCGAGCGGGGAAGTGTGGTCCCCGCACACTGCGCCGATGTAGCTTCAAAAACCTGTTTAAGTTTACATTCACTACACCTCGCGCAAGAGGGTGATCTCGGGGGTGGGAATTAGTTGTATTACATTCAAACACAACCTCCACGCAGGGAGGGGCGGTGAGCCGGCCAAGCGGGGGCGGGAGATTCGCCGGAAGTCGGGCCGGTGAAGCCGAACGGAGTTCCCTGCTTGCTGTGATCACTGACAGCCCGCCGCTGTAGAGGTCGTAAATCACGTTCAGGAATTTTTCCGGGCACGAGATCAGCTGCGTCGTCTTTGTAACTGAACCGGGGACGCCTCAGAATTTTGCCGATTTCTTCTGGGGAGGGTACTGGTTCGGGCTGGACTTTGAGCAGGATGACAGATCCTGGGCACAGCCGCTCCTTGTTTCTGCCAACAACTTGCGGAAGTGGACCTGGTCGCTCCTGGATGCCGAATCACGAACCGTCAGAAGTTCTGGAACCGTGGTCGAACCCTTTTTGGAGAAAAACTGGTGCGGAGGTCGCCGGAGATCAGGGTGGCCTGGGGGACGCCGATGAGTGACTGTTGGCCGTAGAAGACTGGGGAGGGCAGTCCCGCGTGACTGAAGGAGAAAAATCAGAACTTGGGCTCCCGGATGCCGACTGTACTTCTGTTTCGTGCTCCTGGTCGGGGACAGGGGGAGGAAGATCTTTGAAGAAGAAACCTCAGCCTGATTCCGCCGTGGTTCGCCGTGGCAGAGCTTGCAAGCTGGTTCTGATTCTCTGCAGAGGCTGCACCGCGTGGTCCAGGTTCTGTAGCAGCAGGTTGCAGACGCTGTCACGGGCACTCCCGAGCTCCAAATGGCACGAAACTAGTGGCGTCGTCTCCGTGGTTGAGGTGGCTTTCAGCAGGAGTCAACGGGGTTGAAATCAAAGGCCGTGGGCGGTTGGTGTGCCCTGAAGAGTAGGTACTGGTCGCTGCCGACTGCAGGAGACAGATCCGTGCGACTGAGGAAGAACGTTTGCAACTCTGGCTCTCGGATGCCGAATTAAGTTCCGCCTTCTGCTCCTGGAAGTAGACAGGGGGAGGAAGAACTTTGAAGAAGAGACTTCAGCCTGATTCCTCCACCGTTGGTCGTGAAGCAGCTTCCAATCGGGCTCAGGCTGGCTGCAGGTGGTGTCTGGTGCAGTCGGGGTAGAACAGCTCTCACGGGTGGCCACGAACTCGGAACTGGATGATTCCACCTCTCCTGTGAAGTGGACAGGACGACCTTTCCAGAATGGTAAGGTATGCCCTCAGATGTCACCGTATGAACGCAGGGGAGCTTCTGCAAGACGGACCGTCTTCTGTTACCTGCAGATGTGACCAAAGGGATGGGATGGTGGTGGGGTTAGGTTAAGGGGTATTGAAGTTTGTTAATGGAGGGAAAGGGGAGGTGTTTGCAGATGGGGGAGGGATGTGTGGGGGTGAAGAGAGGGGCGGAGCTGGTGGAATGGGGTGCTGGGGTGGAGGGGAGTGGGGGGGCCGAACCTAGGAGATGGTTGAGGGGAGTGGTCGGCCAAGGCTAGAGGGGTGGGGAGTGGTGCGCAAACTGATGGCTTGGGGTGTGAATGAGGGTGTGGGGAAGTGGGAGGGTTGCTTGGGGGAGAGGGAAGGTTGTCTTGGATGTTGGAAGATGTGTGGGGAATAGGGAGGGTTGTCTAGGGTAGGTGAATGGTTGCTTGGGAAGGTGGAATGAGTAATGGAGAGAGTAATGGGGTCTTGGGAGTTGAAGGGACTTGCCTAGGTGGCAAGTGAGGTGGCAAGGGGTGAGGATAGAGGGGGAATTCGAAATTTAGAGAGAGAGAGGGAGGAGAGAGAGGGGAATTCGCCCCTAGGAGAGAGAGAGAGAGAACTAGAGAGAGAGAGAGAGAGCTAGAGAGAGAGAGAAGACTCAAGGGGGATTCAAGTGGGTTTCAATTTTCATGCATTCATCAATTACCTTCAAAATGAGGAGTTGGGGTCCTATATATAGGGAATCCCCAATTACATAGAAGTCCCTGGAAAATAGACTAATAATAGAAGACCAAGGGGTGGGGAAGGGGGCGCCCATGGGCCAGGCCCAATGAAATGGCCCATTAAGGCCTACAACCCACTAACCTATTAAACCACTTAATGAATCCTTGGACTTAGGTAAATGACTAACTAACTTAGATAATAGACTCAATAAAAGGCAAAATTACATGATTATGACTCAAGAAAAATGAGAAAACTACATGGCTATACTCAGAAAATGATGGCGAACAAAATGGCGAGCAGCAGGACCATGTGAAGGGGTAAGCGATGTCCCCATCAGCGGGGCCTCTTCGCGGTGTTGAAAGTAGCTGCAAGACAAGGCGGCCAAGATGGGCGGCCTTCGCAAGTCGCACAAGAAGGCAGAGGCGGGTGCAAAGTCGACAAATGCGGCAGGGAGGTCAACATGGGAGGCTTCGCACGCGTACGGTGGAGGTGGCCAGCGCATGGCGGACAGATTCTTCAACACATGCAACTGCCGACGAGAAAAAGAGAGAGAGAAAGAAGAAAAAAAAGAAAGAGAGGAGGAAAAAGAGAACAATTCAAAAAAATATATCAAAGTGTGCAGCACATGTTTACCTACTCTTTAAGTCAAAAATAACATCTAGAGAGGTTCACATGGAGCAAAGGGATTTTTTGGAGCCCTATAAAATGTGGTCCTATTGTGATGTGAGGGAGGCTTCTTTTTGGCCTTTGGAGAGTCACGTAGGAGAATTCTTGGAGAGCTTTGGTTATGGGTTTTGAGATTGTTGTTAGTGTGTTGCATTAATGTTATTGTAATCTCAGTCATTTTGGCCCTTCATAGTCCATTTATATATAATTTTGTTTTTTATTTCGAATTGCTTTCTTCAGCAGAGTTGTCCATATTTAAGTGATCTTCACTTTCTTCTTCTACCACTTCCTCCAATTCTCTTTAGTTCTCAAGTTATTCTCTAATTTTCAAGGGGCGGTTCTACATGTTACTGTTCATCCGAGGTGATAGTCGCTGCCATTCTTCCGTTTTGAAGTCCTTCCAATCCTCTTTTCATTCTGAGTTCTTTAGGAAAGTTTTTCTCCTCTTGTAGATCCAACGTTTCTTCTTCTACTACTTCCTATAATTCGTCTTATTTTTTTAAGTTATTTTAATTTTTCCACAGTTCTATCTTTAGCATTTTTACTGTTCATCTGCGCGCATAGGTTCCATGTTTCCTCATTTTTCACCTCCTTCCTCTTATTTTCTCTCACTGCACTCTTCATAAAAGTTATTCCTAACCCTCTGATATTTAACTTTGTCTTCTGTCACTTCTGCTAATTCTCTCAAGTTTCAAAGTTATTTCATTTCTAATCTCACTTTATTTTCATTATAATTTTCTATATGTAGCTCTTCCATTCACCTCCCTTTCTTTACATCCTTCACACACCTCAAGGCGGTTGTTCTCTCTCGGTCCTCTCCCAACGGCGTTCTACCAAAGCGGTGCGACGATCAAAGGCTCGGCACGACGTGAACGGCGCCATTCTTCATCTCGGCTTGATTTATTTATAATTTTCTTTAGTTAGATTTATTTTTAGTTAATTCATGCAATTCATTTTTTTAGTCTAATTTCACCTAAAAACTCACTTTTCAAAACATAAGATTAGTCCAACTTACTAAAAAAGGAATCTTTCTTCCCCGTGGGATAGACCCGTATTCACCACTTTGCTTGAATTTTAACATTTTTTAAGTGAGTGAACTCAGTAAATTTTTAAATTGTGGCACGGCTTTTAAACGACGAGTTTTGTGCGCATCATTGGGTGGCCGACTGTTGGCTGCGACCCGACAAAGACTGCCCCTGACTAATCGGTCCTCGAGTCCTCTGGATATCCATCTCCAAAGAAGCCGCAACACGAGATGCTATCTCCAGATCAGTGGCTACATTCGTGATCAAATGGTGCCTCAGCTTCTACCTCAAGCCCTATACGAACTGTGCGATCTTCACTCTCTCATGCTCCATGAGATGAGGTGCATACCAACCCATCTCAACAAATCGGGCCCTGTATTGTAATACGGACATGTCGTCTTGAACCAGCTCCAGAAACTCACGCATCCGTTGCGTAGCAATATACTCTGGATAGTAGATACGCTCGAAAGCACTGACAAAGTCACCCCACGCAATCTGCTCAAGTGGACGAAGTTGGAAGGACGTCTTCCACTCGGAAGACCACCACTCCCGAGCCGTACCCTACAACTGGTTGGAGGCCAACATCACTCTGTGATGTGGGACGAGACCACGGACACGACAAGCTCGTGACTGTCCCTTAACGAGGGAAGCGTCGGACGTGCGCGGTTGAGAAACCGGCAATGAGCTAGGGTGATCGGCTCTCTCGTGTGCCCGGATCGGGTCACGGGACGGTCTCACACTCTCTCGCAGCAGCGGTAATGAATAGATAAAGCGAGCTAGATATCCCTACACATGCTCTCTAGCAGCGGCATAAAAAAATATATATGAAGTAAGCAAGATGCCAAGTAAGGGAGCGAATGCGATACCTCCACGCGCTCGGCGTGGGGACGACGGACCCAGCCGAAGTCGTACTCCCGGGACAGTTAATACATAAAGATTACAACAATGAGTTACAGCCCACTCCATGCAGGGAGGTAAAGGGCGACACAATGGGGTCCGGGAGGACCGATTTCGGGTTGACGGGCGGCTTCTCGCGTAGCTTCGGCCGCACACGTACTCGTGCCTATGGGGCCCACTTGCTGTCCGGAGGGGCCGTTTGGGACCCGATGGCACCGCTGTGGTGGTGGATGCCTGCATGAGCTCTCCCTGGAGTGGAGGCGCGCTGGTTTGCCGGCTGGAGGCCGGGCGGCTCCGATCGGCACCGATCGGAATGACCGACCACGGATCTGCCGGTTCTGTTTTCCGGCGCGCGCTCCGGCGAGAACGGACGCTGCGATCAGCCCCCACGTCAGAATGCGACGAAACTGGCGCCATTGGAAAGCTGCTTCGAAGGGATTCAACTCTCTATAATTACAAAAAAATAACAAAGCCTGCACTTCCAATTGGTGAATTTTGAAGGTTGCTGTTGTATAGTGGCTTAACTCTCAGATCTGATGCAGGGCTGTTCTCTGAGAACTGTCATTGACCGCAGAGTATATGTCCGATTCAGCTCTTGAGGTCTTCATCAAAGGTGTAGGAAATTGAGCTAGGAAGACGGAAAAACTAGTTTAGACAAGTTTGGATGTGGCTACGAATTGATAGGAGTTTTTCACTAAAAGTGGGTCGGATCTGGAAATGGGCTAAAAGCACTGTAGCTGAGATAGAACATGAATTTTGAAAAATGGATAGAGGGCGGATCAAAAATCAAGAAAAATGATGGATGTAGGGGATGATGGACAGAACTCTCAGTAAAATTGGGAGGGTTTGGAAAAATTAAAAAGAGGGCCGGAGGTGAGAAACACAGGGCTGCTATCACTGTAGACAGAGACAAAATAGATCTGGGAATGAAAGATGTACGAAAATGAAAAAATACTAAACAAGGGATTTTGGACTTCAATTTTTTTGTGGATGATGGGGTGGAATATAGGAACACACCATAAAAATTGCAGACCACGAAGAGGCCGTGGTTGGTAGCAGAAAGTTCGGGAAGACACCTCTGTCCAGCAGGACAGAATACCGAAGACGGTTTCGCGGCGGCTCGAAGGCGGCACGAACGGCGGCGGCAGCGGCACAGATGATCACCGGAGATAGAGGGGAGGGGATAGAAGATAGAAATCACTCTAGAACTGGAGGTTGGAGGAGAGAAATCAGAGGGAGAGAGGAGGGGCTCAAGAACACTCTTGATTTTTCAACAATTTTCTCTTCATTAATGCCAACAAATGGAAAATACAACCTTTTATATGCCTTACATCAAACCTAATCTACACCATTAGATCTAGGGGATGGGATTGGATGGTTGGGATGAAGTGTGAATAACACACAAAAAAACCATAAAATATTAAGGGGAGGGGCACCCCCTTGACCAAGAGGGGACAAGTTGGAAAGGGTAGGTAGCCTACCTTGGAAAATTTACCCCCTTTGTCTCCCATGTGGTCAATTGGCATTCAACCCTTCTAGATGGCCACCTAGGATGGTTGACCAGCCTCACATGGTCTAGGTGGACCAATGGGAAAGGGGTGAGGGCCCCCTGGCTTGGGCCTACTGGAATTTTACATATAAACCAACTAAGACTTACAATTGCGTACCCATATAACACAAGGGTATACATACAAATATGAAAGGACATAAATGCAAACAAAATGTGGACGGTATTACCTCGATGTCCCCATCACTCTGTCCTCTGCAGCACTCCGCGCGGAACTGAACACCTACTGCATCTCGTCGAGCCAACTCCGAGCCACATCAGGGTCTAGCTGACTGCCGTAGTAAGGTGGATGGAACTGCATGAAATCCCTCACTGATCGACTTGGCCCACCCCTGGTCGACGAGCCCTCACCAGCCTCTCCGCCGAACTGCTGCGACATAAGCGGGTACATGCCATGAAAGAAATCCTCGGCCCCCGAAAACCTCGTAGTATCCACTACCTCGGTGGCCCCCGGTGGTGCTCTACTATGCTCCTCCTGATCCCGCTGAACCTCCTGCTGGATCTCCTGAGCTCCATCCGACTGCCCCTGCTGAGAGCTAGTGCTCCTCGGTGCCATACTCGCTCCTGAAGCAAAAGACAGAAAATACGGAAACAGTAAGGTCAAGAAAAACACACGATGTCCGATGCCAGCGTCACCTGTACATCATCGCTGTGGACTAGTGGACCACTACAATTACTTATGATTCTTGTATAATCCCACAACCGCTGCTCTGATACCAACTGTAACGACCCGAGAATCTGAATACCGGGAAGACCCGATAACCCGAGACTCGCACCGCCACCCACGAGTCCGAAGACTCGGAAGGGTTAAAAGGATGGTGTGGAGACTACACAAGTATCACAAATAATTACAAAAATTAAACAGTTATATAATTAAGCAGGAAATAAATTAACAGTTTACATGATACATGGTCTACAAGATATAATAAAATTACAACAGCAGTAGTAGTAGTCCACAACTAGTACAGAGACAAGAAAGAAAAGTACAGGTACACGGGACATACCCCGGCTCTGACCTCTGGCACTAACGCTGGGCACCTGAACCACGTTGAGCCTCAGACGCGCTCCCCTGAGGCCGTGACTCACCTGAAACATGGTGAAAACACGCAGGGAATGAGTCTCGGAACAAGACTCAGTAGGGATCACTCGAACCCTACCTCGCAAACGGAGAAACCACTATGCTAGCAGTAAGCGAGTACCTCGAAAAGGGAAGCCCTGCCATCTACAAAATACCGATCTCACGGCACGAAAACCGACACACGTGCCACGATGGAACGACCGGAACACCATGGTCAACGCGACAAAACCCGAAGGTCGAAGTCGCAAAGATTGACAGTCTGTCACTCCAACTCGACATGAGTACCTCCCACTAGAAGCAAGACCGGATGCGTCCACTGACGACTTAGTCCGCGTCTCAGGTGTCTCCCTCCGACCCAACGGGAACTGAGACACCGTGCAAGTAACCACAAAGCAAGTGACTAGCTTGGGTCACGCTCGTCAACATGGGTCCAACCGTCCCCAACCACGTGTGCACACACAAACCGTGCGTCCCTGGTCTGCCCCTCTGACCGGTTTTGTAAGGCCCGTGCCTTAATGGATCCTTACCGAATTTTGTTCTAGTATTTGTTCTGGAATTTTCGGCTATTTTTCTGGATTTTTAGGAATTTTCTGGTATTTTTCTGGATTTCTTTGGGGTCAATTGAGAGTTATTAGAATTAATAAGATTTATATATATATATAATAATTATATTATATATATTAATTTTATTTTTTCTTATTAACCCTCACCCTCACCCTCTCTCTCTCTCCCTGTCGATCTCATTCTCACCCCCCTCTCTCTCTCCTTCGTCCGATCGCCTCTGCCCCTTCCTAGGGATTTCGGGCCGAACGAGGACGGATTGAGGCGTGGTTGGCGCCATTGGATTCCTCGCGTCGAGAGGAACACATGTGATGGGAATCGACGCCGAGCATGTACATTTACTTTTGCATTTATGTCCTTTTAGTTTGTGTTATATTCTTGGGAAAGTATATGTGCAATTGTACGGCTTTATAAGCCAATGCGTCATTCCCATGGATTGTATGGGTTTTTATGCAATTATACAGTAGGACCAGCAAGGGGGCCCTCAGCCCTTTTCCATTGGTCCATGTCACCTATGTGGGGTTGGTCAACCATCCTAGGTGGCCATCTAGAAGGGTTGATTGTCAAATGTCACATGGGTAGACAAAGGGAGTAAAAAGTCTAAGGTAGGCTACCTACCATGTCAAGCTTGTCTCCCACTTAGGTTATTTTATTTTTTGTGTGTGTGTTGGTCACATTTAATCTAGGCCATTCATTCCCCATCCCTAGATCCAATGGTGGAGATTGGATTAGATTGGAGGCATATAAATACTTGTATTTTCCATTTGAATATTAATGAAAGTGAAAAAATCATTGTGTAAGAACCCCTCTCTTGGAGAATTTCGACCTCTCCTCTCTCTCCCCCTGGTTTCTTCATCCCCAACTCTCATTCTAGAGTGATATCTCCTTCCCCCCACCTCCGATGATCATCGGTGCCGCCGCCGCCGCCGTTCGTGCCGCCATCACGTCGCCGCGGAGCCGCCTTCGGTGTTCTGTCCATCCTGGATAGAGGCTTCTTGTCCGAATATCTATTCTCCACCAAGTGAAGATCTCAAGCTGCAATTTTTATGGTGTGTTCTTCCCTTGTATCCCAAGCTCCACCTAACTTTTCACACCAAAATTCCATCGTTTAGTATTTTCCCATTTTCGTGCATCTTTCATTCCTAGTTCTGTTTTGTCTCTGTCTACAGTGACAGAAGCCCTGTGTTTCCCACCTCCGGCCATCTTTTTGATTTGTACAAATCCTCCTAATTTTACTGGGAGTTCTATCCATCACCCCCTACATCCAAAAATTTTCTTAATTTTTTATCAACCTTCTATCTATTTTCAGAAATTCGTGTTCTTCCTCTGCTACAGTGTTTTCAGTCAGATCCCAGATCCGAACACCCTCCACTTCCAAAATCATAACAAATCACCACCATCTCCAAATCCAGATCCAAACATAGTCCTAGTTTCTTTACATGATTTCCTACAACTTTCATGAACACGTCAAAGTCTGCATCCGATATCTTCATATCGTTCCAAAACAATCTACATGAAAGTTCTCTGTTGACCTGAGATTTTAGGAACTGTACAACAGGAACTTGGAAATTCCATAAGTCCAGATCTGTGCAGATTCAGGCCATATCTCTAGGCCTAGATTAAAGGATTTGAAGTTAGCTTTCCAACAGCGCCAGTCTCGTGTCGATCCGACATCGGGGCTGATCGTAGCGCTCGTTCTCGCCGAGACGCGCGCTGAAAACCAGAAGTTGCAGCCCGTGGCCGGTTATTCCGACCGGTGCCGATCGGAGCCGCCCGATCTCTGGCCGACGAACCAGCGCGCCCCCACTCCAGGGAGCGCCCTTCTAGGCATCCTCCACTACAGCAGTGCCACCGAGTCCCACACGGCCCCTCCGGACAGCACGTGGGCCCCATCGTCACGTGCTCGGGTGCTGCCGAAGCTACGCGAGAAGCCGCCCGTCAACCCGAAATCGGTCCTCCCGGACCCCATTGTGTCGCCCTTTACCTCCCTGCGTGGAGTGGGCTGTAACTCATTGCTGTAATCTTTATGTATTAACTGTCCCGGGAGTACGACTTCGGCCGGGTCCGTCGTCCCCACGCCGAGCGCGTGGAGGTATCGTCCTCGCTCCTTACTTGGCATTTTGCTTAATTTCATATATGTTTGTTTATGCCGATGCTAGAGAGCATGATAGGGTAATTAGCTCACTTTCTATTTATATCACCGCTGCTGCGAGAGAGAGCGTTACCGTCCCGTGACCCGATCCGGGCACGAAAGAGAGAGCCGACCACCCAAGCTCACTGCCGGTTTCTCAACCGCGCACGTCCGACGCTTCCCTCGTTAAGGGACGATCGTGAGCTTGTCGTGTCCGTGGTCTCGTTCCGCATCAATTTGGTATCAGAGCGAGGTTGAGTCTAGGGTGTCCAAAACAAAAAAAAAGTGTGTCATTTACTTCTAGTCATTATTCATTGTCTACGTCGAGTCTAAGGTCATCATTGTTTTAAAACAAAAAAAGTGTCTTTTGGGTCGCATTTGCATACCATTAGTCGGTATATAAAAAGGTGTTGTCCGAACGTTAGGCTACGCCTATCGGGAAGGTCGCACACTTGCGTGAGTGATCTTCGGATCGATTAACTCCGCCCCGTACCGAGTCTTGGTGTCTTGTCCTTAGTATGCATGCATCCCAACCTTTGCATTAGTCGGTCTAGTGTCTTGTCTCCGTGTGTATGCATGTCCATGTCCGCTATCCATGGCCGTTCCCCAAGGCCATGCGTCCAAGTGGTCATCGCTGGTGGCCCAAGCCAAGGCCTTCCTAGCCCGACCCTATATCGTTTCTAAAGCCACTCTACCTAATGGGTCCACAACGGAACTCCATTTCACCGATAGGGAGTCGGATAATTGGGTTACTTTTGATATCGTGGAGTCTCTCTCCAAGACAGGCGAGATTATCCGTGATGGTGATTTTACTTGTGTTGAGTTCTATAGGAAGGTCGGCTCCGTTCTTTACACCGATGGTGCATGGTGCAGGATCGACACACTTGCTGGTCCATGCATCATTTTAGGGCAAACATGGTTAGGAGAAAGAAAGGCTAATCTTGACTGGGGCAAAAGGACTTGCACCTTATACCTACCTTACCTACCTGGCAAGATCATCCTTAAGGATAGGGCTCAATCGAGCACCCTCGTCTTTCCCGCCACCCAACCCCAGTGGCCCACTCCACCTTCGGATTCATGCTTGCCACCTCTCCTGGAGCCCACCCCTCTAGCCACCCATCATGGGAGCCGCCCTCCCTTCGAGGAGCCACATTTAGAGGATGTCCATCCCGAGCCACCCGTGTTTCTTACGGGAACACTTTACATAGCCGAGTCACTTCTTAGTTGGCTCAAGGATGGCTTGGTCTCACATCCCTTTCCATCTATGGACCCCATCCTACCTATAGTGCCGGTCAACTCATTCCATACCACATTTCGATCTCGTCACCATGTTGATACGTTGGATGATCTTGTCATGGGATTAGATTCACAATGGGAGTTGACGCATCTTTTGGCCCGAGGCTTTGACCAACCCGCTAGTCTTAGCTTCACCAATCCGACCTTCGGGTCCATTACCTCTGAGTGCACCGTGGGTTGTGTCACCACGGAGATTCTTCTACTTCTCCCGCTATCGGACGAGCCCGAATTCATACCCTTTTGTCCGAGGGAGGAATCATACTTCTTGCCTATGATCCCCGTCCCACCCGTCACAATTCAAGAAGGTGACTATCCACACCTTCAAAACGTCTACACGTGGGACCGTGACTTGTGGGAACCCACCATACGGGGTCATACCTTCTTTAATCCCTTTGACCCACTCCCTAGTGGATCCTTAGACCCTCCACATTCACTTCACTTCTTCGAGGGAGTCCGCTACCACACCCCTTCCCCATGGGCCGGGTCGTCTATGCCCACCAAGCCCGTACCCTTACAAGATACACCATCATCTAGGGGAGATACTCTTGGCCCTCCCACATCCACATCCCATATGCATGCATGGCCCACCTTAGGAGGTCTAGGATTTCCGCATGCTGTCAACCACCGGTTACGTCAGATGCATGCATGGCACACATTCGGGTGTCCTGGTCCGCCGTCATCCATGTACGGGTCGGACTAACATTAGGTGTGTCTAGGGTCATAGATGAGTCCGTGTGTTTTCCTTGTGTGGTTTGTTTGCATGGTTTGTGTGTCATTTGTTTGTCTGCATGTGTCTTGTGCAAGCTCGTCGATGTCAGTCCCTTATGAGTGTGAAGCGAGTCGACTCACTCGATGAGTATGGGATCGGTTCTATATCTACACCCGGATCTAGTCACCTATAGGGACTCAGCGGTGATTCCTAGTGAGTCTTCGAGCCGCCACCTCCCCCTTTGAGAGTGCCCCACCCGGAGTGTCCACCACTAGCCCATGGCAGCTTGCGCATATCGAGTATATATGGAATGAGCAGGTGATGATCACTTGGAGTGGAGCGTACCCGCGTTACTTGACACGGTGACGGATCCGTCGGAGTACCCGAGCATCCATACCCCTACTCGACGGGGTCGAGTTCCTGCCACCCGGGGAGAGTTGATGGGAATCGACGCTGAGCATGTACATTTATTTTTGCATTTATGTCCTTTTAGTTTGTGTTATATTCTTGGGAAAGTATATGCATAATTGTACGACTTTATAAGCCAATGCGTCATTCCCATGGATTGTGTGGGTTTTTATGTAATTATACAGTAGGACTAGCAAGCGAGCCCTCAGCCCTTTCCCATTGGTCCATGTCACCTATGTGGGGTTGGTCAACCATCCTAGGTGGCCATCTAGAAGGGTTGAATGTCAAATGCCACATGGGTAGACAAAGGGAGTAAAAAGTCTAAGGTAGGCTACCTACCATGTCAAGCTTGTCTCCCACTTGGGTTATTTTATTTTTTTTATGTGTGTTGGTCACATTTAATCTAGGCCATTCATTCCCCATCCCTAGATCCAATGGTGGGGATTGGATTAGATTGGAGGCATATAAATACTTGTATTTTCCATTTGAATATTAATGAAAGTGAAAAAATCATTGTGCAAGAACCCCTCTCTTGGAGAATTTCGACCTCTCCTCTCTCTCCCCCTGGTTTCTTCATCCCCAATCCCCATTCTAGAGTGATATCTCCTTCCCCCCACCTCCGGTGATCATCGGTGCCGCCGCCGCCGCCGTTCGTGCCACCATCACGCCGCCGCGGAGCCGCCTTCGGTGTTCTGTCCATCCTGGATAGAGGCTTCTTGTCCGAATATCTGCTCTCTACCACGTGAAGATCTCAAGCTACAATTTTTATGGTGTGTTCTTCCCTTGTATCCCAAGCTCCACCTAAATTTTCACGCCAAAATTCCATCGTTTAGTATTTTCCCATTTTCGTACATCTTTCATTCCTAGTTCTGTTTTGTCTCTGTCTACAGTGACAGAAGCCCTGTGTTTCCCACCTCCGGCCATCTTTTTGATTTGTCCAAACCCTCCTAATTTTACTGGGAGTTCTGTCCATCACCTCCTACATCCACAAATTTTTTTAATTTTTTATCATCCTTCTATCTATTTTTAGAAATTCGTGTTCTTCCTCTGTTACAGTGTTTTCAGTCAGATCCCAAATCTGATCACCCTCCACTTCCAAAATCAGAACAAATCACCACCATCTCCCAATCCAGATCTAAAAATAGTCCTAGTTTCCTTACTTGATTTCCTACAACTTTCATGAACAAGTCGAAGTCTGAATCCGATATCTTCATATCGGTCAAAGGCAATCCACAGGAAAGTTCTCTGCAGACCTGAGATATCAGGAACTGTACAACTGGAACTTGAAAATTTCATAAGTCCAGATCGTGCAGATCCAAGCTAGATCTCTAGCCCTAGATTGAAGGATTTTAAGTTAGCTTTCCAACAGCGCTAGTCTCGTGTCGATCCGACATCGGGGCTGATCGCAGCGCTTGTTCTCGCCGAGATGCGCGCTGAAAACCAGAAGTTGCAGCCCGTGGCCGGTTATTTCGACCGGTGCCGATCGGAGCCACCCGGCCTCCGGCCGGTGAACCAGCGTGCCCCCACTCCAGGGAGCGCCCTTCCAAGCATCCTCCACTACAGCGGTGCCACCGGGTCCCACACGGCCCCTCCGGACAGCACGTGGGCCCCACCGTCACGTGTTCGGGTGCTGCCGAAGCTACGCGAGAAGCCGCCTGTCAACCCGAAATCGGTCCTCCCGGACCCCATTGTGTCGCCCTTTACCTCCCTGTGTGGGGTGGGCTATAACTCATTGCTGTAATCTTTATGTATTAACTGTCCCGGGAGTACGACTTCGACCGGGTCCGTCGTCCCCACGCCGAGCGCGTGGAGGTATCATCCTCGCTCCTTACTTGGCATTTTGCTTAATTTCATATATGCTTGTTTATGCCGCTGCTAGAGAGCATGATAGGATAATTATCTCACTTTCTATTTATATCACCGCTGCTGCGAGAGAGAGCGTTACCGTCCCGTGACCCGATCTGGGCACGAAAGAGAGAGCCGACCACCCTAGCTCACTGCCGGTTTCTCAACCGCGCACGTCTGACGCTTCCCTCGTTAAGGGACGATCGCGAGCTTGTCGTGTCCGTGGTCTCGTTTCGCATCAATTTGGTATCAGAGCGAGGTTGAGTCTAGGGTGTCCAAAATAAAAAAAAAGTGTGTCATTTACTTCTAGTCATTATTCATTGTCTACGTCGAGTCTAAGGTCATCATTGTTTTAAAACAAAGAAAGTGTCTTTTGGGTCGCATTTGCATACCATTAGTCGGTATATAAAAAGGTGTTGTCCGAACGTTAGGCTACGCCTATCGGGAAGGTCGCACACTTGCGCGAGTGATCTTCGGATCGATTAACTCCGCCCCGTACCGAGTCTTGGTGTTTTGTCCTTAGTATGCATGCATCCCAACCTTTGCATTAGTCGGTCTAGTGTCTTGTCTCCGTGTGTATGCATGTCCATGTCCGCTATCTATGGCCGTTCCCCAAGGCCATGCGTCCAAGTGGTCATCTCTGGTGGCCCAAGCCAAGGCCTTCCTAGCCCGACCCTATATCGTTTCTAAAGTCACTCTACCTAATAGGTCCACAACGGAACTCCATTTCACCGATAGGGAGTCGGATAATTGGGTTACTTTTGATATCGTGGAGTCTCTCTCCAAGACAGGCGAGATTATCCGTGATGGTGATTTTACTTGTGTTGAGTTCTATAGGAAGGTCGGCTCCGTTCTTTACACTGATGGTGCATGGTGCAGGATCGGCACACTTGCTGGTCCATGCATCATTTTAGGGCAAACGTGGTTAGGAGAAAGAAAGGCTAATCTTGACTGGGGCAAAAGGACTTGCACCTTATACCCACCTTACCTACCTGGCAAGATCATCCTTAAGGATAGGGCACAATCGAGCGCCCTCGTCTTTCCCGCCACCCAACCCCAGTGGCCCACTCCACCTTCGAATTCATGCTTGCCACCTCTCCTGGAGCCCACCCCTCTAGCCACCCATCATGGGAGCCGCCCTCCCTTCGAGGAGTCACATTTAGAGGATGTCCATCCCGAGCCACCCGTGTTTCTTATGGGAACACTTTACATAGCCGAGCCACTTCTTAGTTGGCTCAAGGATGGCTTGGTCCCACATCCCTTTCCATCTATGGACCCCATCCTACCTATAGTGCCGGTCAACTCATTCCATACCACATTTCGATCTCGTCACCATGTTGATACGTTGGATGATCTTGTCATGGGATTAGATTCACAATGGGAGTTGACGCATCTTTTGGCCCGAGGCTTTGACCAACCCGCTAGTCTTAGCTTCACCCATCCGACCTTCGGGTCCATTACCTCCGAGTGCACTGTGGGTTGTGTCACCACGGAGGTTCTTCTACTTCTCCCGCCACCGGACGAGCTCGAATTCATACCCTTTTGTCCGAGGGAGGAATCATGCTTCTTGCCTATGATCCCCGTCCCACCCGTCACAATTCAAGAAGGTGACTATCCACACCTTCAAAACTTCTACACGTGGGACCGTGACTTGTGGGAACCCACCATACGGGGTCATACCTTCTTTGATCCCTTTGACCCACTCCCTAGTAGATCCTTAGACCCTCCACATTCACTTCACTTCTCCGAGGGAATCCGCTACCACACCCCTTCCCCACGGGCCGGGTCGTCTATGCCCACCAAGCCCGTACCCTTACAAGATACACCATCATCTAGGGGAGATACTCTTGGCCCTCCCACATCCACATCCCATATGCATGCATGGCCCACCTTAGGAGGTCTAGGATTTCCGCATGATGTCAACCACCGGTTACGTCAGATGCATGCATGGCATACATTCGGGTGTCCTGGTCCGCCGTCATCCATGTACGGGTCGGACTAACATTAGGTGTGTCTAGGGTCATAGATGAGTCCGTGTGTTTTCCTTGTGTGGTTTGTTTGCATGGTTTGTGTGTCATTTGTTTGTCTGCATGTGTCTTGTGCAAGCTCGTCGATGTCAGTCCCTTATGAGTGTGAAGCGAGTCGACTCACTCGATGAGTATGGGATCGGTTCTATATCTACACCCGGATCTAGTCACCTATAGGGACTCATCGGTGATTCCTAGTGAGTCTTCGAGCCGCCACCTCCCCCTTTGAGAGTGCCCCACCCGGAGTGTCCACCACTAGCCCATGGCAGCTTGCGCATATCGAGTATATATGGAATGAGCAGGTGACAATCACTTGGAGTGGAGCGTACCTGCGTTACTTGGCACGGTGACGGATCCGTCGGAGTACCGGAGCATCCATACCCCTACTCGACGGGGTCGAGTTCCTCCCACCCGGGGAGAGTTGATGGGAATCGACGCCGAGCATGTACATTTACTTTTGCATTTATGTCCTTTTAGTTTGTGTTATATTCTTAGGAAAGTATATACGCAATTGTACGTCTTTATAAGCTAATACGTCATTCCCATGGATTGTGTGGGTTTTTATGCAATTATACAGTAGGACCAGCAAGGGGGCCCTCAGCCCTTTCGCATTGGTCCATGTCACCTATGTGGGGTTGGTCAAGCATCCTAGGTGGCCATCTAGAAGGGTTGAATGTCAAATGCCACATGGGTAGACAAAGGGAGTAAAAAGTCTAAGGTAGGCTACCTACCATGTCAAGCTTGTCTCCCACTTGGGTTATTTTATTTTTTGTGTGTGTGTTGGTCACATTTAATCTAGGCCATTCATTCGCCATCCCTAGATCCAATGGTAGAGATTGGATTAGATTGGAGGCATATAAATACTTGTATTTTCCATTTGAATATTAATGAAAGTGAAAAAATCATTGTGCAAGAACCCCTCTCTTGGAGAATTTCGACCTCTCCTCTCTCTCCCCCTAGTTTCTTCATCCCCAATCCCCATTCTAGAGTGATATCTCCTTCCCCCCACCTCCGGTGATCATCGGTGCCGCCGCCGCCGCCGCCGCCGTTCGTGCCGCCATCACGCCGCCGCGGAGCCGCCTTCGGTGTTCTGTCCATCCTGGATAGAGGCTTCTTGTCCGAATATCTGCTCTCCACCACGTGAAGATCTCAAGTTGTAATTTTTATGATGTGATCTTCCCTTGTATCTCAAGCTCCACCTAAATTTTCACGCAAAAATTCCATCGTTTAGTATTTTCCCATTTTCGTGAATCTTTCATTCCTAGTTCTGTTTTGTCTCTATCTACAGTGATAGAAGCCATGTGTTTCCCACCTCCGGCCATCTTTTTGATTTGTCCAAACCCTCTTAATTTTACTGTGAGTTCTGTCTATCACCCCCTACATTCATAAATTTTCTTAATTTTTTATCAGCCTTCTATCTATTTTCAGTAATTCGTGTTCTTCCTCTGCTACAGTGTTTTCAGTTAGATCCCAGATCCGGCCACCCTCCACTTCCAAAATCATAGCAAATCACCACCATCTCCAAATAAAGATCCAAAAATAGTCCTGGTTTCCTTACTTGATTTCCTACAACTTTCATGAACAAGTCGAAGTCTGAATCCGATATCTTCATATCGGTCAAAGGCAATCCATAGGAAAGTTCTCTACTGACCTGAGATTTCAGGAACTGTACAACAGGAACTTGGAAATTCCATACGTCCAGATCCGTGCAGATCCAGGCCAGATCTCTAGGCCTAGATTGAAGGATTTGAAGTTAGCTTTCCAACAGCGCCAGTCTCGTGTCGATCCGACATCGGGGCTGATCGCAGTGCTCGTTCTCGCCGAGACGCGCGTTGAAAACCAGAAGTTGCAGCCCGTGGCCGGTTATTCCGACCGGTGCCGATCGGAGCCGCCCGACCTCCGACCGGTGAACCAGCGTGCCCCCACTCCAGGGAGCGCCCTTCCAGACATCATCCACTACAGCGGTGCCACCGGGTCCCACACGGCCCCTCCGGACAGCACATGGGCCCCACCGTCACATGTTCGGGTGCTGCCGAAGCTACGCGAGAAGCCGCCCGTCAACCCGAAATCGGTCCTCCCGGACCCCATTGTGTCGTCCTTTACCTCCCTGCATGGAGTTGACTATAACTCATTGCTGTAATCTTTATGTATTAACTATCCCGGGAGTACGACTTCGGCCGGGTCCGTCGTCCCCATGCCGAGCGCGTGGAGGTATCGTCCTCGTTGCTTACTTGGCATTTTGCTTAATTTCATATATGCTTGTTTATGCCGCTGCTAGAGAGCATGATAGGGTAATTAGCTCACTTTCTATTTATATCACCGCTGCTGCGAGAGAGAACGTTACCGTCCCGTGACCCGTTCCGGGCACGAAAGAGAGAGCCGACCACCCAAGCTCACTGCCGATTTCTCAACCGTGCACGTCCGACGCTTCCCTCGTTAAGGGATGATCGCGAGTTTATTGTGTCCGTGGTCTCGTCCCGCATCAGCATGTGTACCCACTTCGGCGTGATTCGGTGATCGTAGGAGCGAGGTGGAGCGTGAAGGCCCCATGACCCTTCCTCCTTGCATGCGGCCTTTTCGACCATTTCGACTCGCAAGAGGTAGGGGGATGGACTCCTGAACTTGCTAGGATCAATTCCCGTAGCTAGTCCGTTGATTAGAACCCCGTGGCATGCGTGATGTTCATCTTTCCTATTTGTGGGGTTTTAGCTAAATTCTTGAGTTTAATGCTTTATGGGCTTTGCATGTGATGTATCTAGGTGTTAAATTGTTGCTTGAGTAGTATGGTTTGACAGGATACAGGTTTTTACGTCGTTACCCGACGATTTCTATCGTCCGGGAGGGAACCGTTTTCAAACTGAACCCGTCCGTGGCCCAGGCGGTGTGACGGCCCTTCCAGGAACCGTCACACGTCTGGCGGTCCTAGATGAACGCGTTACTTAAATGTAACGGCCTAATGAAGGGGCGTTACATTGAGTGTAACGGCCAGGTCCCGACCGTTATTTGCTCGTTGACTATCGCTGACTAGTTGAGGCGGTTCTTCTGGCGGCCTATCGGCCGACCGCCAGATGGCTGTAATGCGCCTAGGCTAGCGCGTTACATCCTGTTTCATGCTGTTTTATCTGTTAGTTGTAAATCAACCTCGGGTGGATCTGACGGCCAGTCGGCCGGTCGTCAGAGCCATGTAACGCGCGTAGGCTGGCGCGTTACATGCCCGTTTGTTTGGATTTATTGGGCTCGGCAGCGGTGGTAACGGCCAGGTCTAGGCGCGTCACTTCCCATGTAGCGCACCTACCCACGACCGTTACTTACCTGTGGCGCGTGGGCGGTAGACCGTCACATGCCTGTTGGTTTTAAAGAATGCCGGCTTATGCTTTAATGCTTCCCGAGCTATTTAATATGCCATGTTTAGTTATTGTATTATATAATGGCATGTTTCTATATCCCAATAGAGTAGCTTTTCTTTCCATGCAATGGAGTCACTGTTGTTGCCCTAAGGTCTGTTGAGTGCCGACCCGCTTGAGGATAGCGGAGGGGTGTTTCCCATGCACGGTTTATAAGCTAGTTCCGTGGGCTCCCAGCCAATGGTAGCGTCCTACCAAGGGAGAAAACTAGCTAGAGGGCCTGGCTCAGGCTAGAGTCAGTGTGTGCACACGTGGTCGGAGACTGTGGACTGACACCGACGGGTGCCACTCCGACTGGTCACTTGGTTTGGTACTTTTACGCGCTCAGCTGGTCGTTTGCCGACTGCGAGTGCTTGAGACGCAGTATAAGTCGTCAGTGGACACTTCTTGTTTCTACTTCAGTGGTTGACGTTTCTTATTGCTTGGATTAGTTAAGGCTTATTCTATTTTGGTAGATTTAGTTTTAGTCGCTTGCATTTGTTTATTATTGGCATGTGTTAGCTGTTATACCTACTTAGTTAGAGTTCACAGCTTTACCTGAGTAAGTTTATTCATGCCAATGCCTGTTAATTTATTTAAATGCATGCTCTAATTGCCGTTATTTATGCATGTATGCTTGTTTAGTGCAAGGTAGGGATCCGCGTGACCCCTACTGAGTCTGGCTGTGACTCACCCTTCTCCTTTTAGGTGAGCCGCGCCCATCGTCTCCCGGTACTTCGTGAGCTGTTTTGGAGACCGCGTCTAGCTGCCAGCTTTAGTCGAGCCGCCTTTTGAGGCTTTTATTGTACTTTTACCGGGGTATGCCCTGTGTAGTTGTACCCTTGTGGACTAGTACTCTTGTTTATCTGGACTAGTGTATATAGATATCACTCTGGTTATTTTGAATTGCTTCCGCACTTGTGTTAATTTTAATACTTAATTGTAATATACGCGTTCCAAATTCCAATTCGTTATACATTCCCTCGACAAAACCCTTGTAACTCTTCAGGGGCCTCATCAGCCTCTTGGGTGGCTTCCCCAGTTCTTGGTATCGGTGTATCGATGTTATCGGTATATCGGTATCCTGAACTCTGGGTCGTCACAGGTTTTCCCCTCAGCCAGACTTTGGCTGCAAGACGTGGGGCCCGACAAAAACCGGTCCACAAACTGTCTCTAAGGGTAGCCTCTCCACCACTCCCTGGTGGGACCACATGCGTGTAAGCAGGCTACGACTAGTGGAGGGTCACTACGGAGTAGACTCTCAAGTCAACGGAAAATAACGTCCGCATCCGAAGACGTACGGGGACCGTCCCACGTACCAGCATCGTCGCACGGTGACCACGGTCGAAAAATAAACCGGTTTACAAACCACCCGGGGCAACCCTGAGCCAGACGGTCTACCTAGACGCGTCATCTGACGGCCCAACATAGAGGCGTCAGACACCCAGTGCAAAACAGCGTATAACGCACCTGCCCTGGTGCGTTACAGCCTGTGACGTGCGTACCCTGGTGCATTACAAGACAAGTGAAAACATGCTGTGACACGTGCCACTCGATGTGTCACAGGCCCTAACGCACTTAGCCTGGTGCGTCACAGGCTGTAACGGACCAGGCATGGTGCGTTATAGTGTGGGAATGCGTCCACTCTAACGCACCCACACAGGGGCGTCACAAGGCTTTGACGCGCCAAGGCTGGTGCGTCACATGCCTTGACCTCCAACGGTCAAAACCAACAGTCGAAAGCCCCTGACGGTCCAACCCAGGTGCGTCACAGCACCTGTGGCGGTCTATCGTGGGACCGTCACAGCCCACATACACCAGTTGGATGACAACAGGACAGTGACGCACCCATCCAGGCGCGTCACATGATGTGACGGTCACTGGAAGGACCGTCCGTCACTAGAAGGACCGTCACACCTGTCCGAGGGCGAAACGGCGTGAAACGCTCAAAAATTCCAATCACGCCCCCATGCCTCCATAGGAGAGGGGAAAATCATAGGGTAAAACCCCTGGAGACCCCTAGCATGCTTCTAAGCCATCAAAACATGAAATCATGGCCTAAAACCATAGATCGGGCGAGCTCTCCCAAAATCATGCTTTTGCCCAAACCCGCTCAAAGACACCCATCTCGGCTCCCATTCGGCCTACAAAATGCGAGGGATGACGGGATGAGCATAGGGATTCGTCCCCCTACCTCAATAGAGCGAAAGCTCCTCCGAATCAAGCTCAAACCATGAAGAACGCTTTTAAAAATCTCGCTCCTTCACGCTTCCCACGAACACCGCACGCCCACGAGCTCACCTCGCAGTCGCCCACGCAACCGCGCCATCGCCCCGCCGCCGTCTGCATCCGGAGAGAGGCCCGCCGCGATCGAATGGGAGAGGGGGGGAGAGGGGGCGGTTCACACGGTGGGAGGAGGAAGAAGAAGAAGAAGAAGAAGGGTGGGGAGAGTCAGAATAAGAGAGGTATTTATAGAAAATCTGAAAATTCTGGAAAATATCGAAAAATCAAAAATCACATTTCCGCGATCCTCGAAACGCACCGATCGCAACGGTACCACTCTCGCCTAGGTGAACGATTCGGTTCACCCGCAACGAGATTCCGAAGGAATTACCGAAACATACACCGGGAATCAGAAAACACACGCGAAAAAGTCACAGAACGCTTCCGGGCCTCCGAAACAACTCCGGATAGCGCCGATCCGAACACGAAAGATGTCCGAAACGAAATTTCAAACACAACGGAGCCGGAAACTCCGAGAAAACAGATCTGGGACTCACGAAGAAGGATCTGAAAGGTCTGAGATATTACAATAATTAGTTGACTTGACCATCGGAGGGTTATCCCCTGGGTATCGTCCAGGGCTCCTTCTGACGTCCTTCTCGATGGCTCTAACGGTCCTTCTCCCTGTGAGACTTGGGCTCCGATTTCACCAACTATTGGAGGTGTCGACTGAGAGGTGGGTAACCATTTTTTGAATGTTACATTATTTAATACACCTATGGGAAGTTTCAAGAGTATATGAAAAAGAGTGGTATTGTGCACTGGACGACTTGTCTTTACACTCCTAGCGAGAATGCTATAGTTGAAAGAAAGAATAGGCATCTCTTAGAGGTTACTAGACCACTTCTATTCACTATAGACATGCATCATATTTGATCAACAGAATGTCTAAAGGGAAAAACTACTTATACATATTGTATATCCTCAAGTGTTTGGGTGTGCGTGCTTTGTGCGGGATCACAGGTTAATAGTTAGAAAGGTGGACCCATGGTCATTGAAGTGTGTTTTCATTGTAAATATATTCTGTTACTCAAAAGGGGTATGAGTGTTACTTTTCACAAGAGTTGGTGAGTATGGTGTTGGGTCCCGCGAGGTGCAAATGGATCTAGAAGGGGGGGTTGAATATATCCTATCAAAAGTTTTGGCCTATTTAATAACTCTTAGCTATCAGAAGCATGAACCACTCCTATAAAGTGAATGAATCACCTAGGCACAATGCACAACGAAATTGAGTAGAGTGACTCAAATAGAAAAGACTCGGATTACAAGCGATGAAGCGTCAACACTTCTTTAAGCACATTAGTGATCTTGAGAGATACAAGCCTTGTAGTGCAGGGATCATAAAGCATAATACTAGAGCATGAAATAGTTTGCAACAACCGTGCGTGTGTATGTGTGCTATGTTGATCACTCAAAGTGCATATGTGTGTGAATGCAGTGGTGATCAACCAAGGTGCATGCGAGTCTAAGCAAGGGAAACACTTAGCAATACTTTCACCTTGGCGCCTGTGTGCAAGGGTGCAGCAGGCCGCCCAAAGGATGCAGTCAAAGTGCTAAGCTCAATTAAACCACAGATAAAACCGAAAGTGTAAATCTGAGTGCTTGAGTGTGTAAACAAGATAACAAAGTATGGAAGCACACGAACCTGTGAATAGGGGTAGAAGATATAGAGCAATCGCACACGATGAACAACCCACAACACATGAATTTTTAAGGTGGTTCGGTTGCAACCCCGCAACCTACGTCCACCTCTCACCAAAACCCGGTGAGGCTTCCCTGCTGACTCACAGCTTGACTGGGGACACGCCCCAAACCACAGAACAGAGAAAACCCTATTTCTATCTTCCTACACACAAAACCGATAGGGACGGCTACACCGCAAATTGGAGAACTCCCGATTGCCTTCCTACTAACCACCGTTAGGGATGATCTTCAGTTTCAATAGATTGAATGAAATGAAAATAGAACAAGATGAAAAAGCTCAAACAAGATATGGAGATATGCTAGAATGAAGTAGATCTTGTTTGAGATTGTTGGATCTTGAATCTGTTGCTTTGATCTTCCTTTGATCCTTTTGAGTTGATGGAGAAGATATAGGATGTAGCTTGATCTTTCCTTTGAATCTCCTTGAGTTGATGAAGAAGAATGTTGGATATAGTTTTGATCTTCCCTTGAGTTGATGAAGAGGTTTGGATGTAGTTTTGATCTTCCTTTTGATCTCCTTTGTGAGCTTGCTTGCTTCTCTTCTTCCTTGGAGATTGAGGGATTCAGATGTAGGCTTGAATCCCTTGGATTGGATGTAGAACTTCTGCACGGAGTACTGTTTACGGCTACAGTACCTCTTCTTCCTTGGAGCTCCTCTAGCCTCTCTTCATCTCTCTTTGCTCCAAATGATCAACTGGGGTTCCTAACCCTCTTGTGTTGGTTTTATATCTCTTTAGATGGTCAATAAACACATCCCAGACCAGATCCACATTTTTTGGGTGATTAGGTGACTTTTGGATTAAAGAAATCCATGGGGAATGGCCCTTCTCGAAGTGAAAAAATAAAGTCAACATTGATGGCTCGGGGCTGGCGGTCGACCTACAGCTTCTGACGGTCGACCGCTACTGAGAAACCTGCAAACGGGCGGTTCCTGGAAATTCCGGTCGACCGCTACTGGGCTGGCGGTCGACCGCCACTGAAAGAACTACAGACGGTGGGCTGCTGGCTGGGGCGGTCGACCGCCAGCTGGACAGAACCCGGGTTTTCTTGGGTCGGTCAGTTAACTACTTTAGCTCCGTCGCTTAAGTTCTTTAGCAGCTCATTCATGTCTGTAGCATCACCCTTGACAGTCTAGAAGGTGTCAACTGAGTCTTTGACTTTGGGTTCTCTTGGTTATGCTTCTTTGTGCATCAACCTTAACTGTCTTGAAGACTTCTATTGATTATATTGCTCTTATAATCAAAATTTTATTTCGGGGGCTCTGCCCCCAGAAACCCCCGCAAGGGGTGCTGCCCCCTTGACCCTCGCGACCTGACCGCCCAGGTCGATCAGCGTGCGAGGGCGCAATCATTGAACTTTCACTTTTGCCAACTCCACTCCATTCCTTGGATTATCTTGTGACTTGCTATCCAGAAGTTGCACCGACCTTGAACTATCCATAAGGCAAGATATACACTGACCATATGAGGAATATGCAATGACCTTATGTGTGATGCTATTCAGCTTGATTTCTGTGCTTGAAACATACTAGATTTTCGTGTCTCCAATATTGTCATATGCCTTGATATCTGTGTATCAAGTTGCCTAGATTTGTGTGTCATTCTTGATCTTTTGCGCTTGAAGTATAATGACCTAAAATGTATGAATATTAACACTATCAAATGCAGGTATAATTCATTAATGACTATCGAGACAGACATCATCAAAACCATAAAATTAATCATGTTGCACACATGTTCAACATATGGATGTCACATTTCGAGAGCCTGAGACATATTATGGAGTCACACTAGCCACTGGACGAGAAGTGAAGCAGAAGAGTCAACAAATGATTGACATTTCTACTTTGACTGAGTTTCTCTTCGTGCCTAGTTCTCCCATTGTTGGAACTAGACACGAGGGGGAGATCAGGGCTACAAGAGATGATGCCGGACAAGGGGAGATAGGAGGTATTGTAGATCAGGAGGAGTCTGGAAGACAGGGGGAGACGGAAGATGATTCTATTATGCACACGTCAATGTTTCAAGAGTCACCCTCCGGAGAACTCTCTAGTCCACCTTCTTCTGGTAATGTCTCTTTTACTTCTGAACTTGACATGCCTATTATTATTCGTAGATCTTCTAGATCTATTGTTCCTCCTGCTCGTTATAGGTATGATATTACTAATCATGTTTCCTATAAGTCTTTATCTCCATCTTTTAGATGCTTCATTACTTCCTTATTTTCTACCAACATACCTTTGAATTGGAAGGAAACTATGGCTGATCCACACTGGAAGGGGGTTATGTCGGAGGAGATGAAAGTCCCGAATAAAAACCAGAGTGGTGTCTGGATTATGGGGGCATGGGGATGGCTGGATGCCTGGAGCCATTGAAGTTGTAACGACCCGAGAATCCGATTACCGGGAAGGCCCGATAACCCGAGACTCGCACCGCCACCCACGAGCCCGAAGACTCGGAAGGGTTAAAAGGATGGTGTGGAAACTACACAAGCATCACAAATAATTGCAGAAATTAAACAGTTATGATATTAAGCAGGAAATGAATTAACATTTTACATGGTCCACAATAAAATAACAACAACAGCAACAGTAGTCCACGACTAGTACAGTGACAAGAAAGAAAAGTACAGCTACACGGGGCATCCCCCGGCTCTGACCTCTGGCACTACCTCTGGGCACCCGCACCACGCTTCCGCTGCGCTCCAGACACGCTCCCCGAAGGTGGCGCCTCACCTGAAACACGGTGAAAACACGCAGGGAATGAGTCTCGGAACAAGACTCAGTAGGGATCACTCGAACCCTACCTCGAAAAACGAGAAACCACTACTCTAGCGGTAGAAAGGTACCTCGGAAAGGAAAGCCCTGTACTCTACAGAACTAGACCCTAACGGCACGCAAACCGACACACGTGCCACGGTACGAGAAGACCGAAACTCAACGGTCGAACCGTCAAAACCCGAAGGTCGGAAACACACGACTGACAGTCTGACACTCCGTACTCAACAGGAGTACCACCCACTAGAAGCACAGCCGGTAGCGTCCCCTGACGTCTTACACCGCACCGCAGGTGAACCGCCTGACATGGTAGGTCCTACCCGAGGCGCAAACACCGAACAAGTAACTACAACAAGTGACTAGCTGGGGTCACGCCCGTCGACGTGGGTCCAACCGCCCCCAACCACGTGTGCACACACAGACCGCGCGTCCCTGGTCTGGCCCTCTGACCGGTTTTCCCCTCAGCCGGACTCTGGCTGCAAGACGTGGGGCCCAACGGTAACCGGTCCACAAACCGTCTCTAAAGGTCAGCCCGTACACCACTCCCTGGTGCGACTAGCACACGCGTACTAGTAGGCTACGACTAGTGGAGGGTCACAGAAGGAGTAGACTCTCAAGTCTCGGAAAACAACGGTGCAACTGCAGGTACGAGGAACGCTCCTTGTACCAACACCGACGCACGGTGACCAGCTGCCAACAACATCTCCCGGTACACTCTGTACGACGAGAGACACACCGACGCAACCCGTACCCTTGAACGGTCCACACTGGGCCGCTCAGGGATGTACGGTCACACAGGGACCGCACAAGGATTAGAACGGTCATATCAGGACCGTTCCACCCAGGGTCCAAACGACGGATAAACGGCCAACACAGGACCGTTCAAACAGATGTGCGGCCAACTCTTGACCGCACGTGGGTGAGGAACGGTCACCTACTGGCCGCTCGTCTCCCAACGGTAAAAACCCTGGACGGTTAGTCCTTAGCCGCACTTGGGGAAGGGCGGCTACGGCTTAGCCGTTCAGGTGTTGTGCGGTCAGGGCCAGACCGCACATCCAACCATAGCGCTAGGGGATGTACGGCCAGCACCTGGCCGTGCAAGGGGTTATGCGGTCAGCTCCTGGCCGCACATCCCAGAGCACTGCACAACGGTCACAACCAACGGTCAAAACCCTTGGGGTTGGGCGGTAGCTGTGGGGCCGCACATTAGGATATGCGGTCCCACGATGGACCGCCCAAGCCCACTGCGCGCCAAGCCTCACCCAAAGCGCGCCGAGCCGATGAACGGTCCGAACGGAACCGCATAGGGGTTGTGCGGCCACTGGTTCGACCGCACATCGCTCACCGGCGAGAAAATGGCGAACCTCACCGGAATCGCCCAATCGGCCTCAAAACAAACCCCACGGAGGGGGAAATGGCGAGAGAAGAACCCCCAAGCCCCCTAGCATGCTCCTACGCCCTTAAACCGTGAAATCGGGGCTCAAAACGATGGATCGGACGAACTCACCCCGCGGCATGATCGACCCTTCCCGGCTCAAAATAAACCCCTCTCGACCTCGTTTCGAGCTGAAACTCACGGGGAAGGAAGACATGAGGCTAAGGAACGTCACCCTACCTCCGGTCCGCGACGAAACGCTCCGATCCGAGCTCGAAGTCGCGAAGAACGCCGCTAGAATCTCGCCTCTCCACGCCTCCCACGCTCGCCGTATGCCCGCACGATCGCCACCACGTCACCCACGTCCTCGCGCCGTCGCACCGCCGCCGTCTGCAGCCGGAACGGGGGTCGGCACGGTCGAACGGGAGAGAAGGAGGGAGAGAGCCGGCCACGGTCGCGTGAGGGAGAGAGAGGAAGGAAGAAGAAGAAAAGAGAAAAGAAGAAAAAGAAAAGAAAAGAAAATGGGAATATATAGAAAATCCGATTTTTCGGAAAAATACCGAAAATTAGAAAAATACATTTCCGGAATCCTCGGAACGCACCGATCGCAACGGTACCACTCGTGCCTCGGGGAACTGCCCGGTTCGCCCGCAGCGAGCGTCCGAAGAAAAAGCCGAAACACACACCGGAAATCGGAAAACACGCGCGGAAAAAGCCACGGAACGCCTCCGGGCCTCCGAAACGACTCCGGATCGCGCCGATCCGAACACGAAAGATGTCCGAAACGAAATTTCGGACACAACGGAGCCGGACACTCCGAAACTAGATCCGGGACCCATGAAGAAGGATCCGAAAGGTCCGGGATATTACAGCCCTCCCCCCTTAAGGAATTTCGTCCTCGAAATTGAGAACAACCCAAGGGGAAAGAAGAGGAAGACTCACTCAAACAGATACGGGAACTGCTGACGCATCTCGTCCTCACGTTCCCACGAAGCCTCACCACCAGAGTGTCGTTGCCACACGACCTTGACCAAGGGAATAACCTTGTTCCGCAGGCGCTGCTCTCGCCTATCCTCCACGCGGATCGGAAACTCTGGGAGAGAAAGATCTGGAGTCACCTCAGGCCAAACGGAAAATTCGAGCACATGAGAGTCATCGGGCATATACTTCCGCAACATAGAGACGTGGAACACGTCATGCACCGACGCCAACTCAGAGGGTAACTGCAACCGGTAAGCAACCTCACCGATGCGCTCCACAATCGCGAAAGGACCAATATAGCGGGGACTCAGCTTCCCACGCCGTCCAAAACGCATCACCCCCTTCATCGGAGAAACTCTCAAGAACACATGATCGCCCACGGCGAACTCGAGGGGCTGCCGCCTACGGTCAGCATAGCTCTTCTGCCGACTCTGGGCCGCCAACATGTTCTGACGAACCAGGTGCACAACATCCACACATTGCTGCACCAATTCCGGTCCCGTCAAAACACGCTCACCCACCTCAAACCAATCAAGTGGAGTCCGACAAGGACGCCCATACAATGCCTCATAAGGAGCCATGCCGATGCTCGAATGAAAGCTGTTGTTATAGGCAAACTCCACTAACGGTAGGTGATGAATCCAACTCCCCTGCCACTCCAGGCAGCAGGATCTCAGCATGTCCTCCAAAGTCTGAATGGTCCTCTCAGACTGACCATCTGACTGCGGATGATACGCCGAGCTAAATGCCAACTCCGTGCCAAGAGCTCGCTGGAAACTCCTCCAGAATCCAGAAGTGAAGCGCGGATCCCGATCCGACACGATCGAAATGGGAACCCCATGCAACGGAACGATCCGCTCCACATAAAGACGAGCCAACCTGGACACGCTCCAGCTGACTTTGACCGGTAGCAACCGCGTCACCTTCGTCAGCCGATCCACCAGCAACCAAATACTGTCCTGCCCAGTCGGGGTTCTGGGCAACCCCACCACAAAATCTGTGGTCACATGGTCCCACTTCCAAGCAGGAACATCCAAGGGCTGGAGAGTACCGCCTGGTCGCTGATGCTCCGCCTTCACTTGCTGACAGATCAGGCACCTGGCCACAAATTCGGCAACATCTCTCTTCATGCCAGGCCACCAGAACTGCCTCCGCAAGTTCCGATACATCTTCGTCGCACCCGGGTGCACAGTGTACCTGCTCCCATGAGCCTCGCGTAACACCGCACGACGAACCTGCTCCTCCGCTGGGACGTACAGCCTGCCACGAAACCTCGCAGCACCGTCCTCGCCGAGCTCCACATCAGCCATCGCAAGAATCCGGGGCAACTCAGGGTCCGCATGCTGAGCCTCTGTCACCTGACGACGAATAGCAGGAGTGACAGTCAGACTCGCAAGCACTGCCAACCCTGGCTTCTGGGGAATCTTGAGCCTGAAAGATACTTCGGGCACCTGTTCCCAGAGCCTCCACTTCCTCAGCATCAAGGTACTGATCACGACCTTCCTACTCAAGGCATCGGCGACGACATTCATCCTGCCCGGCTGATAAGACAGGGTGAAGTCATAGTCCTTCATGAACTCCATCCAACGCCTCTGTCTGAGGTTCAGATCTCTCTACGAGAACACATACCTCAAACTCTGATGGTCAGTGAACACCTCGAACTTCTCACCGTACAGATAATGCCTCCAGATCTTCAGCGCGAAGATCACTGCCGCCAACTCAAGGTCATGGGTAGGGTAGTTCTCCTCATGGGGCTTTAGCTGCCGAGATGCATAAGCCACCACTCTACCATGCTGCATCAGAACAGCACCCAATCCGACGCCGGAAGCATCTGTACACACCACAAAACCTCCCGATCCAGAAGGCAAAACCAACACCGGAGCCGAGGTGAGCAATCTCTTCAGTTCCCTAAAGCTCTGCTCACACTCCTCGGACCAGACGAAAGGCACATCCTTCCGCGTGAGCCTCGTCATCGGGGTCGCAATGCGGGAAAAATCCTGGATAAACCGGCGATAATAACCCGCAAGCCCCAAGAAACTCCGGATCTCCGTCACCGACCTCGGCCTCGGCCACTGCATCACAGCCTCGACCTTGGCGGGATCCACGGAAATACCATCACCAGAGATCACGTGCCCCAGAAAGTGCACCTCGCTGAGCCAAAACTCGCACTTGCTGAGCTTCGCGAACAACTGGTGATTTCGCAACGTCTGCAGCACCACACCCAAATGGTACGCATGCTCCTCAGCAGACCGCGAATAAACAAGGATGTCATCCACGAAGATGACCACGAACTGGTCCAAATACGGATGAAACACCCTCTGCATCAAGTCCATGAAGGCTGCTGGGGCATTGGTGAGCCCAAACGGCATCACCAGAAACTCATAATGCCCGTACCTCGTACTGAACGCAGTCTTCTCCACATCGGACTCGCGAATTCTCAGCTGATAGTAACCGGACCGCAAATCAATCCGCGAGAACACTCGCGCAGACTGAAGCTGGTCGAACAAATCATCAATCCGCGGCAACGGATACTTGTTCTTAATGGTCACGTCATTCAGCTGCCGATAGTCAATGCACAGCCGCAGACTACCGTCCTTCTTCTTCACGAACAACACGGGCGCACCCCAAGGGGAAAAGCTCGGACGAATGTACCCCTTGGCCAACAGTTCCTGCAACTGCGCCCTCAACTCCCTCAACTCAGCGGGGGCCATACGGTAGGGAGCCTTCGCCAAAGGTCCCGTACCAGGTACAACCTCGATCACGAAATCGATCTCCCGCTGGGGAGGTAATCCAGGCAACTCCTCAGGAAAAACATCGGGAAACTCGCACACCACCGCAATGTCCTCGACATTCGGCTCCATCCGGTCAGACACAACCACTGACGCGAGAAAACCCTGGCAACCTGAATCAAGCAATCGACGGGCTCGAATAGCAGAGATAAGAAATCGAGAAGAGGCGGAACGGATACCTTGGAAATAGAAGGTCCTCTTGCTCGGATGTTGGAAGTAGACCCTCTTCATCCCACAATCCACCACCGCTCTATGAGTCTCGAGCCAATCCATGCCTAGAATCACGTCGTAATCCCGAAGCTGCAACGCATACAACCTGCCTGGCATACTCCGCCCATCGATCCACACCGGAACCTGGTCGAAGCAATACGGAGTGACCATAAAGTCACCCGAAGGCAACTCCACAGCCAAATCACAGGACAACTGGGTCACCGGCTCCTCGACGTTCGACGCGAAATCCTCCGAAATGAACGAATGAGACGCGCCAGAATCAAATAAAACCCGAGCCGCACAACCCAAAATCTGAACGGTACCTTCCACGAGCTGCGACGCTACTGCCTCTGCCCTGGTCAAGTGCGTGATCTGGCCACGAGCTCTCTGCCTGCCTCCCACACTAGCTGACCTGGGTAGCGGCGGATACTGTCCCTGCTGCTGCTGCTGCTGGGAAACCTGCTGCTGCGGCGGCCTCTGAGGACAGTCGCGCGCCATGTGCCCTGGCTGGTCACACCGAAAACAGATGATCGGCGCCGTGCACTGCCTGCCTGGGTGGGTCCCACTACACCGTGGACAAGGTCCTCGCGATCCACCCACCGATCCCTGTCGCTGCAAAGGAAACGGCTGCTGCACACTGCCCGATGAAGCCTGCCCCTGATCCTTGGACTTCTTCTTGCCGAACCCCTTCTTGAAGAACTTCTTGACCTTCGAGCCGAAGGACGCAGATCCTGTCACCGAAGCTGCCGATGCCGGTACTCCTGAACCACCCGACGCAGACTGAAAGAAACCCTGCTGCTGAGTAGCCGACTGCTGGCTGCGACCTGACACAGACTGCCCCTGGCTGATCGGTCCTCGAGTCCTCTGCATATCCATCTCCAAGGAAATCGCAACACGAGACGCCGTCTCGAGATCAGTGGCCCCATTCGCGATCAGATGGTGCCTCAGCTCCAACCTCAAGCCCTGCACAAACTGCGTCGTCCTCACCCTCTCATGCTCCATGATATGAGGTGCGTACCGACCCAGCTCGACAAATCGGGCCCTGTACTGCAACACGGACATGTCACCCTGCACCAGCTCCAGAAACTCCCGCATCCGCTGCGTAGCAACAATATCTGGACAGTACGTACGCTCGAAAGCACTGACAAAGTCATCCCACTCGATCTGCTCAAGCGGACGAAGCTGAAAGGACGTCTTCCACTCGGAAGACCACCACCTCCGAGCCGTACCCTGCAACTGGTTGTAGGCCAACACCACTCTGTCCTCGACAGTACTCTTCGCAGAACTGAACACCCGCTCCATCTCATCAAGCCAATCACGAGCCGCATCAGGGTCTGCCTGGCCGCTAAAGTAAGGTGGATGAAACTGCATGAAATCCCTCACTGCTCGGCCTGGCCCACCCCTGACTGACGAGCCCTCACCGGCCTCTCCGCCGAACTGCTGAGCCATGAGATGGTACATGCCACGGAGAAAACCCTCGGCCCCCGGAGCCCTCGCAGCATCCGCGGCCTCGGTAGCTCCCGGAACTCTGCTATGCTCCTCCTGGTCCCTCTGGACCCCCTGCTGGATCTCCTGGCCTCCAGCCGACTGCCCCTGCTGAGAGCGAGAACTCCTCCTCGGCGCCATCCTCGCTCCTTAAGCACAAGACAGAAAACTCAGAAACGGAAGGTCAGAATAAAACACGCGGTGCCCCATGCCAGCGTCATCTGTACATCATCGTCATGGACTAGTGGACCAATACAATTACCTATGATTCTCATGTAATTCCACAACCGCGCTCTGATACCAGCTGTAACGACCCGAGAATCCGATTACCGGGAAGGCCCGATAACCCGAGACTCGCACCGCCACCCACGAGCCCGAAGACTCGGAAGGGTTAAAAGGATGGTGTGGAAACTACACAAGCATCACAAATAATTGCAGAAATTAAACAGTTATGATATTAAGCAGGAAATGAATTAACATTTTACATGGTCCACAATAAAATAACAACAACAGCAACAGTAGTCCACGACTAGTACAGTGACAAGAAAGAAAAGTACAGCTACACGGGGCATCCCCCGGCTCTGACCTCTGGCACTACCTCTGGGCACCCGCACCACGCTTCCGCTGCGCTCCAGACACGCTCCCCGAAGGTGGCGCCTCACCTGAAACACGGTGAAAACACGCAGGGAATGAGTCTCGGAACAAGACTCAGTAGGGATCACTCGAACCCTACCTCGAAAAACGAGAAACCACTACTCTAGCGGTAGAAAGGTACCTCGGAAAGGAAAGCCCTGTACTCTACAGAACTAGACCCTAACGGCACGCAAACCGACACACGTGCCACGGTACGAGAAGACCGAAACTCAACGGTCGAACCGTCAAAACCCGAAGGTCGGAAACACACGACTGACAGTCTGACACTCCGTACTCAACAGGAGTACCACCCACTAGAAGCACAGCCGGTAGCGTCCCCTGACGTCTTACACCGCACCGCAGGTGAACCGCCTGACATGGTAGGTCCTACCCGAGGCGCAAACACCGAACAAGTAACTACAACAAGTGACTAGCTGGGGTCACGCCCGTCGACGTGGGTCCAACCGCCCCCAACCACGTGTGCACACACAGACCGCGCGTCCCTGGTCTGGCCCTCTGACCGGTTTTCCCCTCAGCCGGACTCTGGCTGCAAGACGTGGGGCCCAACGGTAACCGGTCCACAAACCGTCTCTAAAGGTCAGCCCGTACACCACTCCCTGGTGCGACTAGCACACGCGTACTAGTAGGCTACGACTAGTGGAGGGTCACAGAAGGAGTAGACTCTCAAGTCTCGGAAAACAACGGTGCAACTGCAGGTACGAGGAACGCTCCTTGTACCAACACCGACGCACGGTGACCAGCTGCCAACAACATCTCCCGGTACACTCTGTACGACGAGAGACACACCGACGCAACCCGTACCCTTGAACGGTCCACACTGGGCCGCTCAGGGATGTACGGTCACACAGGGACCGCACAAGGATTAGAACGGTCATATCAGGACCGTTCCACCCAGGGTCCAAACGACGGATAAACGGCCAACACAGGACCGTTCAAACAGATGTGCGGCCAACTCTTGACCGCACGTGGGTGAGGAACGGTCACCTACTGGCCGCTCGTCTCCCAACGGTAAAAACCCTGGACGGTTAGTCCTTAGCCGCACTTGGGGAAGGGCGGCTACGGCTTAGCCGTTCAGGTGTTGTGCGGTCAGGGCCAGACCGCACATCCAACCATAGCGCTAGGGGATGTACGGCCAGCACCTGGCCGTGCAAGGGGTTATGCGGTCAGCTCCTGGCCGCACATCCCAGAGCACTGCACAACGGTCACAACCAACGGTCAAAACCCTTGGGGTTGGGCGGTAGCTGTGGGGCCGCACATTAGGATATGCGGTCCCACGATGGACCGCCCAAGCCCACTGCGCGCCAAGCCTCACCCAAAGCGCGCCGAGCCGATGAACGGTCCGAACGGAACCGCATAGGGGTTGTGCGGCCACTGGTTCGACCGCACATCGCTCACCGGCGAGAAAATGGCGAACCTCACCGGAATCGCCCAATCGGCCTCAAAACAAACCCCACGGAGGGGGAAATGGCGAGAGAAGAACCCCCAAGCCCCCTAGCATGCTCCTACGCCCTTAAACCGTGAAATCGGGGCTCAAAACGATGGATCGGACGAACTCACCCCGCGGCATGATCGACCCTTCCCGGCTCAAAATAAACCCCTCTCGACCTCGTTTCGAGCTGAAACTCACGGGGAAGGAAGACATGAGGCTAAGGAACGTCACCCTACCTCCGGTCCGCGACGAAACGCTCCGATCCGAGCTCGAAGTCGCGAAGAACGCCGCTAGAATCTCGCCTCTCCACGCCTCCCACGCTCGCCGTATGCCCGCACGATCGCCACCACGTCACCCACGTCCTCGCGCCGTCGCACCGCCGCCGTCTGCAGCCGGAACGGGGGTCGGCACGGTCGAACGGGAGAGAAGGAGGGAGAGAGCCGGCCACGGTCGCGTGAGGGAGAGAGAGGAAGGAAGAAGAAGAAAAGAGAAAAGAAGAAAAAGAAAAGAAAAGAAAATGGGAATATATAGAAAATCCGATTTTTCGGAAAAATACCGAAAATTAGAAAAATACATTTCCGGAATCCTCGGAACGCACCGATCGCAACGGTACCACTCGTGCCTCGGGGAACTGCCCGGTTCGCCCGCAGCGAGCGTCCGAAGAAAAAGCCGAAACACACACCGGAAATCGGAAAACACGCGCGGAAAAAGCCACGGAACGCCTCCGGGCCTCCGAAACGACTCCGGATCGCGCCGATCCGAACACGAAAGATGTCCGAAACGAAATTTCGGACACAACGGAGCCGGACACTCCGAAACTAGATCCGGGACCCATGAAGAAGGATCCGAAAGGTCCGGGATATTACAGAAGTGGCTGCAGGGTGAGTGGAAAGAGGGGGGTGTCCCTAAGAGTAAACCCGAAAATTTTGGCACGCATGACAAACGTTGAGATGTTCTACCTGGCCCGTGTATTACTCGTACCTTTGACCTCAATCCACCCTGATCTGTATGAGTAATATTTGCCGCAACTGAAAGTTGTAAGCCCTCATCTTATCAGACTAATAAAATTGATGGAGTTTCGGGAGCAATAGAAAAAGGCAAAAAAAATGAAACAAACGCGAAATCCCATCAATCCATATTGGTCAATCTGACTTGATGAGGCTAGGGCTGTAACTAAGTTCGATAAAGCCAACCAGATTATACTAATCCAACTCATGATGAATGCCTCAATTCTCATTTTACCCAACCGGATCTCAAACTGACCTACATTGACCTCAGCCGTGCGACCCAACCAACCCTTTTATCGTGTCAGGTTGGTCCAAGCTCCGTCGGCTCGTAATTGCAAACATATCTGATTTTTATGGACTTTAATTGCATGAACAGAAGAAAAAAATAATTAATGACGGCGAGGACACCACCTATGGAGGATAAGCAAGTAAAGGGGTGTATTGATATGTCACATTGCAGTGGAATGATAAAAAATGAACTCAAACATTATTTGTTAGAAATTATTTATCCTTCGCTAAAATCTAGATATTGAGATAATGAATTATTTTCTTATAAATCGATCTAACTCTTTTATTAAATTTAATATGAGACTAAAAGCACTGATAACTCTAATTAATTGAAATTCTCGCATTCTCCTCGTATACTCGCACCATTCACCCGTAACAATGAATCTACGTAAGATTTTTCAGCATTTTGGGAAGCACCCTTATAAACACGATATGGAGGAATCAATATATGCGTTAATCTAATGTGAAGATGTAAAATTGGAAGGAAAATCTTCCCCGAAAAGGTGGCACATGTGAAGACCTTCCAAGTTCCGAGCTACAAAATTCTCATTTTTATTAAAAAAAGGCACCCTTTTTAAAAAATATTTTAAAAAAACTTCAAAACCCTCATTTTTTTTAAAAAAATCTAAAAAGAATTATCGTGTTAAAAGTCAGCTCGATCATCCGCCATGTTAGGAACAGAAAATCCCTTCCCGAGATAATAATTATCGAGGACATGCGCTGTGTTGCAACCTCAAGTTAAGACAACAGGCGGCGAATTTGACAGGAACAGCCGAACAGGAGAAAACATTATTAGGTTGACCTTTGTTTGTCTGCTAGAATAATGAACTCGACGGGAGGAGGGAGGGAACAGGACCTTGCCCGCCAGCCCTTGTGTCCTGGCTCCCGTCCCGCCCGCCCGCCCGCCCGCCCGCAATGGATTCCATAATTTGGCTGCAGCCACCAAAAATAAAATAGGAGGGTGGCTTGGCTGTCGACGTCATTCAGAAGCTAATTTGCGCAGCTATTCGAGAGTCTAAAATGGTTGAAGAAAACGCAGGTGACTTGAACCCGGTTGGTTGTCCGGGGTCGTCTCGTTTCGTCTCGTCCAGTCTCTCCTTGGTCTTATACTCTGCATCATCCCTCGCTGAAAAGTTCTGTTGTTTCTAAAGTCTGCCTTTGTAAATGCGGTTGCGTGTGAATTTCTTTTTTTCAAAAAAAAATCTAGAGAGAGAGAACTATTTATTTTAGGTGAGATTTTGAAATCTCCTCTACTTTCTCCTTCTCTCTCTCTACACCTCAAAATCTAATAACGAGACGACAGAGTGTTTGAAAGGAATTTTGAGAAGATGGGGAATCAAATAATTTAAGTGGGTATAACATCAAGCCCAGCTGAAATCATCTACAGAGCTGCAGAGCCTCTCCTCCTCCTCCTCCTCCGTTTCGGGGGAGGAAGCCCAAATCATCACCAGATATTTAAAGAGACAGCAGGGGAAGAGGCCCCTTCCTTTCCCCCACGGATCACTGTTTTTTTTTCTTTTGTCTTTCTCTACACAATTCATTAAAATCGATCAACAAATGGAAATCACAGTCAAAGGAGGACACTTCAATCCGACTGAGCCGTGGGTCTTCGTCAACCTCTTGGATGCCGAACACCCGCCCCCCCCCCCCCCCCCCCCGCAAGCAAAGCAGGCAAGCAGGGGTCACGCGGGTCACTGCTACTGCTACTGCTGCTGCGGGTGCTTCCTACCCAGCAGCCAGGCCTTCCTGAGCTGCACATCGGCCGTGTCCCCGAAGCACTTGGCCCTTGCCAGGCAGAAGTGGGTGCAGAACCCGAACGACGACCGGACGCGGCATGTGTTGAGGATGTAGCAGGCGGCGCCGTCGGTTGCCCGGCCCTGGACGAGCACCCCCCACGTCTTGGACGAGGAGGAGGAGCTGGGTGATGGGGCGGCGCTGCTGCTGCTGCCGCTGCGGGACGCGGCGTCTTCATCGTCCGACGATCCTGCGGCTTCTGCCTCTCTCCCATCTTCTCCCCCCTCCTTGAGCTCCTCCACGAGGATGACGCCGTCGGGTGGAAGAGCCGCACCACTGGACCACCTCCTCCTGATATGGGGCCAGCTCTCCGCCTCGGCGGCCTCCCTCTCGAGCCTCAGCCCAGTGGGCCCTTCGTTGCCGGAGAAGACGTGCACCAGGAAAGGCGCCTCCCCGATGTTCCTCACGATCTGTTCCGGCACACAGATAATTAAAGAAGATGCCTAACCATCAATGTATCAATCGATCACGCAAACACAATGCGAAATCCCAAGATCGTGACGCGATTCAATTCAGCGACCTTGTAATTTTCCCGATCGAGCGTGGAATTGGAACAGGTGAATTTAAAGAACCGTGCCTTTCGGAAACGCCAAGAACCGTACATACCTCAGAGACAGACTCCCGCATCCATTCGTCCAGCTTCTCCGGGGAGACCGGATCTCCGCCACGGCGGGCCTCATCCCTCTCCTCGTGATGCTTCACTCTCGTCGCACGATCGCCTCCGACGAGAAGCCTCGTGGCAAAAGGATCCACGCATGCGGAGGTGGAGACGGCGACGCTCCCAGCAGCCTGCTGAGCGGGACTCGCCAAGGCGGCCCTCGCTGACCACCGCTTCATAGCCACCGGAGAACAAGACCACCTCAGGTGCGGCGGGGAACAGCCCCCTTCCATCGCGCGATCGCCAACTGCCATCCTGTCTTTACTGCGCAAGAACGCCTTTCCCCCGCCGCACCGTAGGGCGATGGAAGTGGGCGCCGCCGCCGCCGCCATGCTGTAACCAGAAGAATACGAAGAGGAGAGGCGTTGAAAGGAGAGATCTTGACAGAAGGAGCTCTTCACCCTGCTCCGTCCGCCTCTACGCTCTTAATATAACCATGACGAAGAAGGGAAGGGACCTCTCTCTCCCCTCCCCTCCACTCCCTCCGGTCAGGCCCGCCGCTCGCCAAGTCTGAAGGGAAAGAATAAGAAGAAGGAATATAGAAGACGGAGTCGGAGACCGAGACGATGGTTGGTTAGTTGGGTGGGGGTGGCAGGCAAATTGGATGGAGTGGCGGACGCCCGGGCAACCATAGCGAGCACGCGATCACAAACCCAGGACGACGCGGAAACGCAATAAATCCGACGTGGCAGCACGCCATCCGTCAGATCTTGTTGATCAGTGACACGTTGCCGGCCACGCAGTCTCCTCGCGCCAGCACGTTCCCTCACGAGCCATACCCGCTGCCTGGCCGTGCCACTCGATCGCCGACCAAGACACGTCGGCTATGGCCCCACGTTGCCGCGCCGAAGCGGGGAGTGTCTTTATATTTTAAATTAATCTTTGCTGCACATTTAAACGCCCTTTTGGTAACAGAGAGTTGAGAAATTTTCAGTTAACTTAAAATTGATTTCAAAATTAGTTCACTTTTTATTTGAGATGCACGGGAATTAGTTCATTTTTAACTCAGACCATGGGAACTAACTCTGGGTAATCTCGAGATGAGGTAGATAACTCGAGATTAACTCAGAGCCTACCTCCTTTTTAACTCGATAAATTAATACATCTTAAAAAATAAAAATAAAAGGTAAAATTGAGTTAACTAGAGTTAACTCTGAGACAATTAACCACCAAAGTTGGATTAGGTGTGCAACGAATGAGAGGAGGGGGATTAGCAGCACTTTAAGGACCACCATGATAATAGAATAAGGATCTATTAAGATGTGTTATTTTGTTTATCCATTATTATTCTAGTTTGATGGTGAGATTATCATAATTAAAGTCAGTTAGGGTTAAGAATGGCGAGATTAACTCATTCTACTCTCTCACATGAATTCTCTACCCGACTTTGATTAAAATAAATTATTAGATAAATAATTAATCTAATCTAAATATAAATTAATCTAGACCCAGTCAAATTAATTTATCCTAATCTCTTATCAAAGTGCCCCTAAATTAGTAACAAATATTACTCATGGTTTTCGTGCTTCCTCAGCTTCCGAACTATGGCGGTAGGAAACAACCCCTACCCACCTTTCCAGCCTCCTGCTATGGTTAGTTTAACAACAATGAAAAAAATCACGTGAGGGAAGGGTGGAGGAAGGCCCACCACACAACGGACGGTGCTAAGACTCTCGCATATCTCCTCGACGTCTTGCCCAGAAGATCAAAGCTAATCAAGCGTCTTGAGCCGTGGGGGTCTCCCGCCAGATCGTTCTCTCGCGTCCCATGACACGCACGTGCAAAGTGCAAATGGTCCTTTCACGTGCCCTTATGAAGTGCAACCGATTTGTTTTGCAACAGACACAAAAAAAATGCACCTAATCCAAATCTGATAAAAGTGTGTGTTGCACTCACGCACTTTTTAGAATTATTCGAAGACAAGAGACGGGAATCAACCACGTATGACTCACAACACGACATCACATCGACATTGCTCCGAACCTAGGTCTGAGACATCCCCGTCGTTGCACACCGTGCACATGGACAAGTTTATGACGAACAGAGAAGTCCTCCATACATATGTGATTTTTTGACGAGAAGAGGAGCAACTCCACAACACTTTGAGCATGTTCGGGCAGTAAGTGAAGTAGGCAGAGTACACATAAATTTAGAAGTCTTCCACGAAGTCAAAGGATGTTAGAAACTATGAAAAAACTAAGTTAGGGCCCCTTTTTATGGGGATTCACACCCTCTCCTTCTCCTAAGGACACCCTGGTGTAGGCGCCGGAGGTGGTAGGTGCTGCGCGATGGCGTGCGTGTTACCTCCCTCCGAACTATGTTGTTGCTACCTACAATGCACATGTTAGAACGAAAGAAATAAAGTGATCGCCAGCGGCTTATACCTGAGCCTCACAGGGGTAGGATAATCGTGAATGCCTTAGGAATGGGAGAATATGAGTTCTTCATTCTCGGCCGGCCAAGAACAATGAGCTCTGTGAGTCGATGATGAGATTCCTGTAAATTAACCAGCAAATAACGAAGATAAACCAACTAGACTGTGATAGTGTAATATATGCCCAAAGAAGTAAAGAAAAATATGCAAATGTGGGTGATCATACTGGGAAGGGGGGTAGAAAGGGAGATGGCTGAGACTTTCGACCATCCGGCTTCCCTATGTTTTGGATTGGAAAACCTCTTTAGAAATATGATCTAGGCAAGTTTATCAAGCATGAATGCAATAAAACAGAAAGAGATGTAGCTAGATGGAAAACAAGGGAAGAAGGACGAGATTTGCCCGTCGACCAATAGAGGGCAGCCAGATGTATGGCCGTTCAGGGATGGTGGGCGGCCATGTCGATGGCCGCCCCCTGGAATCGGGACTCTCCCGCGGTGGAGCTCTTCTACTTCAAGTCCTGCTACTCGGGGAAGATTCAATAGGGTTGCTCTCGTCCTCGTAGCTCTCTCTCTGGGTTTGAAAGAATAGCCTATGTAATGCCCTGGATCCTTGGTAGATCTTGTTGGATCTTCATTAGATCTTTTGGATTGGTTTCGGTGAGTTTCGGTTCGCTTTAGTGACTTCCGAGTTGAGCTTTACGAGCCGTGTGGGTTTTTATCTCGTACTAGTTACGGAACCCTACGGTGAGTTTATTTGTTAGTTCTTGAACTCGTGGATGCTACAGCGACGATGTACTCTTCGAGCCGGTCGTTTCGACTATTTTTACATATTTTTCTGAATTTGTGCATTTTCGGCGCATTTTCAGAATTTTCAGAAATTAGGAAAAATTCCTAATTTCTTTTCTTTTTCTTTCCTTTTCCTCTCTCCTCCTTCTCATTCGCACACTCGCCTCTCTCTCTCTCTCTCCCGTTCTCTCTCGTTCTCCCGCCTTCTCGCCTCCGGCTACAGACGGAGGGGTGCATGGGCGTGTTGGTGACGACGAGATGCTGCTGAGGTGCGCGATAGTGCGAGGATCGAGATGGATTTGGCGCGATCCCGAACGGTGGATTCAAAGCCGACGGTTCAGTTCACGGCGCAGTTTTCGACGCGGTTTAGTCCCTTCGGGGCACGGTTTCTTCGGTGGAGGTTGGGTGACTGATCTTCACTTCTTCCTCTCCGTTTTCCCTGCCATTGCACGTCGTTCGACAAGGAAACGGTCGAGTTTGGGCTTGTTGACGCGGCGGCGACGTGGGAATAGATCGACGGCACTCCGGGACGTGAATAGGACAGGAACGGATAACTGCTATCTCACACAGCTCGGTCTCACGCCGGACGGTCTCACACCGGGCGACACTCGGATCTCACAAAAATGAGAAAGGAGGGAAGGGAGGAATAAGGCAAACACCTTAGGCTAAGCTTTTCTCATTCATTCATAACATACGTAACAAGCATTGGCCTCCTTATATAGGAAAGGCCCTATTACATGAATACCTTCACACTTCCACTAATTGGATTTATACCCTAGCCTAACAAGACAAACCCACCAACCAATATTTGACTTGTGAGTTTTAATCAAATAAAATATAAAAATTACACACATGGTATTTTGACTTAGACTAGCCTAATAAGACGAAAAGAAAAATACATGTAGGGATACATGTATACATACACACAAATACAGATACTCGATACGCAATATACCACCGTAGCCGTAGGTCGAGTCTTCAGGAAGGATCTCCGAGCCATAAGTTGGGTGTCGGGGCAGTGCGGCGTCGACTCCGAGTAGTGGGCCCAGTAGTGGACCCGGTGTCCCCACCAACCCTCCCGGGGCGGCTGGAACTCGACTCCGTCGAGTAAGGGGGGACACTGCTGTGGTAGTGCTCCAGCAGATCTGGATCGAGACGCTGGAGATCTTCCCGGCTGATCTAGGAATCGTTAGAAGGTGGACGGTCCCGCCAGCGGACAAGGTAGCGCTGGTACACCCTGCTCCGTGTAGTGGTCACCTACTCATCCAGTATCCTCTCAATGTGCTCGCGCGGTACTCTCGAGGCTGTGGGACGCACATGGGTGGGCTCACTCTCAATGAGAGGAGAAGGCTCGAAAGGGTCACTAGGAATCACTGTGGGTTCCTTGTAGGCCACTAGATCTGCCACATTAAAGGTCGAGCTAATCCCATATTCGAGAGGTAAGTCCACAACATAAGCATTGGAGCCAATCTTCTGCAGAATTGGGAAGGGTCCATCACTACGGGCTTACAACTTTTTAATGGCTCCCGAGGGGAGTCGTTCGGGTCGGACCCGTACCATAACCAAGTCACCTTCTTAAAATTCATGGTGACGTCTATACGAATCAGCCAATTTTTTATAAGTCTCATTACTGAGGTTGATATACTTGCTAATTGATTCATGCAGACTCGTGACATGCTGTGCAAACTCCTCAACTGACTTGGATATCCTAGACTCGAGGGGAAGGGGAATGAGATCCACAGGTTTCCTAGGTTTGTATCCATGCACGACCTCAAATGGACTCATACCTATGGACCGATTGACCGAACTGTTGTATGCAAATTCGGCTCTGGGCAAAAGAATGTCCCAAGTGCCGGGGTGATCCCCTACGAGACACCTCAACAGATTCCTTAAACTCCTATTGACGACCTCAGTTTACCCATCAGTTTGGGGATGATAGGCAGTGGAAAACTTTAGTTTGGTGCCAACTAGGTGCCAAAGTGTCTTCCAAAAATAGCTAGCGAATCGGACATCTCGGTCAGACACGATGGTTTGGGGGAGACCATGCAGACGCACGACTTCATCAAAGAACAAATGGGCTACTCTAGATGCATCAGATGTTTTGGAACATGTAATGAAGTGGGCCATCTTAGAGAACCTATCAACGACAACAAAGATGGAATCATGCTTGTGAGCAGTGCGTGGTAACCCAAGGATAAAATCCATACTCACATCAACCCATGGTCGACCAGGAACGGGGAGAGGAGTGTAGAGACCAGTGTTCTGTTTGACCTGTTTGGCCATCGTGCACGTCCTACACTGGGCTACAATCTTGGCCACATCTCTCTTCAGGCCAGGCCAATAGAAGTGCTCCTCCACAGAATGGATGGTCTTGTTGCGGCCAAAGTGACCAGCAAGACCTCCAGCATGTATTTCCCATATCAGGAAGTCCCGAACAGAAGTCCTCGGGACACAGAGTTGCTGCCCTCGAAATAGAAAATCATCCTGGAGTAGATAGTCAGAAAAGACTGTCGAGGGTCCAACGGACAGAGCAGAGTAGGCAAGGCCAAAATCAGGACACTCTCCATAGAGTTCCTTCATGCGATCAAATCCGGTGACCTCTACCCGAACAGTGGAAAGAAGGGAGACCCTTCGACTCAAGGCGTCGGCCACCTTATTGTCCTTTCCAGCCTTATGTTTTAGGACAAAGGTGAAGGACTGGAGGAATTCTACCCACCGACCATGTCTTAGGTTTAAGCCCTTCTGAGAGCTAAGGAATTTCAAAGCCTCGTGATCCGAGTATAAGACAAACTCTTGTGGTAAGAGATAGTGTCTCCAGTGTTTGAGGGCTTGAACCACGGCATAAAACTCCTTATCATATGTAGAGTATCGAAGCTTTGCATCAGAAAGCTTCTCACTGAAATAAGCCACAGGGTGGCTCTCCTGGCTAAGCACTCCACCTATTCCTATGCCAGATGCATCACATGAAACCTCAAAGACTTTGGAAAAGTCTGGTAGGCGGAGGACAAGGGCTTTGGTCATAAGCTCCTTTATGGCAAGAAAAGCCTGGGAGGCGGCTTTGGTCCACTCAAAATTCCCCTTACAGATGCAATCCGTAATGGGTGCCATAATGGTGCTAAAACTTTGAATAAAGCGTCTGTAGAAGGTGGCTAGCCCGTGGAAACTACGAACGTCATAGACATTCTGGGACTCCGGCTAGTCTACTATAGCTCGGACCTTTGATGGGTCCACAGACACTCCTTGACTAGAAACCACAAATCCAAGGAAAGTGACACGGTCTGTCATGAATTCACATTTCTTGAGATTAGCGAATAGGGTTGCTCTCCTCAAAGTCTCGCAGACTTCCCTCAAATGATGGATGTGGTCTTGAGGGTTGTGACTATAGATGAGAATGTCATCAAAGTAGACGACAACAAAGCGACCAATGAGGGGTCGAAGGATTTCCGTCATAAGCCGCATGAATGTGCTGTGGGCATTGGATAGCCCGAACGGCATGACGAGCCACTCATACAGACCTTCTTTGGTTTTGAAGGCTGTCTTCCACTCGTCCCCTGGTCGAATCCGGACCTGGTGGTAGCCACTTTTCAAGTCAATCTTGGAAAAGATAATGGCTCCACTCATCATGTCAAGCATGTCATCAAGACGGGGAATGGGAAACCTATACTTGATAGTGATCTTATTGATGGCGCGGCTATCAACACACATCTGCCAGGTGCCATCCTTCTTGGGTGTGAGCAAGGCAGGGACCGCACATGGGCTCTTGCTTATCCTGAGAAAACCTTTATGGATAAGGTCCTCGACAATCTTTTGGAGATCAGCATGCTCCTTGGGGTTCAACCTATAGTGGGGAAGGTTGGGTAGGGTGGACCCAGGGACAAGATCAATGGCGTGTTGAACATCACGCATGGGAGGGAGTGTTGAAGGCAAGTCTTCCGAGAAGATATCTTGGAAGTCCTACAGGATTGCCTAGACTTCAGGTGGGATGGAGACTTGGGACTCCTCAGGGGTAATGGTGACGACAACAGCCCAAACAGGGGCACCCTCGGCAACCTCTCTATTCATCTCACGAACACCTATGAAGTTAAGGCGCCTAATCGGGTCATGGTCAACCTTAGGGGCCTTAGGGATGGATATGACATGTGTAGGAGAGGAGGGAATGAGAAGCTTCCCTTTGGTAGGGGTTGGGGTATTCCCCTGAATTTTGGGGGATGCAGCGGGTGTGGAGGTAGGACTCTTTTCCGTGGCCACCTTTGGGGGTGTTGGGAGCAACTGAATCCTCTTCCCATTGTGGGAGAAGGAACACTCATTGGACCGACTGAATGTAGTAAGGTCTACATCGTAGATCCATGGCCGTCCTAGGATGATGCTCTCGACCTTCATAGGCACTACATCGCATAGGATTTATCCTTGGTAGGACTGGAACTGGATGGGAATGACACATGTAGTGGTGACGGGGATAGACGTGTCGTCAACCCAAACCATGTTGTATGGCCTCGGATGAGGATGGGTAGGTAGACCTAGACGGGATATAAAGTCTGAAGAGACTGCATTGATACAGCTCCCGTTGTCAAAGATCACCTTGCAGGGTTGAGTTTTGACCATGATGTAGGTTTGGAAGATGGAGGTTTGACGCCAGTCATCCTCCTGTGGGTGTGCGAGGATGCAGCGAACTACACCTAGTCTTCCCTGGTTTGAACTTTCGATAATTTCCCCCACTTGCATGTACTCGACATGCGTTCCATCATACCCTGCATCTAATTCCTCAAACTGGGCAACGAGATCAGGGTCAGGCTCATATCTCTCAAGGGTTTTGATGTGACATCGACTTTGTGAATGCAGCAACTAGACCGAGGGTCCTTGGACTTACCAAGCAAGCACAACGCACAAGAGTAGAGAATTACGCAAGTTGCCAAACCACCGTTGCGCACACGATTCCCGGGTGACTCGACGATGCCGAGTGGAGGTAGTGGAACAAAGCCCTTGCTGGTAGAGGACCAGCAAAGCTATGGTCGCCCTCCCGAGGGTACGGCGCCCACAATCAAAGGGCTGACTAGGTGCCGAAAGGGCACCGGGTCACTCTCTCACAATCTCACGATGACCACTTGTAAACGGGGAGCTTCGGGGTCGGGCGCTCTCTCACCGTCAACAGTGCAATTCCATGGGTATTATATGAACAAACTACTGATATGAGAGCAAGGGATAGAGCTTACCCGGTTGGTTTGAAGAAATCAACCCCGTTTGGAGACGAGGGCGAGCGGAGAAGTGTGGGTTCCCCGCACACTGCGTCGATGAAGCTTGATCCCTGCTAATTATTTACATGCACTACGCCTCATGCAGGAGGGTGGATCTCGGGGTGGGGAAAAGTGGATTACACACAAACACTACCTCCACACAGGGAGGGGCGGTAAGCCGGCCAGGCGGGGAGGGGCGTGAAGCTAAGAACGGAGCCGGATTGCCCTCCCAGGATTCTGTCCGCCGGTTTTGCCTGCTGACAGGCACTCGCTATCGACTCCGCTGTGATCAATCCCGGACTTGAAAGTGAACGAGACCAGTGCCAAAATGTTGGTGACTGACCCGGGATGAAACCTGAATTTGTTTGTCCCCAGAAGTTGTCGACGCTGGCCGGGACAGACACTGGACCGGCGCTGCTCTGCTCTGCCTTGGACTGAGTTCAGGTTGTTGCAGAAGGTTGGCGACTTCACCACGATCGTTCCCGTGATCCAATCGAGACGGGATCAGGACGGTTGTGAGCGTGGTCGAATCCTCTTCGATCAGCAACCAAGATGGGCACCAGAGGAGGTCGGAGCAGGGAGGTGGAACCCGAAGAGTGAGAGGGGGTCTGATCAGTCCCTGATAGGACTGACCTGCGCACCTGGGGAAAATAATTTGGAACGGGGAGCTCCGAACTCCAATTTAGGTCCTGCTTTCTGTGTTGGATAGAGGACTGGTGGATCTTCGCCCCGGTCAAGTGGCGCATCAAGTGGAGCACCGGTGTGGTCGCAGTAACTTCTGAATGGTGGCTCTGGTTTCTGGCCGGACTGATTCTGCGCAGTCGGTGAAGAATGGTTCTCCTGGACAGCTCCAAACTCGAATTGGGGCGGGATCACCTCGACTGCGAAGACGACTGGAAGAGCTTTCCGGCAATGTAGGATACGCCTCCAGAAGATGTGCGGTGAAAACGTGGTTGACTCTTCAACTCGACCCTTGACTGCTGCCTGCGGATTGAGATGAATAGGGTGATGATAGGTGATGGGAGACGGAGTAGATGGGATGGGAAATGGGGTGGATGGGTGTGGGGGTGGCACCTGACTATGTGGGGGTCTGTTAGGGGGTGATACAAAGTGTGGGAGGGGTAGAAAGGGGGTTGGGAGGTTGTCTAGCAATTGGAGGAAGGGGGAGCTACGAATTTGGGTTGGGAAGGAGAGAGGGAGGAGGGGTAGAAAGGGGGTTGGGAGGTTGTCTAGCAATTGGAGGAAGGGGGAGCTGCGAATTTGGGTTGGGAAGGAGAGAGAGAGGAGAGATCTCTCCTTTGGTTTGAATGGTGGGTTAATGGAGGGGTTAATGGGGGCCTAGGGAATGGGAAGGGTTGCCTTGGGGAGGGGAAGGGGTGCTTGGGAGAAGAGATTCTCCCTTGGGAAAATGAAAGGTTGTATGGGGAAGGGGAAATGTTACTTGGGAGGAGGGAGAGGTGCCTAGGAGAAAGGGATTCCACCTAGGGGTTGGAGGGGAATTAAATGGGAGGTATGGGGAAGGGGGAGGGGTCTTAATGAGAGGTGAATAGGGAGGAGAGAGAGTGAATTTTGAAATTTTCTTGAATTATCTTGAATTATTCGAAGACAAGAGACGAGAATCAACCACATATGACTCACAACATGACATCACATCGACAACGCTCCGAACCTAGGTCCGAGACGTCCCCGTCTTTGCACGCGGTGCACATGGACAAGTTCGTGACGAATGGACAAGTCCTCCACACTTACGGGGTTTTTTGACGAGAAGAAGAGCAACTCCACAACACTTTGAGTCTGTTCGGGCAACAAGTGAAGTTGGCGGAGTACACATAAAGTTAGAAGTCTTCCACGAAGCTGAAGGATGTCAGAAACTACGAAAAACTAAGCCAGGGTCCCTTTTATGGGGATTCACACCCTCTCCTTCTCCCAGGGCCACCCTAGTGTAGGCGCCGGAGGTGGTAGGTGCCGCACAATGGCGTGCATGTTGTCTCCCTCCGAACTATGCTGCTGCTACCTACAGTGCACAGGTTAGAAAGAAAGAAATAAAGAGATCGCCAGAGGCTTATACCTGAGACTCACAGGGATATGTGATGTCTACTAACTCATCGTTTAAAAACCGTTCCATAATTTCAAAAATAATCGAACTCACTCCCTAAAAAGATATTAAATATATGTAGAGTGATAAGAACAGGTCTGTAGCGACCCAAGATTCGGATACTGGGAAAGGAGCCCGATATCATTCGATTCCTGGCCCGTCGCACATGAGTCGGGGCTCGGAAGGACTAAAAAGGGGTGTAGAGGTACAAAGAAATAGGAAATAAAGTAGGACAATCCAACAATTAACAGAAATAAATAATCTAACTATAATATAGTCCAGTCCAACAGAAAGTACAGTCTAAAGCAGTAAAATGTACCACATGCCAAGTGAACACTCGGCCCAGCGAGTTGGTAGCTAAGGACCTCCGAACCGCACCCTCGAACCTCGAGGAAGGACCGCCGCACCTGAAAAGTAGGGGTGAGCCTCCTGTCACTGGCTCAGTAGGGATCTCGCGGAACCCCAACCGAGAACAACAGCGGTAACGGAAAGCAGTAACTACAAGAACAACAACAACAGTAGGAATGGTAATTACGGTGGTCGGTGAAATCTCGGCTCTACAGCTACTCCTACTATTCCAGAAAACACGACCCGGTCTCCCAGTCGGGGAACAACCAAGCCACGAACCTGACATCCTGATCCCACGGTCGGGAGACAACCAGGACATGAACCGCCCTAGCCACGCTACTAGGAAAACGCCACGACATATCAGTCGCGGAGGCCTACTGTGGACGTGCAAAATTGTGCGCCCATACGTCCCAACTAGTCCTGCATTAACAACAACTTCAACTGAAGAAATTGCGTAGAAGAGGGGCCATCCGGACTCTCCAAACGCACACACACTGCCGTGGAGCTGTCTCCGGAGTCACGACAGTGAAGAGAAATCAACCACCAAGAGCCTCACAATCTATAGGCCTCGAAGAAAATCAAATGGGCCACAACTCGTGCTCAGGACTGCCCATTTAGCCCCTTCAGCGGCATGCCCTGAAACCTTGAGCGGCACACCCTTGGGCCCCTTCAGCGGCAAGCCCCTAGTGACCTTCAGCGGTACACCCTTGGGCCCTTCAGCAGCACGCCCCTAGTGGCCTTCAGCTGCACGCCCTCAGGCCCCTTCAACGGCACCCCCCTTGGTGGCCTTCAGCGGCACACCCTTGTGCCCCCTTCAGCGGACGCCCTTTTGGCCCTTCAGCGGCACGCTTGCCATGTCTTCCAGCGGCACCCCACCCTGGCTCTTCAGCAGCACGCCCTTTTGGCCCTTCAGCGGCACGCTTGCCGTGTCTTCCAGTGGCACGCCACCTTGGCTCTTCAGCGGCACGACTGGCAGATACAATCTCGTGCCAACACTCTAGAGATCCTTGGCGCGCAGTGGGCTGTCCGAGGTGTCGGCCGGAGGTTGGGCCATGCAAGCTACTCCTCTGACACCAAGGACGGGGAAGTCAAACCCCATCATGACCCATCACTTCTCGCCTCCGCCGTTTGGGCTCGAACGCTCCCGCCACCGAGTGTATAAAAGCCTCCTCTTCCAGCGAACAACACACACAGACAATGAAAAAGACACATACACAGAGAGAGCAGACAGAGGAGAGGGGAGCACAGACAACACACATGCCGCTGGAGAGAGCCATCGCCTCCGGAGGAAGAAGAAGAAGGGAGAGCTCCGCCGTGGGATTTCCCCCTTTCGATGACCATTCAGAAGAGAGAGTAAGGGAGAGAGAGAGTGTGTATGATGTATTAGGGGGAAGGGCAGGGAGCCGTCGCCCCTACTCGACCCCAGCTCCTCCCATCTTTTCTCCTCCTTTCTTTCTTTCCTTCTCCCACCACTTGTATCTTCAACTCCGGTGCTTTGAAATGTACATGGCCGGTTTTGGCTTCTTTTATAAATGAAGCTTCCCCATTTGGGTTTCTTATTGTCTCCGTCTGTTTGGGTCTTTGTATGTGCTTGACCACCTTTCTTCCTCCTCCCTTAGGTGATTTCCCCCTTCATGTCGACGATTTCTTGCCCTTGAGGTTGGTTCTCCCCACGAGACTCACTGCCGGTAGCCTCTTGGTCATGGTCAGCGGCCCTCCTATTCTCACTCCCCATCTTGGTCAAGGAGGTGCCCTTCCTGTCTCTCCGAATGCCCAAGCCCAACATCACCATTGGCCTTCCTCCCTTCCCCAAAACAATCTCCCCGTTACTAACCAACGCCCCCTGTTTGGATGAACCAACACAAGATCCCTGGTCTTTTCCCCTTAGGTTCCATCCCGTCCAGTTGGCCTTCCTTCAATCCAACCCCCTTAGTCTTCAAGCGACACACCCTGTTCAGTTCTCCAGCGGCACACCCTCTGGGGTCCTTCTCCGGTGCACCCCTCCTCATTGGGCCCTCGCCGGTGCACCCTTTAACACCCTTCACCGGTACGCCCTGGCCCACGCCCCACCGGTACACTCCTCACCGGTACGACCCCTGGCCAGTGTACCCAGCCTTTTCCCAGTACAGCCCCTCAGTGGCACACCCTCAGTACCTTTCTCCGGTACGTCCCTGGCAACCCTTCACCGATACGCCCCCCGTTGGTCTTCCCCGACACGCTCCAAGCCCCTCTTCGCCGGTACACCCCTTGAGTATCTTGGCCGACACCCCAGTTCTTGCCCTTTACCATCCACAGTCAGCCTTAGACTTCTTCCTCCCGCTTCCCCTTCATGTTTTCCGAGGTTTATTAAAGGTGTTGCCGCTCTCGGGCGCCCACCTCCCATTGTCGGGTTCCGCCACTCCCTGTGGGCGTGTTCCCTTTATCTCCCTTACGCTCGGGTCAAGGGGAGATGCTGTCGAATTTTTGGTAGAAATAATAACGTGTTTAAAAGATAAAATGAAGCAACAAACGAATGGAAAGATTAACAGTAAGTGCTCCAACCAAGGCGAGGGAACCGTAATCAACACGGAGAAGGTCAGACCGAACGACAACTAAGTAACTTGAACACCCGTCCCTAGGGAAGAAAGAATGACAAGATAGTCAAGAGAAAGAAAGAAGAAATCCATGCAAACTGAATAAAATCAAGATAGAAAAAAAAAAGGAATGGATATAAGAATGGAAAAGTAGTGGGTCCCGTCCTCATCTTCACCTGACACCCCTCCCTGCCTTGGCCTTCCTCGGTACGCTTCTAACATCACCTTTAGCCGGCACACTTCCTTGGCCGGCACGCCTTGCCTTGAAGCTTCCCCGACACACCCTTTAACGCCCTTTGTCGGTACACCCTTTAACGCCCTTCGCCGGTACACCCTCTGTGACCCTTCGCTGGTACACCCTTTAATGCCCTTCGCCGGTACGCCCTCCAATCCCAGCCTTCGCCGGTACGCCCATCTCTACTTAGCCCCTCGCCGACACGCCTACAACTCTCTTGGCCGGCACGCCTCACCCTAGCCTCCGAGCGGTACGCCCTCTCACACCCTTGCCCAGTGCACTTGCACCCCCTTTCAGCGGTACACCCTTTCAACCTTCCGACGGCCCACTCCTTCACATAAAAAAATGTAAAGAAAACGGGGGGGGGGGGGAATATGATAACCATTATGATCCAAAATAATATATATATATAATAAAAAAAGATAATATATATATATATATATGGATAATAATGATAATAATAACGATGATGATAAAAGGGGGGAGGTTATAACAAATAAATAAATCTGAACCCGTAATAAATAAACAAAAAAATGAAAAAGATGTGTAATTGGCAATAACAATAATAATGAGAATAATAGCAACAAAAATCACCCAGAAATGTGCAAAAGGAAATGAACAATAAAAAAAATATTCAGTTGAGATCCCAGATAAAGAGAATCCTAGGGTCCACATTGCAGTCCCATCTCTCCCCGTGACCTGATGCCGAAGGAACAACAATACTGCCCTCGCGGATCGGGCCTGAGTCTCGGGAACTGTCCCGACACGGCCAGGCCCCGACCTCATCTTGTGCCGACATTCCGATTAAACCGGACCCGTTTCTCAGGCCGGATCCCTTCCGAGCCACTACTAAAATTGTCGCGCGTTCGGCAGACATTTGAACAGGTTTATCTCGGCATCCACCGCGTCTCTATTACGGACCTTTGTCCGAACATGAAAAAGGTCCACGAGTGACCAACATAGCCCGTGGCTCGTATCCCGATGTAGACCGTAGTGTGATTTATTCCTGCCTCTTTCTCGCACAGTTAGTATTAGTTCTTTCGACCGCAGGGCCCCTACTTTCGGCATTTAATCGAGGGTGTTCCCTGGTATAGGGGATGTAAATAACATCGTGGCCTTTACGGCACGACGGGATCCGGTCCCGACACGAACCACACAATCGTCTGACGAAGTCAGATCGAGCGCACCATGGGCTCTTCGGAGCCCGAATAAATTGTCACTCTGTGATTGGCACGCCCACGCACTTAACAGAACCAATAAATGAACAAACGCCATAGATTCCAATCAAACAAGAAGTGCGTCCACAAGTCTGGCACGTCTGGTGGGACCACATCCACCCTTCATCTCTTTGCCGGAATTAGGGGTCATGCGGCCCCCTTCTTGTAATACTAATTGCCCTATTTTTGCAAATGCAGGATAGTCGCACTATGACGTCGAGAATGGCAACCACCTTCGGTTCCCAGCCCGTCGAAATCCACGTCAAAGGTGGCTACCTCGTCATCCCCCTCAGCTTCGGGAGCTTACCTCCAGTGGTGGGCTTCCCCAACTTCCTTGGGATGGCCTTAGCCAACATACTGGACGTGGAAGAGTCCGACAAACCCAGGACCAACGCTCCCACCCAGGGGGCCACTGAAGCTGCTACCGGCCGAGCTGTGGCCAAGAGCAACAACGGCGTCTCGGCAATGACGCTGAGTTGAAACGTGCACCATGTGCACCAGACTGCTGGCCCGCCCCACCAAGGATTGGCATCTCACCGGAGGAGGCTCCGGAGGAACAACACCGGCGTCGTCCCGGGGCGCCGCATATCCAGCTCCGGGAAATCCATGGCCGTCGGGACCCTCCGAGTCCACTTGGATGGGCAGAGGTCCCATGTGATACCGGACCGTATTGTCCCGACCATCCCAGTCCGCAACTCTTTCCAAGGGCTGGAGAAGTTAAAAGAGAAGGTGACACCCGCCGTCCCGACTGTGGCACCAAAGAATGCGCCGGCTCACAGGCCAGCCAAATTAAAACAAATGTGGGTTGCCAAGGAGGCCCAGCCCACCGCACCTGCCCAGGTAGGACCTAGCACTTTCCGCCCGAGGAGGGCCCGAAAAGATGAGAGGGTCGAGGTGAAGACCCCGGCTTACCAACCAGCACCTGTCGTGTCGGCGTCGCCCGAAAACGCCCGCCGCCGGCGCCGTGGACGCCGACACCAGGATGCCTGCCCGACACCCATGATTTACTCCCCTCCTGCTGCCGCCATCGATACACAATTACCAGTCGCTCTCCCCGACCAGGAGTGGGAAGGGATCAAGCAGGCCATGAGAAACTACCTCCGGGGCCCAGGCAACACTCCCATGGGTCGCCAGAGATTGCTGGGGGCAGTGGCCTCTACCTTCCAAGAAGAAGAAGAAGCCCAGCCCGTGCCCAGTGCGGAGTCAAGGAATAGGTCGGAGGAGCCGCGCCAGTCCCTTTTTCGGGAGGAAGCGCCGCCCCGACGATCGATCTTTGACAGGTTGGTATTCCCGGGGAGGTCATCCCGGAGGATGACAAAAAGAAATGGAAACTGGAGAGTCTTCACCTGCAATATGGCAGGAGTTTTTGGTCGGTACGGGGCTCTACCTACCGACCCTGAAGAGATGGCCAGACTCGCCGCTAGACCGGGGCCTCTCACTAGAAGAGGAAGAGCGACAGGTGAAGCGGCGCAGACAGGCACCGAAGAGACCTTCCCTGAAGAATCTCCTGCGGCTCTGACGACCAATGTGGTCACCACCGGGGGCACGAGCGGCGGACCCTCCACATCATCCGAGGACGCCCCGGCCGAAGAGACAGGGGGCATGCCCAATCTCCCCACAACCGACCCGACAATGTTGCTCAAGATACAACGATTCTAGCAAGAGATCGAGTCACTGAAGAAGCAATTAAATGAGCGGAGCGCACAACCCTCGACGTCCGGACAGATCAAGGTTTTGCTCGAAGCGCCTGGGGGAAACGGGCAATCTTCAGAAGCGACCCTGCAAGCTGCGACATTCCCAACGACTCCCAACTTCCCTGGGGGCATGCCCCCGCAGCAACCACAATATACGGCACCGGCACCGCCGCAGATCTTGCTTTCCCAAGGGTCCCCCATGGCCCCCCGGGCGACTCTGTTGACCACTCCGAGTGCGCAGCCCGCTCACTTTTATCCAAATCCGGTCGACCCAACAGTAGTCAGCCGGTTGATGCTTGAACAAAAGATAGACATGGAGCTGGCAGAAAGAAGCGATGGGGATCAGACGCCATTCGACGTCTACCGGGTGCCTTATCCGGCTCATTATGCCGCGAAGAAGCTACCGGTTGGCGTCACCAAGCCACCGAAGTTTGAAAAGTTTAATGGGCAAGGGTCTCCCAGGGAGCACGTTACCTATTATGTGAACGTCATGGGAGATCTAGCTACTGATGAGGCCTACCTCCTGAAGTTTTTCGGCTCGACACTCACTGGGCTTGCGTTTGAGTGGTACTCCAGCTTGCCGCCCGGGTCGGTTGCTGATTGGCCTGACATGCAGAAGAAGTTCAAAGAAAGGTTCTACGTCGCTGAACGGGAGGTCACTGTGGCAGAGCTCTATGCCACAAGGTAGAGGAATGATGAGTCAGCTCTTGACTACATTAAAAGATGGAGGAACCTCAATATGAGGTGTAGGCGTCCCCCGCATTAGGAGGATGCGGTGCAGATCTGCAAGCAGAATCTGAAGAAAGAAATCCTGGAAAGGATGATCGGCACTGAGGTCAAGATATTTGACCGCCTGAACAATATAGTAGCCGAGATTGAGACATTCCTTGTAAGACCCGTGTCTTAAGCGGATCCTTAGTGGTTCGGATTTAGATTTTATTCTGTAAATTTCGACTATTTTTGCGGATTTTTTAGGCTATTTTTTGGTAATTAATCGAATTAGTTAAAGTATTTATATAATTGAAATGGGCATATTTATAATTTTGATTCATGAGGGGTTGATTTGCAATTTAAAGAATTTTTACAAAAAAAATAGAAAAATCAGATTTTTTATAAAACTCACGCACCCCTCTCTCTCTCCACTCACTCTCTCGATCTCTCTCTCTTTCCCTCTCTCCCTCTCATGATCTCTCCTCTCCCTCTCTCTCGGATTCGGTCCGGACGGGCCCCGATCGAGGCACAGGAGGTACCGATGGGACGGGCTTGACGCGAGGATCGCGTGGACGCCAACTTTATCTCGATCTGCGGTACATGGAGGCGTGTGGGGTCGAGAGTAACCGCGGCGTCCCTTCGTCCGTTCGGCAGCGAATCGCCATCTTCGTCGCGATCGAGGTAGGGGGATGGACTCCTCACCTCGCTAGGATCATTTTGACGCCACATGCACGGCCGTTTTCCTCATTTTCCGTGCAAAACCCCATGTTAGCCTATTTATGCTTAATTTCAGGAAATCAATTGTTATAGGCTTCGTTTTCAATTTTAATGGCATGCTTAGTTGTAGAATCATTCTATGGGCTTGGCATGTTAGATTTTCCTTTTTTTTTCGTTCGTTTGTAGCCCTCCGGGCGGATTTCCGACCCGGTGTGGTTGTTGCCCGCCGTGACGCCGTTTATGCGGTCGTCCTTGGACCGTTCATCACATGAGCGGTCGAGACCAAACTGTTTATCCCCAGTTGTGCGGCCTATAGCAGGACCGTTTAAGCCCTAGTGCGGCTATACTCTAGCCATTTATCCTTGGGACCATAGGAAGACACATTAGAATGGCCCAACTTAGGCCGCCCAAACCCTTTTGAGCGGCCAGATCCCAACCACCTAACCAGTTGTGCGGCTTATCCCTAACCGCGTGTCTTATGTCGGTTCGTAGTAGAGTGGCCGGTGGGGAACCGCACATATCCTCGTGCGGTCTATCGCTTGATCGTTCAACCCATGAGCGGCCTGATGTCAACCGCCTAACTCCAGTTGTAATTATTTTTAGCACATTTAGTTAATTTATGATGTTATTCGCCATGTTTAAAGTATTTTATAAAATGTGGCATTATGTTACATCCCGATGGAATTGCTTTCTCTTTCCTTGTGATGGAACCACTAGTCGTAGCCTAGCGACCGAGTGTGTCGTCCCACCCGGGAGAGGTGGAGGGGTGTTCCCAATGAATGGTTTGTAAGCTAGTTACCATGGGCCCCTGCAGTTACCGTTGCGTCTAACCGGGGGGGGGGGGGGAACTAGCTAGAGGCCTGACTCTAGGCAGGAGTCAGTGTGTGCACACGTGGTCAGAGACTTGGACTGGCACTGACGAGTGTCGCTCTGACTAGTACTTGGTTTGGTCCTATTACGTCTCTCGCTTGTCGCGTTCCAGACTTGCGAGTTGCCGAGACGCAGTATAAGTAGTCGGTGGACGCATCTGGTCTTGTTCTTCTAGTGGGTTGTTCCGCCTCTCACTTCACTTGGTTAGCAGTGATTTATTCTATTGGTAGATTTAGTTCCTGACGCTAATTCCTGTAGTTATTATTTATTTAATTGTTAAATTAAGCATCTGTCTGTTTATTATTTAAATGCATGCTCTAATTGCTCTTATATTTGCCTGCTTGCCTGTTTAGTGTGAGGTGGGGATCCGCGTGACCCCTACTTAGTCTGGCTGTGACTCACCCTTTCCTCTTTCAGGTGAGCCGCCCCAGTCGTCCGCTGGTCCATCTCGTGGTTGTACCGACCGACGTTAGAGTGCCAGCTGTTGTCGGTTTGTCCTTTTGTTCTGTTGAGCCGGGGTATGCCCCGTGTAGTTGTACAGTGGAACTCTTTTTATTTGTAAATCTGGACTATTGTATATATTTTACCACTATGATATTTTAAATTTGCTTCCGCACTTATTTATTAATTACTATCTTAATTAATATTGCGCGACTGCGGTCCCAATTCGTTATGCAACTCCTCAGCAACTCCATTAACCCTTCAGGGGCCTCATCAGCCTCTTGGGTGGCTTCCCCAGTTCTTGGTATCGATGTATCGATGTTATCGGTATATCGGTATCTGGAGCTCTGGGTCGTCACAGTTGGTATCAGAGCTGTGTTGGGGATTTGTATTAGGAATTGGAACTCGCGCTGGTCCAGAGCAAGTCCACTGAGTCATTCATTGCTGGCTTAGGATGTTTCTCATGATTACTGAACATTTTCTGTTATCGTGTGTTTCCTAGATTCAAGATGTTGCCTTGTGGATGGAAGAAGGCTCGGGCTCCTCAGGAGGAGAGTGGTACTTCCTCTGCCCCAGCTGTGCCATCTTCTGTCAACCCTGCTCCGCGTGAAGAAGTGCCCGGTGGCCGTGGTAGAGCGTTAAAGGAATTTTTGCTATTCCACCCACCGACTTTCGAGGGTCAATCAGATCCGGAGGCAGCTAGGTTGTGGCTTGATGCCACTGAGTGCGCGTTCCAATCGATGGAGTGCGCGGATGATGAGAAAGTCATGTTGGCTACTTATCAGCTTTAAGGTACCGCACGCACGTGGTGGACTACAGAGTGGGAGGTTGCCTTCCGTTCCCGTCCGCTTCGACAAATCACATAGGCAGAGTTCATTGCTGCTTTCGAGCGTGCTTACACTCCAGCCTGCCTTAAGTTAGCGAAGATGTATCAATTTCTAGAGCTGACGCAAGGTGACATGACTATGTTGCAGTATCGAGATAAGTTCATCGAATTGGGCAGGTACGCGCCCCATATTTTTGCTGATGAAGCTATGAAGACTCAGCAGTTTCTGCACAGACTGAAAGCGGAATTGAGCCTGCCGTTGTTCGCTACCCGAGTGTCTGAGTTGGATTTAGCGTACCAGGCAGCTGTTGCAGTGGAGATGGAAATGGCGAGGACTCGAGGGCTTTCTCAGGCAAGAATGGTGCAGCCGACTGTTCAGTTTCAGCCGACTTACCAGCGGTCTGTCCCAGAAGTTCCTTCTGCCGTTCCTGCTGTCAGTGGTGTTTCTTCTTCTCCTGACTCCCATTTCCGGCAATTCAAGAATAAGAAGTCGAAGAGGAAGTTTGAGCATTCAGCGTCTCCCGATTCAAGTTAGCTATCCATTCCTTCTGTTCGACCTCGCCAAGATTTTTCGGTGGTCAGCAGCGTCCGTGTCCGAGGTGTGGTGGCAGTCATCCAGGCATGTCGTGTTCTTTATCGATCGTCTATTTCTGCTGTGATCAGCCAGGTCACGTAGTTCGAGACTATCCACTGAGGCTGAAACCGGTGCAATTCTCGCAAGTTACCCAGTCGCAGCAGCCCCAGTTTCATCTTCCTCCGCCGCCTCAACCTCAGCCATCTTATCTGCCTGCTCCAGTTCCTTCCCAGCAGTCTTATGCAGCCGGCCGTCCTCCGAGAGGCAGGGTCACTCACATCACTCGTGCAGAAGCTGTGGCATCTAATCTGGTAGAAGGTACAGTTTCGATTTTTGGTCGTCCAACTCATGTTCTTTTCGATTCTGGCACTACTCATTCTTTTATGTCCGAGGATTTTATTGCTTGCATTGAGGAGCCGATGACCGAAGTGTCCTGTGAGTTACTCGTTGAGTTACCCTCTGGAGATTTCATGTCCACTCCAGTGTGCCTGGAAGATTCCCCTATTGTCGTCAGTAATCGGCAGATGCCTGTGAAGCTTTATGCATTGAAATTGGCCAAATATGACGCTATTCTAGGCATGGACTGTCTGGAATTGTATGGTGCCGTGGTTGACTGCAGATACAAACGCGCCTATTTTATGCCACGTGGAAAACCAGCCTTCTATTTCCAAGGTATCAGTTTCTGTTCCTTTCGTTTGTTTATTCCTGTCGTTAGGTGTGATCTTCTTCCAGTTTCCTCATTATCCTTTCGTTTAATTCCGAGGATGAAATTCCTTTTAGGGTGGAGGGACTGTAAGACCCGTGTCTTAAGCGGATACTTAGTGGTTCGGATCTAGATTTTATTCTGTAAATTTCGGCTATTTTTACGGATTTTTAGGCTATTTTCTGGTAATTAATCGAATTAGTTAAAGTATTTATATAACTGAAATGGGCATATTTATAATTTTGGTTATTGAGGGGTTAATTTGCAATTTAATTTAGAAAAAAATAGAAAAATCTGATTTTTTATAAAACTCACGCACCCCTCTCTCTCTCCACTCACTCTCTCGATCTCTCTCTCTTTCCCTCTCTCCCTCTCACGATCTCTCCTCTCCCTCTCTATCGGATTCGGTCCGGACGGGCCCCGATAGAGGCACAGGAGGTACCGACGGGACGGGCTCGACGTGAGGATCACGTGGATGCCAACTTTGTCTCGATCCGCGGTACGTGGAGGCGTGTGGGGCCCAGAGTAGCCGCGGCGTCCCTTCGTCCGTTCAGCACCGAATCGCCGTCTTCGTCACGATCGAGGTAGGGGGATGGACTCCTCACCTCGCTAGGATCATTTTGACGCCACATGCACGCACATGCACAGCCGTTTTCCTCATTTTCCGTGCAAAACCCCATGTTAGCCTATTTATGCTTAATTTCGGGAAATCAATTGTTATAGGCTTCGTTTTCAATTTTAATGGCATGCTTAGTTGTAGAATCATTCTGTGGGCTTGGCATGTTGGCTTTTCCTTTTTTTTTTCGTTCGTTTGTAGCCCTCCGGGCGGATTTCTGACCCGGTGTGGTTGTTGCCCGCCGTGACGCCGTTTATGCGGTCGTCCTTGGACCGTTCATCACATGAGCGGTCGAGACCAAACCATTTATCCCCGGTTGTGCGGCCTATAGCAGGACCGTTTAAGCCCTAGTGCGGCTATACTCTAGCCATTTATCCTTGGGACCATAGGAAGACACATTAGAACGGCCCAACTTAGACCGCCCAAACCCTTTTGAGCGGCCAGATCCCAACTGCCTAACCAGTTGTGCGGCTTATCCCTAACCGCGTGTCTTATGTCGGTTCGTAGTAGAGTGGTCGGTGGGGAACCGCACATATCCTCGTGCGATCTATCGCATGACCGTTCAACCCATGAGCGGCCTGATGTCAACCGCCTAACTCCTGTTGTACTTATTTTTAGCATATTTAGTTAATTTATGCTGTTATTCGCCATGTTTAAAGTATTTTATAAAATGTGGCATTATGTTACATCCCGATGGAATTACTTTCTCTTTCCTTGTGATGCAATCACTAGTCGTAGCCCATCGACCGAGCGTGTCGTCCTGTTGTACAGGTGGAATGGCGGTCTAGAGGGGGGGGGTGAATAGATCCGCCCCCAAATTCAAAAACTATTACAGACTTATGTAAACAATTTAAACTATGCGGCTTAAGCGGAAATTAAAGCGTATACTCTATGCATAACCAAGACGAACCTAGGCATGCATCTAGCGGAGATCACAAACAATCACACAAAGGGGACAGGGATTTTTAGGTGGTTCGGCTAGACATCCAGTCTGCTTACATCCACCCCCCACCAAACCCGGTGAGGCTTCCTTCCGCTGACTCATAGCTTGAACACTCCGCTGACTCACAGCTTGAACAACCTCAGATCTGAGCAGCTCAGCTCAATCTGAATATTACGCTGACGAACAGCTTGATTAACAGAATAGAAGAATGAAATGAAAGATCGAATAGAGATATAAATATAGATCGAGTGTAGAATTCTCCTGATGATTGGGTATCTCGATCTGTAGATGGAGTTCACCGAGCTTCTTCTCTGATTTCAGATCTTGGCTGACCTTGTGCTGCTGTCGGTGCTTCTCCTACTGCTGCTCTTCTCCTACTGGTGCTTCTTCTGCTGTTGCCCTTGTTTTCTTCTTCTCCTTCTTCTTCTTGATCTAGGTCGCACTGGCCCCTTTTCTCTTTTCTTCCCACGAGATGCAGACACTTCTCTCTAGATGCAGCGCACTTCCTTTTTCCAGTAGCTTCTTCTTGCTTCTTTATCTGGGTCGCACAAGCTCTTCCAAGTATGCTTCTTCCCACGACCTACAGATTTTTCTTTCTAGATGTAGCTCTCTCTAGATGCAGCGCACTCTAGATGCAGCGCTCTCTTTTTCTAGTAGCCTCCCTGATTTTAGTTTGCGGCGGCCTCCCTTCCTTCTGCCTTCCTGCCATCTCTTTCTGATTTTTAGGAACTCCCACGATTTTTGCTAGTTCAGTTGGAGAATCCAATGGGAAATCTCCTATTTTTCAGCTAGGAAGTAGAAGACCAAGTCAAATCCATGAAAAGAACCAAAACCTGGCAAAGACCCATGTTTCCTGGCTTATCTGGACCCTCTAGGTGCGTACCATAATGGATCCAAGCCTTGGGTATCGGATCTCACAAGAAACGGGTCCATTTTAGGGCTTACAATTCGCATCTCCGCCCGTGGTCGGCTTCCAGGGCCTCCGTGGTCGGCTTCTGAACAGAACCAGAATTCCCTGGTTTCTGTCTGCCTTCAAGTGTCGGCTTCCAGGGCCTCCGTGGTCAGCTTCTGAACAGAACCAGAATTCCCTGGTTTCTGTCTGCCTTCAAGTGTCGGCTTCGGAGCCCTCAGGTGTCGGCTTCTGAGCCAGTCCAGAACCTGTTTTGGAGATCTTGAAGGGCTGAGCTTCTGAATTGAGTTTGGTTCATCCTTGACCTTTGGCTGGCCTATTTTAATCATCAATATACCTGCATTGATCATTTAGATATTAAACATTTGGCATATGCTTATGGTAAAGACAATGAGATACAACTTGTCATCATCAAAACAAGGGATGCACAACACGTCCCACCCGGGAGAGGTGGAGGGGTGTTCCCAATGAACGGTTTGTAAGCTAGTTACCGTGGACCCCTGCGGTTACCGTTGCGTCCAACGGGGGGGGGGGGGGGGGAACTAGCTAGAGACCTGGCTCTAGGCAGGAGTCAGTGTGTGCACACGTGGTCGGAGACTTGGAATGGCACTGACGAGTGTCACTCTGACTAGTACTTGGTTTGGTCTTGTTACGCCTCTCGCTTGTCGCGTTCCAGACTTGCAAGTTGCCGAGACGCAGTATAAGTCATCGGTGGACGCATCTGGTATTGTCCTTCTAGTGGGTTGTTCCGCCTCTCACTTCACTTGGTTAGCAGTGGTTTATTCTATTGGTAGATTTAGTTCCTGACGCTAATTCCTATAGTTATTATTTATTTAATTGTTAAATTGAGCATCTGCATGTTTATTGTTTAAATGCATGCTCTAATTGCTCTTATATTTGCGTGCTTGCCTGTTTAGTGTGAGGTGGGGATCCGCGTGACCCCTACTGAGTCTGGCTGTGACTCACCCTTTCCTCTTTCAGGTGATCCGCCCCAGTCGTCCGTTGGTCCTTCTCGTGGTTGTGCCGACCGACGTTAGAGTGCCAGCTGTTGTCGGTTTGTCCTTTTGTTCTATTGAGCCGGGGTATGCCCCGTGTAGTTGTACCGTGGACCTCTTTTTATTTGTAAATCTAGACTATTGTATATATTTTACTACTCTGATATTTTAAATTTGCTTCTGCACTTATTTATTAATTGATGTCCTAATTAATATTGCGCGCCTGCAGTCCCAATTCATTATGCAACTCCTCAGCAACTCCATTAACCCTTCAGGGGTCTCATCAGCCTCTTGGGTGGCTTCCCCAGTTCTTGGTATCGGTGTATCAATGTTATCGGTATATCGGTATCCGGAGCTCTGGGTCGTCACATTCCTGGCCCGATATTCTTCCACCCCGGTCGCATCGAGCCAGAGAGTCAGGCAGGTCGAGAAGAAGCCAGCTCCCCCTGATGTGTATGCACTAGATTTCTAGACCTTTGAGAAATAGAAGGAAAAAGCCAAAGGGACTGCCAACCCTCCTCCGCCCAGAACTACAGAACGGCGAGAAGGCCCCTCACTGAGGGAGAAAATGAGAAACAAGCTATATTCCTTCTCCCGAGACAAGTCCCGGCTCCTATTCGAGTGGGCAACTAGCTACAATAAAATCACGTTGCCAGAACCAAAGAGGCCCAGTGACCTGAAGAAGAAAGATGACCCGCACTTCTACCTATACCACCGGATGCTCGGGCACATTATTGAGGACTGCTACATCTTCAAGGACGTCATTGAGTCCTTAATCAAGAACGAGGAGCTGGACATGGGGGAGCACAAAGTAGACCCCCCGCAGCCGCATGAGCTGCCCAACATAACCTCCACCGTCAACATGGTGTCATTATACCAGGAGTTGCCTGAAGAGTGGGCAGAGTCCAGCACCCGCACCACCTATGAAACATTTATTATGGCCCCGGCTCAAGACCAAGGGGGTTGGCAGACCATACCCAGGAAGAATAGAAGAGGACGGATCCCTTAGCCCACCCCAGAAGTTCATGTGAGGGGTGTGACACCCCGGCCAGCACCGCCCCCGGTGAACCCAGTCTAGCATGACACGACCCCTCGACTAGTCATAAGGCGGCCGACTCACAACAAAAAGAAACACGCCCCGATGCGGATGTACAAGAAGACCAGCCCGGTGGTTGAAAGACTCCAGGCTGTTATTGATGGGCTTGAAGATTATGAATAGCCTGAAATCCAGTCCGTGGAGCTGAAAGAATATGTTCCCTATGAGGAGTTCGAATCACTCGAACTGGCTCCAGGAGCAGAAGCTAAAGTAGAGAAAGAGCCTCCCATGTGGGGTGAACTTTCCCAAGAGCAGCCACCGGCTACAGCAGGAAAGAAGAAGAAGAAGAGAAGGCCTAGGAGCAAGAAGAAAAAGGAGGTTGTCGTTGCCTGCAACACCCTCTTGGCGTTGTTCGACACCGCCCTGTCCCTGGAAGAAAAAGAAGAAGAGCTACCCCATGAGCCGACGGAGGTGAACTGATGGAGGCATCACCCGTGACTCCCTTTGGCTCGGGTCTTCTTCACACTCCGGTGACATTTGAGCTCGGGCCTCTCTCTATAAAGGCCCAATTATCCTTTTTGTGCTATCTATTTGAGTCATTTGATGTATTTTCCCTTTTATTTGAGTCATGTCCCTAGGTCCTTTGCTTATTTCCCTAAGTTTAAGAGTCATTAGGTTTGCTATTGGGCCCATTTCTTTGGACTTGGCCCAGGGGTGCCCCCCCTCCTTTGGTTATTTGTCATTGTAGCATGTATCAGGGGATTTTTGTAAAATGTGGGTTGCCTATATATAGGACCCCATTTCCGCCATTTAGAATTAATGAATGAATGTCAAACTTCCATTTGAGAGTTCAAATTACATATCTTTAGTGGAGTGAATCCAATTGGGGTGAGAAGCCATAGGGGAGAGAATCCCCACCCTCTTTCTCCCTCTATTTCTCTCTCCCTCTCTCTCCACACAAGGGGGGTGCGACCTCCCCACTCTCTCCTCCCCCTCCCAACCACCTCCACCCTCCCACCTACCCCATTAAAGCCACTCCCCTTCCCCACAACCCCTTTACTCCACCCCCTAGTCCCAAACGTGGAACCACCAATCCCCACTCCACCCTCCAACCACCAACCACCCCATCCCTTTCCCAACACACTTTGCCCTCTCCCCCATGCAACCCTTCACTTCCCTAGGCCCATTTGAATTTGAAAATACCTCCCATCCCCAGCCCTAGGTCGCCCCCCCAGCCCCTTCCATTAGATCTGGCCGCCCCCCTCCTTCCCTCCGCTCCCCACCACCCATTACACCCTCCACCCTCCTCTCACCTTCCACCTTGGCTGAACCAGCAGAACCCTGCACCCTCCCCCTCTCCCTCCACCTCCACACTACCCCTAACCTCCCTCCATACCTCCCCCACACTCTCTCCCCACCATTCATCCTCTCCCCTTCTCCAATCACTTCTTCCTTATTTCCTTCGGTGGCCATTTGGGTTCTACATCGACGAACCAGTTCTCAGCTGAAGATCTGTAGAAGAGTAACAGTTTGCAAAGGCGACCATGGCTTCCTACGAATGTTCCTGAAGGCTCAATAGGCACCGTCGGAAGCGTCTCCCAGTCGACTTCGCAACGGCGGTGATTTTGACGTCATCCAAGCACTGTGCTGCCCGGGGGAGCATTTCTTCCTCGACTGCGCAAAGCTTCTCTGGCAGGAAACTAGAACCTGAGTAGAAGCTCAACAGCGGTGATCCTAGTGGGAATCTGAATGAGAGTTCTTATGGAAAAATCTTCTACTACAAGTCTTGTATCATCCCCAAGAAGGAGAGCCCAGTTTGGTGTCCGGATCTGAGAGTTATCAATTTTCTTCCCCGGGTGCGCGGTTCTACTTTCACTCAGTCTGCACCGACCCCCCTTCAGTGTTCAGAGTCTACCGGTCTGGTCCGACATCTTTTGGCCTCCCCGTAAGTCTCGTTTTGAAGAGGACTCGTCGATGGTTCTAAACACTCTGGCGGCACCTGATTCGGAGGTCTGGAGCGCTCATGGCAACCTCTTCTTCCTTCTGTTGTGAATCTGAAGCAGTCAGAACTGTAGGTCTGCTTCCCTGTTTGAAGCCTCTGCCCGACCATCACCTACTGTCAAAGAGATCAGCGAAATTCTGGCGTCATCCTGATCCATCTGCAAAGAATTTCCAACTGGTTTCATCCTCAACAAAATTCTGGAGTGGCCTCAGCGTCTAGATGACCAACTGCCTGTCCTGAAGCGCCGAGAGTGGACAGAACCGGCGTCGGCTCCCGTTCGTTGCTTCTAGCTCGATTCTTCCCCTATTGCTTGGCCGGCTGAAGGCCCCTCCCTATGTGGAGGTAGTTTTGGATGTATTAGTAGTTAACCCCCACCCCAAGATCCCCCTCCTGCTAGAGGTGTAGTGTTATAACCATTTGAGCAGGTCAAGCTTCTCCGGCGCGGCGTGTGGGGAACCCTCATCTCCCCGCTCGCCCTCGTCTCCGAGCGGGACCAGTTTCTTCAAACCGGTCAAGTAAGTGCTCCAAACTTTGCTCTATTTAGTGTTTGTTCAGTCAATATTAGTTCATAACTCCGCTGGTCGTGAGTGAGAGCTCGATCTTTAAGCTCCATTGCTTCAAGCAATCACCGTGGGAAGAGGAGTGTACCCGTGCCCTTGGCACAACATCGGCTCTCTTGAAATGGGGCAGTCATACCCTTGGGGAAACATTTCCTAGGCCTTTCTGGCCCTCTACCAGCAAGGGCCCAGCCCTCACATCCTCCACTTGGCATTGCTAAGTTACCTCGGGGTCTAGATGAGCATCGGGTGAGCGATCGCCGTTATCGGTCCGTTTTGAATGTCAATTGTGCTTGCTTGGTAAGTCTTAGGTTGTGTCACATCATGAACCAGGCTGAAGCATATGCTTCCCAACACGCCACCAGGTCGGGAAGGAAGTGGGGGCGCCCTCCTCAGGATAACCAGAACCTGAGTATAAGCTCGACAGCGGTGATCCTAGTGGTAATCTAAATAAGAGTTCTTCTGCAAAAATCTTCTACTACAAGTCTTCTATTATCCCCAAGAAGCAGAGCCTAGTTTGGTGTCCGGATCTGAGAGTTATCAATTTTCTTCCCCGGGTGCGCGGTTCTACTTCCACTCAGTCTGCACCGACCTCCCTTCAGTGTTCAGAGTCTACCGGTCTGCTCCGACAACGTTTGGCCTCCCCGTCAGTCTCGTTTCGAAGAGGACTCGTTGACGGTTCTAATGACTCTAGCGGCACCTGATTCAAAGCTCTGGAGCGCTCGTGGCAACCTCTTCTTCCTGATATTGTGAATCTGAAGCAGTCAGAACTGCAGGTCTACTTCCCTATTTGAAGCCTCTGCCCGACCAGCACCTATTGTCAAAGAAATCAGCAAAATTCTAGCGTCATCCTGATCCAACTGCAAAGAATTTCCAACTAGTTTCATCCTCAAAAAAATTCTGGAGTGGCCGTAGCCTCCAGATGACCAACTGCCTGTCCTGAAGCGCCGAGAGTGGACAGAACCGGCGTCGGCTCCCGTTCGTTGCTTCTAGCTCAATTCTTCCCCTATTGCTTGGCCGGCTGAAGGCCCCTCCCTGTGTGGAGGTAGTTTTGGATTATTAATTGTTAACCCTCACCCCAAGATCCCCCTCCTGCGAGAGGTGTAGTGTTGTAACCGTTTGAGCAGGTCAAGCTTCTCCGGCGCGGCGTGTGGGGAACCCTCGCCTCCCCGCTCGCCCTCGTCTCAGAGCGGGACCGGTTTCTTCAAACCGATCGAGTAAGTGCTCCAAAATTTACTCTATTTAGTGTTTGTTTAGTCAATATTAGTTCATAACTCCGCTGGTCGTGAGTGAGAGCTCGATCTTTAAGATCCATTGCTTCAAGCAATCATCGTGGGAAGAGGAGTGTACCCGTGCCCTTGGCACAACATCGGCTCTCTTGAATGGAGCAGTCATACCCTTGGGGAAACATTTCTTAGGCCTTGCTGGCCCTCTACCAGCAAGGGCCCAGCCCTCACATCCTCCACTTGGTATTGCTAAGTTACCCCGGGGTCTAGATGAGCATCGGGTGAGCGGTCATCGTTATCGGTCCATTTTGAATGCCAATTGTGCTTGCTTGGTAAGTCTTAAGTTGTGTCACATCAATTGGTATCTGAGCAAGTCATTGACTTGTCTCTATCAAGTCTAAGTCCTAGGGCCATTGCATTGTGTGTCCATCCTTCATTGCATTTCCCCCCCATTTGCATGTCCACCCGTAGTGGTGCCATTTACCGACCCGATCCATCGTCTTCGGTTCCCCCCATAGATCCCAATCCTCAACTCAATCAAGATGCCTCTAGGGAGGAACCCCAAGGCCAAATGAACCGGGTAGATGCTGCTCTTACAAACATTCTCACACAACTTGAGTCCCTTTCCACTCGACTCGCTCGACTAGAAGAGCATGAATTCCACCCAAGGAACAATGAACCAAGAGCCCACCCTCCACATGTTGAGCTTCATAGGGATGAGCTCCACCCAAGGAATAATGAACCAAGAGCCCACCCTCCACAAGTTGACCCTCATAGGGATGAGTTCCACCCGAGAAACAATGAACCACGAGTCCACCCACCACATGTTGACCTTCATAGGGATGAGTTCCAACCGAGGAACAATGGACCAAGAGCCCACCCTCCACATGCTGAAATTAATAGGGAGGACTTGAATGGTGACCCATACCATGACTATGAGAGGCCTCGCTATCATCAAAATCATGAAAGGCGTCCACGGGACGACCCGGATGACCCTCTCTTAAGGATGATCAAGGTAGAGGCCCCAAACTTTGATGGTTCCCATTAACCAAGTGTCTACTTAGAATGGGAGACCGCTATGGACCAATACTTTGAATGGTACCCTATGTCCGACCAAAGAAGAGTAAGATTGGCCAAAATGCATCTCATCAAATTAGCCAAAACTTATTAGCTAAACCAAGAGGGATTAAGAAGGATTAGGCGGGAAGAGCCTATTGCCACTTGGGAGGGTATGAAGAACCAACTTAGAAATAAATACCTACCCCAATCCTACCATCAAATGCTCTTAGATGAGTGGCAAAGTCTCACCCAAGAAGGGAAGACCGTGGTTGAATACATTGAAAATTTTGACTCCTATCTTTTAAAGTGTGGAGTTCATGAGGACCCGACCGTTACCTTGTCCCGCTTTAGAAATGGGCTCCAAAGTCACATCAAGAGAGAGCTTTTCATGAGGGACGTTGACAACCTTGAGCTAGCCTACCAAATAGCTAGGGATGTGGAAAGATTCTCTAGGATCCCTCGGTTTGCTACTCCCCGACCGGCCGATCCTAAAAACATGGGACCACTGTAGATCTCTTTAAAAATCCACTTAAATATAAAAAAGCAATAGATATGATGAAAGCAATAAGATAGCACGGGGTGCTAATGTGGAGTGTGTGTGATCGCCAGAGACGCGAGGGTCTCAAGTGGAGATTATATGGGGAGATGATCGCAAAATACCTCAAATATGCGGGGGATGTGAGTACTCCTTTTCTCTTCAAGATCGGCCGGCCGACGAAGAGAGTCTTTTCAATTAATTACCCTTGCAAAACAAAGACGACAACACCAAAAAGATATGGATTAGAAACAATGGTGTAGCATCAAATTCAATAAAAATATAGGTGAGCATGAAAAATATGAACAATACACACCTTAAGGGGATTGCCCTTAAACCCCTATGCAAAAAAGGGTGTGGAGATATGAATGATATGACATGAATATGTAAATAAAATAAAGGGGAAAAGAGTGCAAGAGATGCACTATGAGGAAAGTCTCAACACGTTGAGGGTAATAAAACCAAAGGGAATGAGCATGCATGCATATACGTATGATGCAATAAACCAAAAAAAAAAAAAAAAGAAGAAGAAGAAAAGGAGGAGCCTGTGCTGAGGGCTTTGATATTCAAGGAGGGAGGAAGCCTTTGATGATGATGAAGCTCTCGTACAGCTTCTCCCGTAGCCAAACACAGCAACCTGCAACCTGTAAAAAAAGAAGAATGAAAGAAGAAAAACGCAAAAGGGAAGGAAGGGAATCGGTCCGAACCGATTAACAGAGCCAATGGCTCTGTTAAATAGGTTGAAGAAGAGATAAACACGGGCAAGAGTTCAATAAGGGGGAAGGATAAGAATGGGCAAGAGCCCCAATCAAGGCAGGAGTCTAATGAGGCAAGGACTCTCTGGGGAAAGGGGTTGCGTTCGTTCGGAACACGAAAGTGAAACACGACCTTGTTCAGGGCGTCAATTCAAGAATTGACGACCTTCAAGAGGGCGTCTTTTAAAAACACGCCTTAGATAAGGGCGTTAATTTAAAAAGCAAATTTTAGAATTTATTTGAAAAATTGTGAAACACGTCTGTTTTAAAGGCGTTAATTAAAAAACGCCTTAACAAAGGACGTTAATTCAAAATATTCAAAATAGGGCCATTTTTCAATTCTTAATATTATTTTCCCATTTTTTAGGTGAAGGTGCATCTCGTCGCCCTGATTCCAACGACTATTTTTGCGAATTTTTCTGACACCCGGAAGGTCACCGAATCGCCTCTGGAAGGGGTTGAAAAATAATAATAAAATATTCCATTTGAAAGACACGCCCTCACGTACGGCGTGAATTCATTTTTTTTTGATTTTTTATTCAAAATAACGCCTTATGCTAAGTCGTTAATTCCCAAAAAATTCCGAAAAATTCTCAGAAAAATCTAGAAAAATGGAAATTTCAAAGAATGGACGCCCTTCAATATAGTCGTCAATTTTTAAGAAACGCCCATGTATAAGTCGTATTTTAAAAGACGCCGCCAGTCAAGTCGTTATTTCTGAAAAATTGAGAAAAATGCCCAGAAAATCCAGAAAAATTCAGAAAAATCCAGAAAAATCCAGAAAAAAGGGAAAAATAGAAAAAAAATAAGAAAAGGGTAAAAAAATGGAGAAATCCAAGAAAAGTGAGAAAAAATCACTCAAATAGAACTAATTTGAGGGTCAAATTGGGACATTACAAGGTAATATGAGATGTACTCATAGTAACGTCAATTTTGGCGTGTCTACAGCTGCCCCGCCTTGGCGTCTGCTTTGCAAGGGAGCGTAGCAAACTGAAAAGTAGATGCCAAGGTGTGATGAGACACGCAATCGACATCACTTGATGAGAAATGAAATCAGAAGCACGAGATGAAGCAAATCTCGGGAAATTCAAGGAAATCAACAATGTTCGGATAAAACGGGGAGTGTGCACGCGGTGCACGAAGGAGATAAAATAAATGATCAACTTCCAGCGCGGTGGAAGTACCCCAGGTCACAAACCTGAAGGTTTCACCATTGGGGAGCGGTTACCAGCCAGTGGACGTGCTGCAGCCAAGGTGGATCAAAGGGAAAAGGATTAAAATAAGATGATAGAAATCCAAACAAGGAGCTTTCGAGAAAATGACCCAAAACAGCGACAAAACGAACTGAGGACTCAATTCGGCATGGAATATCTCACATCGAAGATCAAGATCAATTTGACCCACAAAAACAGCTTATCAGAATGATTTTTCAACAATTGTTTCAAATTCCTACATGAATGCATGCTGGGTTTAAAGGGAAAATTAAATCAAACGAAAAATATAGAATAATCAAGGATAATATTGTTAAACTGCCCAGACTGGGTCAAGAAACCGATTCTGCGAGCTGATACTAAGCCGAAGCCCGTTTATCCACGCACCAATTCGCAAAAAGGAACCATCGTCCCCAGCCTTGGACGACTCAACGGCCTATCCGTGTGACTAAGATGCCTCTGGAATCATCATTGTTTTTGATGAAGGGGAACTCAAATCCCAGATTTACCAAAGCCACAAGGTCCTTGATATAATCTAGTAACATATGTAACATATAGTAGAATGCATACAGGGAGATGGTGATATCAATAAGCATGGGAACTGAGAAATGAGCTGCAAGCACCGTGGGACTTTGATGATGATGCCCAGTCGGCGGGACCAAGAGCTTCTTATCCTGCGCTCAAAAATTCATTAGCCAAGATATAAAAGATAACAAACAATGAAGAAGGCATTTAAGCATAGCAATCATCAAAGCATCAATTATAGCATGTATATGGCATGAATAGCATAAGTCAAATCATAGCATTGTTTGTTGTTTTATCATGAGGAGACAATCTGGCTAATCAAGATTTGGAGATGAATGATCAAGATCTGATATAATGCCCATCGACGGAGTGATCAGATGAAATTAGCAGGAGTTGATTAAAAAAGATTTGGAGATGAATAATCATGAGATATGATAATCAGAATGATATAGGGAGATGATAATCAAAAAAAAAAATGCCCCTGGTGGCATGTCATGAAAATATCGAGAAAGAATCAATAGATTGATAGCAATAAGTAGAGAGAGGACCCATCCCGTGTTTTTGGTCTCTGCAAAGCTGTTCCTGCAAAACACCATCAGAAAATACAATGCAAATTTTTGGATTTTGGAAATATGCAAATTTTTATGAGTTTTGAAAAATATATGAATTTTTATGTGGATTTTGAAAATATTTTGATTTTTTATGAATTTTTGAAAATATTCAATTTTTGTTGGATTTTGATCAGGAAATATTCAATTTTTGTTTGATTTTGGCTTAGACATTGTTAATGCAGCATCAAAGGGTGTTTTGAACCACTGGCTAGGGGTCCTTGTTCCTTCCCTTTTCGCTAAAAATTATCCAAAGCTGGACGTGCATTGAAAGTGGCATCCTATAATCGACCGTCTTTGATCAACGGTGCCCCTACCAAGGCCATACCTGAGAAACATTCGGTCTTGGAGGGAGAAGAGACGAATAAGTGGAGATAAGCTTAAAGCAGGATGGGAGATATCAAGATTTGAATTCCTTCCAAGGTATTAAACCCTCAAAGAGGTAGTCTGTTGCGCTGGGGCTTTTTGCCTTTAATTTTTAGACCCATGACATGCATACGACCAGGGTTTTCCCTGCGGGGACTTTGCCACTCTTGTCATGCCATGATTCATAATTCAATTATCGAAAGTTTGACTTGATTCTTAATTGCCCTTTGTGGCAAGATGTGTCATGAAATTCATATTGATTTTGGGTCAAGACTGCCCCTATTTGAGACTCCTCTCGTATTGGGGATTACCTAGGTTGGTCATCTCATCCGTCAATCTCTTGCACCTGCATTCGGCCGAGTAAAGAAGAGAAAAGACTTTTAGATATACTCATGGCATGGCCAAGGTAGCAACGGTGTTTTACCAAAGGAGCCGGCTAAGGACGCCGTGAAGTGTGTGGAATGCCCAACCGAGGGTTACTTTGAAACAAGTGGGGAGAGAATGTTGTATTCCCAATGCTGGGTTCTTTATCAACCAAAGTGCTGCAAAGCAAGTCTAAAGACTCTTTTTTCGAAATGATTCAATTAAAAGCCTAAGATAAAGGTTTAAAACACCATTCTTAATCTTGTTAAGAAGCACTTCCTTTTGAGAATCATGCGTGAAGAAATGGGGTAATGATATCATAAAAATGCGCTTACGCCAATATGTTACCTTGCAACCTTCATAGAAGCAGCTGCTGCGAAGCGATGTTGATCATCGTGGGATAGTCCTCTTTGGCAGTCCATAGGATTGGAAGCAAAGGATTGAAAGTGGCTTAACAAGAAGGAGTAGTGCCAAGACCAGACTCAGATGAATAAGGAAAAAAGGAAGAGAGGCGAGGGCTAGAACTCCCTCATTAAGGCGCGGAGACCCTGATTACAAGGAACAGTTTACCAAAGAAGCGAAAAATTAGGAGGTGGAGTGAGGACTAAAGCCTCTAAAACAATGGGAGAAAGGGCAAATGCCCAAAGCAGTGGATGTGGAAGAAGTTGGGTCAGACCCAGAATTAGGAGGAATCAGAAGAAGAAATTGGTAGATGGAAAGAGGTGGATCCGAAGGGTCCGGAGGTAAAGGAGGAGAATCGTGATAGGAGGAATCATCCGGGGGCTCCGGAGGGATAACGAAAGAAGGGACGCGATGCCCTGGGGAGAAATAGGGAAAAAGATGATGAAAAAGATGACGGAAAAGAAAGAAGAGAATAAAAGATATGGAGTCCCGGAGGAGCAAAAAGATGAATTGAAGGAAATATGGAAGGTCCGGAGGTTCCGGAGGAATAAAATCAGGAAGGAGAAGGTGGAAAGGGGCGTCGTGCCCGAGGGAAAAGTCCGGAGGTTCTGGAGGAGGAGAATGAAAAGGGGCGTGATGCCCGAGGGGAAAGTCCGGAGGTTCCGGAGGAAGCAAATAGAAAGGGGCGCGATGCCCGGGGAAAAGATGGAGACAATCAGGTGGAGAATCCGGAGGTTCCGGAGGTTCCGGAGGGATGAAATCAGTAAGGAGAAGATGGAAAGGGGCGTCGTGCCCGAGAGAAAGGTCCGGAGGTTCTGGAGGAGGAGAATGAAAAGGGGCGTGATGCCCGAGGGGAAAGTCCGGAGGTTCCGGAGAAATAGAATCAGAAAGGGCGAGATGCCCAAAGAGGAGGGATAAAATTCCTGGAGGTTCTAGGGAAATGGCAGGAAGGGGGACACGATGCCCCAAGGGGAGTGGATAAAAGGATGAATATGAATAAGATGGGAAATGCGGAATATCCGGCGGTGCCGGAAGGTGAGGAAGATACGGGTTTGGAAACCCGGGAAGCAGGAGGTGCAAATGCATGTAATGGGATGGATGCGATGAATGTATGAAATGCAAAGAATATGAAGAATGTGAAGGGCGAGAGGATGTGATCCTCCTCCTAACCCTGGGAATGGCCCATGAAGAAAAAGTGATAGAGATGGATGAATAGAAAGTGGAGCAAATAAGGGATGGCCCCTTAGCATTAAGATAACTGCCCCTCCACGGCAGTGAACATGTACGGTCAATTGGCCCAATAAAAGAAGCTTCAATAGTAAAAGACAACTCCCTTGGAAAGCAAAGATCAATAATGTGGGGGAGTTGTAGAGTTGGAACGGGAAGCATTGAGTTGCCCATTGAATGTGGTGTATATGGAATGTTGAGCAAAATGGGCATTCGCCCCTTGTAAGGAATAATGAATTCTGGATTGGAAAGTTTGAACAAGGGGTGCCCTGCCTGGCCCTTGGATGGCATCAATTCTTGGCATTCTTCCCTGAGCAATGGCGGTGACTTGGCCTCTGCGACCATGCTCGGCACAATAATCCGGATTGGCATCCGGTAAATGACTTCTTGAATCTTGAATCGCATAACCGTGGCCACATCTGTCTTGCCCGGCTCTTGATCACCTTCGGCACAAGTACTTGCAGAAGCACTCCCATTCCGAGTAGTAAAAGGAGGTGAAGCGGAGGCGGAAGGCTTTGTGAGTGGTGGAGGTATAATGAAAAGTGTTGGCGTAAGTGGAGGCGGAGGTTCAAACACATCAAGTTTCTCCCTTTGCTTGCAAGCGGTCGGGGTTAGCTCGAGTGCAAAAAGTGGTGGGTCCTGCTCAGGATTAGCCATAGGTAAAGGTGGAGGGTTATGTGGTGGAATAGGCAAAGTGGATTTTAAAGGGATAATGGAAGACCGAGGTGGCGGTAATGGGAGGCTAATTGGGGAAGGTTTAATGGTGTAATTAATGGAGGCCGATGGTGTGGAGGTAGATGGCTTAACGGGTGGTGGTTTAATAGTGGAAGGCTTGGGGGAGGCCAGTGTTGCGGAGGTTAATGGTGTAACTGGAGGAGGTGTAATGAGTGGAGGGTTAATGGGTGAAAGTTTGGTGCGTAGGAAATGCCGAATGGGGCGAGCGGTGTTTGGAGTGGTGAAAAACTCAAGATGCGTCGGCGCGGGTGATTGGAGTATCGACCCATCGTCGTAACACCAAGAAGTCTCGGAAATAGGGGTTGGATCGGGGATGGTGGCTTCATCCTGAGCGAGGGGTTCATCGAATGAAAGTGGGGGAAGTGGAAAGTTAAGGAAACTCGAAAGGGGTGCCTGCGGAGCTTCATCATCATACACCGGCTCGGATTCTTCAATTGCCGGTTCTTGCTCGCTTGGAATATCAACGCCGTAGTCGTCCATCCTATCCTTCCATTCTCTCTCCATTCTTGTAATGTCATCCAAAGCCGCATAGAGAGGATTGACCGGAGTAGGAGGAACCGTGACCCTCTTTAATTGTTCCTCCATGGAAGTAATCTTATCAAAAAGAGATTGTTGGAGGGGTGTGACTTGAACAATAGAGGGCTGGCAGGGCCTTGAAGGAGGAGGGGCCGCATAAAAAGGCCGTGGAGGGGAGTTGACGGTATGACCCGTAAAAGAACCTGGAAGGGCCGGATTGCAATGAAAAAATGGGCCTCGGGGCCGTGAGGGAGGAGGAATAGAAGGAGGCGGGTGTCGGACCACCCGAGTAGAATGAATAGGGGGAGATGGGTAATGGGCTACCCGAATATGATTGGAAGGAGGAGGTGGGTGATGGTCCACCCGTGTAGAATTGGAGGGAGATGGGTGATGGGTCACCCGAATAGAATTGGAAGGAGGTAGGTGATGGGCCACCCATATAGAATTGGAAAGAGGGGGAGATGCATGAGATGTACCCTCAACGGCGGCCTTAAGGGCTTGGATCTGTTGAGGGGTAAGATGATCTAATGCATGGATGATTCGAGAGACCTTCTCGTCATTGGGAGGAGACGGTCCCGAGGGAATAGTGGCCTGAAATTGAGTAGGTGGACCATGAGAATGGACATTGCCCATGGGTTGGGTATGACCATGAGAATAAGGACGTGGTCCCTTGAAAGAATGGTGAGAATGCTGATTAACATGTTGAAATTGAGGATATGAAGTGCTAGGTTGTGCATCCTCATGAATTGAATTGAACATGTTTCTATCATGGTAAGCCATTATATAGTCAAAAATTCTCAATAATTATGCAAATAAGCACACAAGTTGGAATGGTTACCGTGATTTTTGATTGTTTTATCCTTGGTGAATTAAGGATTTTAATAAAGTTTGGAAAGATTCACACAAGGAGAGTCCTAGTTTCAAATGAGATTTGAACTCCAATGCCAACTAGGAACTCTCACTCACCACGTATTAGGCCAACTATATCGGGACTCCAAAAGGGTACAACCTGCCCGACGTCCGTGAGGGAATCCACGGGTGCGGGGACTTACGGAGGCTTGGTTTAGGAATTTCCAATCCAAAGAGACGGAATGCTCAATGGAGGGTCGTTCCTTCACCAAGGGGGTGTGTGGATCCTAATGAAGAGGAGGGGGCTCCCAAACCAATGCAAATATGAATGAAATAGGGTAAACAGGCCAACCACAATAATATGATCAATCAACAAAGATAAGCATGAAATATCATGAAAAACCACAGCCGGGGGGTTCTGGAAACCCACAGTAAAAACACGCCCTGGAAGGGGACGCTACTAAACAAGGACACGACGGTGTGACCGTCGTGAATCAACGTGAGGGCCAAGGGGTAGGGTAAAACACGCCTTAGTGTGAGGCGCTATAAATAAAAGGACGCCCTATCCAGCGGACGTCAAATCCAAGAAAACGCCTTTAAGGGAGGCGCTAATAAAGATAAAGACGCCCTTGCAACGGGCGTGAATTCACCAAGCAAGCAGAGATAATTGGAGACAGCTAGCAAACGCCCTGTCAGAAGGCGTTAACTTCAAACAACACGCCCTGGGTTAGGGCGTGAAATCAAAAGGCGCCTCCGACAGAGGCGTTAATTCTCAATCCACGGCCAACAGTAATAACCACTCACAGTCGCAGGCAATCAACAAATATAAGATATAAGCATGCTCATCAAAATTTCAAATAAGTGGAGATTTTAAAGAAAAATCAATAAATTGACAAATCACTTAGGGAAAAGGACAAAACCAATGGAGGGTGCCCGAGGGGCACAAAAGGGGGACGCACCGAGGGTGCAAATAAGGGAGATGGCACACGCGGGTGCCTAAGGGGAAACGGGTAATAGATGAAGAACACAAAGGGTCCCACCGTGATCGCCAATTTGTAGATCTCTTTAAAAATCCACTTAAATATAAAAAAGCAATAGATATGATGAAAGCAATAAGATAGCACGGGGTGCTAATGTGGAGTGTGTGTGATCGCCAGAGACGCGAGGGTCTCAAGTGGAGATTATATGGGGAGATGATCGCAAAATACCTCAAATATACGGGGGATGTGAGTACTCCTTTTCTCTTCAAGATCGGCCGGCCGACGAAGAGAGTCTTTTCAATTAATTACCCTTGCAAAACAAAGACGACAACACCAAAAAGATATGGATTAGAAACAATGGTGTAGCATCAAATTCAATAAAAATATAGGTGAGCATGAAAAATATGAACAATACACACCTTAAGGGGATTGCCCTTAAACCCCTATGCAAAAAAGGGTGTGGAGATATGAATGATATGACATGAATATGTAAATAAAATAAAGGGGAAAAGAGTGCAAGAGATGCACTATGAGGAAAGTCTCAACACGTTGAGGGTAATAAAACCAAAGGGAATGAGCATGCATGCATATACGTATGATGCAATAAACCAAAAAAAAAAAAAAAGAAGAAGAAGAAAAGGAGGAGCCTGTGCTGAGGGCTTTGATATTCAAGGAGGGAGGAAGCCTTTGATGATGATGAAGCTCTCGTACAGCTTCTCCCGTAGCCAAACACAGCAACCTGCAACCTGTAAAAAAAGAAGAATGAAAGAAGAAAAACGCAAAAGGGAAGGAAGGGAATCGGTCCGAACCGATTAACAGAGCCAATGGCTCTGTTAAATAGGTTGAAGAAGAGATAAACACGGGCAAGAGTTCAATAAGGGGGAAGGATAAGAATGGGCAAGAGCCCCAATCAAGGCAGGAGTCTAATGAGGCAAGGACTCTCCGGGGAAAGGGGTTGCGTTCGTTCGGAACACGAAAGTGAAACACGACCTTGTTCAGGGCGTCAATTCAAGAATTGACGACCTTCAAGAGGGCGTCTTTTAAAAACACGCCTTAGATAAGGGCGTTAATTTAAAAAGCAAATTTTAGAATTTATTTGAAAAATTGTGAAACACGTCTGTTTTAAAGGCGTTAATTAAAAAACGCCTTAACAAAGGACGTTAATTCAAAATATTCAAAATAGGGCCATTTTTCAATTCTCAATATTATTTTCCCATTTTTTAGGTGAAGGTGCATCTCGTCGCCCTGATTCCAACGACTATTTTTGCGAATTTTTCTGACACCCGGAAGGTCACCGAATCGCCTCTGGAAGGGGTTGAAAAATAATAATAAAATATTCCATTTGAAAGACACGCCCTCACGTACGGCGTGAATTCATTTTTTTTATTTTTTATTCAAAATAACGCCTTATGCTAAGTCGTTAATTCCCAAAAAATTCCGAAAAATTCCCAGAAAAATTTAGAAAAATGGAAATTTCAAAGAATGGACGCCCTTCAATATAGTCGTCAATTTTTAAGAAACGCCCATGTATAAGTCGTATTTTAAAAGACGCCCCCAGTCAAGTCGTTATTTCTGAAAAATTGAGAAAAATGCCCAGAAAATCCAGAAAAATTCAGAAAAATCCAGAAAAATCCAGAAAAAAAGGGAAAAATAGAAAAAAAATAAGAAAAGGGTAAAAAAATGGAGAAATCCAAGAAAAGTGAGAAAAAATCACTCAAATAGAACTAATTTGAGGGTCAAATTGGGGCATTACAAGGCAATATGAGATGTACTCATAGTAACGTCAATTTTGGCGTGTCTACAACCACGACCCATTCTGGCCACCCCCATGAAAGCCCCTAGCCCAAGTGGGAATGTCCCATTACGGTCTTACAACCCTCCTCCCACCATCACTCCAAACAAGCTCACCCCTAGTCACCCTCCTCCACGGAGGGAAGACATTCCCAAAGGCCCAAATGTAGGAACCACTCCGGGTAGCGGGCGTCAACAATGCTATAGGTGTCAAGGGTTTGGCCACTTTGCGGGACAATGTCCATCCAAAGGATTGTCTAGTTTGCTTATTGAGGAAGAAGCTCTCCTACCCCAAGGGGAACTTGAGAGTGTGGTTAAGGTCCATGAAGCCTCACTAGATTGGGAAGAAGAGTATGAGACCCAATACCTTGAGTCGAGTCTAGATCACACAACTTGATGGGAATCGACGCCGAGCATGTACTTTTTCTTTTACATTTATGTCCTTTTAGTTTGTGTTTATATCCTTGGGAAAGTATGTACGCAATTATACGGCTTTGTAAGCCAATGCGTCATTCTCACGGATTGTGTGGGTTTCTATGTAATTTGTCAGTAGGACCAGTAAGGGGGCCCCCAGCCCTTTCCCATTGGTCCATGTCATCCACGTGGGGCTGGTCAACCATCCTAGGTGGCCATCTAGAAGGGTTAAATGTCATTTGACCACATGGGAGACAAGTGGCTTAATTAGTCCAAGGTGGGTTACCTACCTCACCTACCCATTCAACCCCATTAACCATGGTCAAGGGGGCGCCCCTCTCCCCTTAATATTTTAGTATTTTGTGTGTGTTATTCACATCCAATCTAGGCCCTCCATTCCCCACCCCTAGATCTAATGGTGTAGATTAGATTTGACACATGGCATATAAAAGGGTTGTATTTTCTATTTGTTAGTATTAATGAAATGAGAAAAAGCATTGTGCAAGACCCCCCCTTGAGTGAATTTCGACCTCCCCTCTCTCTCCCTCTGGTTTTTTTATCCCCAACTCCCATTCTAGAGTGCTATCTTCTTCCCCCTACCTCCGGTGATCATCGGTGCCGCCGCCGCCGCCGTTCGTGCCGCCTACGAGCCGCCGCGGAGCCATCTTCAAGGTTATGTCCTGCTGGATAGAGGTGACTTCCAAGAAATTTTGTAGTCATCCACGACGTCTTCTTGATCTAAAATTTTTATCAGTTTTTCCTATCTTGTATCCCCATCTCCACAAAAAAATTCAGGTCCAAAATCCTTCGTTTGATATCTTTACATTTTCGTTCATCTTTCACTCCCAGATCTGTCTTGTCTCTGTCTATAGTGACAGCAGTTCTGTGTTTCCCATCTCCGACTATCTTTGTGATTTTTTCAAACCCTCCCCATTTTACTGGACGTTCTGTCCATCATTCCCTACATCCATGAATTTTCTTAATTTCTGATCAGTCTTCTACCTATTTTTCAGAATTCGTGTTCTATCTCTATTACAGTGCTTTTAGTCAGATTCCAGATCCGACCCACTGTTAGTACTAAAATCTTATAAATTCATAGCCACATCCAAACTTGTCAAAACTAATTTTTTCGTCTTCCTAGCTCAATTTCCTACAACTTTGATGAAGACCTCAAGAGCTGAATCGGACATCTACCCTGCGGTCAATGGCAGTTCTCAGAGAACAGCCATGCAGATCTGAGAGTTAGGCCACTGTACAACAGCAACCTTCAAAATTCGCCAATTAGAAGTAAATGCTTTGTTATTTTTCTGTAATCATAGAGGATTTAAGCACTTTGAAGCAGCTTTCCAACGGCGCCGGTTTCGTTGCATTCCGACGTCGGGGCTGATCGCAGCATCCGTTCTCGCCGGAGCGCGCGTCGGAAAATAGAACCTGCAGGTCCGTGGTCGGTTATTCCAACCGGTGCCGATCGGAGCCGCCCGGCCTCCGGCCGGCGAACCAACGTACCGTCAGCCCGGGGAATGCTTCCCTAAGTGTCCCCACTACAGCGGTGTCACCGGGTCCCACTCGACCCCTCCGGACAGCACGTGGGCCCCACCGTCACTAGTTCGGGTGCTGTCGAATCAACGCGAGAAGCCGCCCGTCAACCCCAATTCGGTCCTCCCGGACCCCATTGTGTAGCCCTTTATCTCCCTGCATGGAGTGGGTAGCGACTTGTATTATTGTAATATTGTGTATTATTGTTCCGGGAGTATGAGTTTCGGCCGGGTCCGTCTTCCTCACGTCGAGCGCGTGGAGGTATCGTTCTCGCTCCCTACACTCGACATTTGCTTATTTTCATATATACTTGTTTATGCCACTGCTAGAGAGCATGTTCTAGGATCGTAGCTCACTTTATTTTCATATCGCCGCTGCTGCGAGAGAGAGCGTGACCGTCCCGTGACCTGATCCGGGCACAAGTGAGAGCCGACCACCCTAGCTCATTGCCTGTTTCTCAACCGCGCACATCCGACGCTTCCCTCGTTAAGGGACAATCGCGAGCTTGTCGTGTCCGTGGTCTCGTCCCGCATCAATTTGGTATCAGAGCAAGTTGAGTCTAGGGTGTCAAAAAAAGTGTCTTTTACATTGCATCCCAATAACCCGGTATATCAAAAGGTGTTGTCCGAACGTTAGGCTACGCCTATCGGGAAGGTCGCACACTTGCGCGAGTGGTCTTCGGATCGGTTATCTCCGCCGCGTACCGAGTTTTGGTTATGTCTAGGTGCATTAGTTAGCATCACATTTTACTTTTAAACTTAAAAAAAAAATGGTCTTGCATCTCCATTCCTAGGGGACCCAACCCCATCTTTACAACCATGGCCACACCCCGAGCCTATAGTCCCGATGAAGTGGGCGCAATGTTCCAAGCCATGATGGGACAAATGCAAAGGTTTAGTACATGCCTAGATCAGTTTAGTACTAGCCTAGATCGGTCTATCGGGGTAGATTGGTTGTTCTCGGAACCACCCCAAGGACCCCTTCACCACGAGAAGGACATTCCTTCCTCACCCATGAGAGCTCCAATGTCGTCACTCTCTATTTCCGAACTTGATTCGGAACCATCTCATTTGGAACTACCAAAGCCCGAGCCCCCCGTATTTCTAACAGGTACTCTTTATATAGCCGAGCCACTTCTTAGATGGCTCAAGGAAAGCTCGATCCCATCTCCCTTCTCATCCATGGACGCCACCTTACCTTTAGTGCCAGTCAACTCATTCCATATCACCTTTCGATCTAGTCACCATGTTGACACATTGGACGATCTTGTCATGAGATTGGATTCACAATGGGAGTTGACGCATCTTTTGGCGCGAAGCTTTGACCAACCCCCTAGTCTTAGCTTCACCCATCCGACCTTCGGGTCCATTACCTCCAAGTGCACCGTGAGTTGTGTCACCACGGAGGTCCTCTTACTCCTCCCCTTACCGGACGAGCCCGAATTCATACCCTTTTGTCTGAGGGAGGAATCATACTTCTTGCCTACGATCCCCGTCCCACCCGTTACAATTCAAGAAGGTGACTACCCACATCTTCAAACCTTCTACACGTGGGACCGTGACTTGTGGGAACTCACTGTAGACACGCTATTCCTGACGTCTCCTGAGAAAGTCTCATATCACTATACAACGCCCCGCGACGGCTTACACGTTTTGAATCACTTGAGTGCTTCCTTTTCTTGAGTCTTCTTCCTCCATTTTCAGCATCCGGAATCGTCTCGTCACAGCATTCAGACGGCATCAACACCAGTCAGACGCATCAGGAGGTTCCGGAACCAAGAAGGGTGTCTGCCGGGCAGCCGCCAACACCTTGTCCGAGGATCCGGGTGGGTCTTTTTGGGGGCGTCCAGGCCCCTGGACGCCCCCATTCTTTTAATTTATTTTCAAATAAACCAAAAGCCAAATAAAAATAATATATTAATGGAGGCGTCCAGGCACCTGGACGCCTCCATAAAAACAAAAATATAAAATATAAAATGCCTGCTTTGGCATAGAAAAACAAAACAAAAATAAAAATATATTTTCTTGGAGGCGTCCAGGACCCTGGACGCCTCCATCAACTCCCTCACGGGCGCCGGCCACCGAACGACGGTTTGTCGTGTGTGAAAAAATTCAAATTATGGAGACGTCCAGATGTCTGGATGCGCCCATTTCCAAATCACGAGGCGCCGCTCATAAAACCACGCGTTGTGCCAAACCGCGTGCGGCCGTCGGTGGGGTTCGGTGGACCTGTTGGAGGCGTCCGGGGCCCTGGACGCCTCCACAAAAATATTCTGAAAAAATAAATAAAAATAGAATAAAATATTAGTTCGGCCCTGATGGAGGTGTCTAGGGTCCTGGACGCCTCCACCCTCCGGAGCCCTATAAATAGAGGCCCACCCCCTCAGTTCTGGAGGAGCTTCTAAGAGATCCGATAGGCTGCCGGAGCCCAGAGGCTGCGGAGTCATTTCTAACCCGTGGGGTCTTTTGTAGGTGGAGGTTCTGCCGGCTTCTCGGGTGCCCACGCTCGCGAGAGGAAGGTCGTCTTCATCCACCGCGCTTCCACGTCGTCCCTACGTTGCCGGAGCTCCGCCGGATCTCACCCTCGGCTCATCCAATAAGCCTTTTCTTCCCCCTTTTCTCCATAGTTTTTTACATTCATCATACTGCATCCTCTATCCCCCTTCATAAGGGCGCCTCTTCTTATATACTTCTTGCATCCATCATCTCATTTTCCTCCTACTCGAGTCCGAGAGGGGTTTAGAAGATAACACCAACCAGGTGTGTGTCTTGCCATCATTTCGTTATTTTTATCGCAAGGATTTGAATACTACACCTTCATCTTTCTAACCCACTTGTTACTTATTTGCAAGGGTACCCCAGGAAAGCCCTCTCCGTCGGCCGGTCGAAGGGGGAGGAAGAAGCAACCCGCCATCTCCCGCTCTTGAGGTAAGCGCGATCACTTTCTTTATTTTGGGGTCTTTTGGCCCCTGGCGATCACATCTTGTTCTCGAGGCTGCGGCGAGTCACTTCCCCAATGGCCGTTTAAATTTCCGTTCTTATATTCTCTTTATATTCTGTTATATTCTGCTCATATTCTCGAGGCCGCGGCGAGTCACTTCCCCAATGGCCGTTTAAATTCCCGTTCTTATATGTTATATTCTTATCTATTCATATTCTCGAGGCCGCGGCGACTCACTTCCCCAATGGCCGTTTAAATTTTCGCTCTTATATTTTGTTATATTCTTATCTATTCATATTCTCGAGGTCGCGGCGAGTCACTTCCCCAATGGCCGTTTAAATTCTCACTCTTTATGTTCTCCTTATATTCTGTTATATTCTTATCTGCTCATATCCTCGAGGCCGCGGCGAGTCACTTCCCCAATGGCCGTTTCAATTCTTGCTATTTAATTTCTGCACCATTCCCGTCCCCCCGAGGCCGCGGCGAGTCACTTCCCGCTATGGCCGTTTAACCCCCATATCTTGTTATATTACATTTGTCCCGCTCGTCCCGCCGGAGTAATCTCCCGTGGTGGCCCCTTCTCTTTTCTCTTATTTCTGTGTTACAGCAAATAAAAGAGGAGAACGCGCGCTCTGCGTCTTCTCTGCTCCCCGAACCGCGTGACGTCACTCACAGATTGGTGATCACGGTGGAACATCTACTGCTTCCTTTTGGCTACCCTTGCAAGTTCGGCACCGTCCGTGCCTCTCTACCTTGGCGCCCTCGCGCGCCCCCGTTGTGCTCACGGCAGCACTGTCAGTTGTGATTGGTTGGGTGTTTATTATATGTTTGTTATTTCTGTTGTTTTCTTACTCTATATATCTGTCAGCATTCCATTGCATACATCCATCCCTCTTTTATATCCTTTTTCATTTTTTCTAAGGATCACCCTTTCTCGGTGAAGGAAGGACTCTCCGTTTGAGAATTCCTCTCAACGGACTAGAATCTCCTCCACTAGGACCTCCGTAAGTCCCCGACATCGAAGAATCTCCTCTTCGTTCACTGGGCTGGTTGTACCATTGAAGTTTCTTGGAGTTAGTCATCCCATTCGTGGTAAGACGAGAGACCCTAGCTGACACGGGGGTGAAACAAAAATAAACTAGGGTCCCCATTTTGTGTGAACTTCGGATCTCGCTAAAAACACAAAAAAATCATCAAAATCAAAACACAAAAAAGGCGTAAAGGCATCCACTTGTTTGATAATCTCTGCTACATGCTTGCTAGTGTATATTTTTACGTTTTGGGCAAACTGTGAGCATGGCTCACGAGTCTTTTGAGGAGAATCACCCTAGTCGTGGTTTGTCAGCCGACCCGCGAGTCTATGCTATGGACTCGGGTCCTTCTCATGGGGCCTCGCATGAGGTGCAGGTTATTGCCGGGGACACGTCCCCACCACAGGATATCTCTTCCTTACTGGGCATCCTCGCCAACACAGAGCTTACCTCTGAACAGCTCCGGGCCTTCCAGGCCATTCTGAAGGGGAAATCTATTTCCCCCACGCCCCAGGAATCAACTCCGGCCATCGCACCTCTCCAAGAGTCCGTGCAGGCCATTCCATCTCCTTCATTGGCGCAAGCCATCCAGTCTCCCTCGCTTCAAGGAGAAGCGAGCCAACAACCACCCTCATTCCAGTTCCCGTCACAATCTCAAACTCCCGTTGTTCCCCACATACCGCTTCAGCCAGGGCCAACTGTCAGCGGTCCGACAGCTCCCTATCATTTGGGGTTCCCCCCTCAAGTCTCCGGGAGACAGTTTCTCCCCCAGTGGCAAGTGCCACCTTCACCTCCAGAGGAGCTCGCCCAATCGCTCCTCAATAGGTTCAATCGTATGGACGAGCAGTTTCAAAATCTGAGAAGAATGGTGGACGTGAAAGCCACCCCGGAGGTTGCTTTGCCAATCCTTCCCGTCATTTATCTTCCTCCCTCCGAAATGCCCACATACCGCAGATACAATGGTACCAGCAACTCCTTCATTCACCTCAAGGATTTCATGTATGAATCCTCCTATTGGCAAAACGATCAGAGGTCCCTGGCATACCTCTTTCGGAGATCATTGGATGGTCCCGTGCTTGAGTGGTTCTATTCCTTGGAGCCCCGCGAGGCCGAGAATTTTGAAATAGTCCAGAGAAGGTTCTTGCAGAAATATAGGGATAGGGTCGGTCCCTCACTCTCCATTACCGACCTAGTGGCCGAAAAGATGAAACCCGACGAGGATTTTGTCTGCTATGCTGATAGATGGAGGTCTCTGGCAGAAAGAATAAGGGATACCCTCTCCGAGCCCGAACAAGTGAAGATGATTGTGTCTAATGCAACCCCACAGTTCAGACACGTCCTGGCCATGAATAAACTTACTACAATGGAGGAACTCTATGAAAGGGCCCGGTACATCCAAACTCAGTTAAAAGACTCCCCCATTATGAACATGTTTGAGTCACCGAAGCCCAAAGTGGTCAGAAAGACAGGCGCTGGTGTCCCGGGCGGAGCCACATAAGGGGTCGTGACAAATGAGCAAGTGGGTGCGGTCAACAATGCCAACTATGCAGTCAACCCAAGGCCTCCACAAATGTCCCGACTTCCCCTCCAACCAGGTCCTTTCCCTCTTCGTCCTCCACCCCAAAATAATCCACCCCAGGATAATATGCCTCCATTACCACAACCTCAGCAACAACAACCACAACCTCAGCAACAAAAACCACCGCTTCAGTACAACCAAGTTCCACCCCCGGGGAACTATGGTCCCCAACAGCAACAAAGGAGGCCGGTCGGTCCCAAGAGAGCCTACTATCCACCATTGCCAGAAACCTTAGCAGACATTTTTAATGCCCTCATGGCATCAAACCAACTCGCCCTACCCAGAGAAAGGCCCGTGTGGCTCCCGAATGTTGATACCTCCAAATACTGCATCTACCACAGGCAGCCAGGACACACAGTAGATTACTGCTTCCATTTCAAAGATTACATCCACGATATGAATGATGAATATCAAATAGATTGGGATGAGATGAGACGATATGTCCTCGCTCTCAAGACTAGGAGACCTCCTCATAGGCCAGAGTAGCAGTTACAACAGTAGCAACAACAACAACCACAACAACAACATCAGTCTCAGCAGGCCCCACAACAACAGCCCAACATGGGCATAATCCAGAATCCATTACCGGAGCACCAACAGCCCAATCATCAGGTTAACCCCATCTCCTCCTTCCCGGAAGTCGGGAGAGAGCAGGTGTGGCACCAGAAAAGTACCTCCATTCTTTATACCGCCAATCCTATCATCACGCAACACCCTTGCCTTGCCCGGGTAGCACCTCTCTCTCATCAACCCGCGTCAGTATCGCCTTCACCATTTCCACTACCATTACGCCCTCTCATCCGTACCCCGATCCCCTATCAACCGACACTCTCCACTACGCCTTCACACCCTCTCATCTTCTCCCACTCCCCCACTTTACCATCCACCTCTACCACATTTACCCCTATGCCTTCTAAACCCCTCATCATCCGTCAACCATACATAACCCCGTCTTTCTCCACCGTATCACCACTAATGCCTTCAAAACCACTCATTACCCATCACCCACCTCAAAATCATTGCCTGCTTCAAGCCCTACCCACTTCTACTTCGTCTCCACCTCCACCTTCCAGACCCCTTATCCTTCATAATCCGCGCGATATCCCCTCTACCTCCACCATGCCTCCACCTAACAAACCCCTCATCAGAATCCCTGCTCCCATCATCACCCCTGCTTCATCAACCATTCCTCCACCACTACCCCTCAAATCCCTGTTAAAACCCACTGCTACCCCCACAGAGGTACAAAAGCCGCAGGCAATGGTGCTCCGGAGTGGAAGGATTTTCCACAGGGTTTTCCCCCACAACAGTCAGAATCCTAAGCAATCTCAGCCAGAGAAGGATGATGGAGAACAACCAGAAAGAGCTATCCCTAGAACACAGTATGATCTATTGAAACACTTGGATAAGACGCCTGCTCGGATCTCCATCCTAGAGCTACTTCAAAGATCCACATCCCACCAGGCGGCCTTGATGGAATATCTTCAAAAAGTCATGGTTAATGAAGACCTCCCCGTGGAGAAGATTTCGACCGTCCTGACCCTAACATACACACAATCGGCTATCATGTTCCACAACTACGAACTCGCTCCCAAGGAAGCTCGAAAATATGCACTGTGCATTTCAATAAAGATTAATGGGGTATCCATAAACCCGTGTCTTGTGGACACGGGTGCGTCCATAAATGTGATCTCCATGAGCACTCTTCAGTTGTGTGGGATCGACGAGGAACAAATAAGACCTTCCTCGATCACGGTCACGGCTTATGACAATAGCAAAAGGCCGCCGCAGGGGATGATTATTCTGAAGGCAGAACTAGGCCTCATGTCAATTCCCACCGAATTTCATGTCCTCGACATGGACCCCACATTCAAAGCTATACTGGGTCGCCCTTACATCGAAGCCATGGACGCTGTGCCTTCCACCAACCATCAGTGCATGAAGTTTCCTTACAATGGGAGAATTATTAAAGTGGTCAGTGTTGACACCCGTTTTATACCCAATAAGTCGGGTCATCTCCTTACTTCATTCTATATGATGCTCCGAGTTGTTCACTCTTCATTGAATCTCTTGATCAGTTGAGGCTTGTTTCTTGGGTCTTAATTCCTGGATTGAAAATTGGCTCCTGGTGGCGTTTCGTTGGCAACAGCTTAGCAACCCTTCATTACTATTCTTGAAACTCAATGGTAATAACGGTCCGAACCAGGCGCGTTGTTTCATTCTGACGGATGGGTCCTGGACCGTTACTCTTTGAAGAGTCCTAAGGCTTGAGGCCTCGTTTTAAAGCTTATCTTTTTGATTCCACGTTGATAATAACGGTCTGTCGTGCAGCCGTTGTTTCATTCTGACGCCCTATGCCTTGGCCGTTGCTTCCTTGCAAGAGTCCAACTTGTTAAGTCTTCTTCCCATTGATCTTATCCTTTGGGATAGGGTTGATAGTAACGGATGTTCCTTGGAGCGTTATTTCCAAGTGGCGGTCTGTCGTGCAGCCGTTACTTCCTTCCGAGAGTCCTGGCAGTTCAGGCATTTTCTCTGCTACTCCGTGGCCGAAGATAAGGGTTTGGATTGACGATATCTCTTTCAAATCTGATCCTCAGGACCTTCCGTTCGATTCTATGGACTCTTGGTGATATTATCTTCGAGGATTTGCTAAGAGTTATCTCTTTATCCTGTTTGATTATCCTCTACTCGACCTAAGAGTTTGAGGGTCTATAAATAGAACCCTTGACTTCATGGCCCGAAGAGAGGAAGATTTGAATTCACGACGAAGTGCTGCCGAACTCAGGAGCCGTCTTCATCCAGGAGGAACTGCTTCCCACGTCCATCCATCTCATAGTCAAGGGAGTACTTTGGTTTTGGTCTTTCAAGTTCATCATCGCATGCTTGAGTTCTTACCTGGTTTTTTCTCAATCAAAGCATTGTCCCTCCTCTTTCTCCACGTTTTTCGCTATTCTCTAAGCATATAAATATCTTCCCAAGCTTTTAAAACACCCAGAGGGGTTAAAAAACCAAAAACTCCCTGGTAATCCACTCTCCTTTTGATGATGTTAAGTCCTTTGAGAATTGATGCTATGCTTGTGAAAAGGACTAATTGAGGTTATTGTGTTTGGTATTTCTACATCTTTGGCAGGTTTACAGGTTCATTAACACGAGGCCCAGGTCTTCTAGCCGGCTGGAAGAGTTGGAGTTAAAAGAATTCAAGCTTTGTTACTGCAGGTTATCTGACGGTCTTGTGCAGGCGCGTCACTCTCTTCCGGCGGTCTATCGTGTGGCCGTCATTTCCAAGTAACGCACAGGATTCTGGCCGTTACTTCTAAGTTGATCTGCAGACTTTCTCTGGTTTTCTCTCCCGTGGGCGGATGTTTCATCCACCTATCTCCAAGGTATATTCAGGTCTTTGACTTGTTTTTACTTTGGTGGTGATCAAATCTTTCCTTGGTATTGGGCATTAGTTGTCTTCTTCATCATATTTTCCTTATTTGTCCCACCTTCACGGTGTGTTTTTGTTTACTCGTTGCTCCACGCCCCGGCGTGTGTTTTCTTTTTCCTTAGCGTAGTTTGATTGAGATAGCATGCCCATGCTAGAGCTAGCTATGATTGCCTAGGTTCATGATCATATGTTCATAGGTTTGAGTAGATCTTTGATTGCTTGTTTGTCATCGTACCATATCACTTTTCAAACTTCAAAAGAAAGATAGAAGATAGACAAATAAATATCAACAGATAATTTTTTGGCGATCACGGTGGGACAACTTGTGCCAATCGTGCTTTTGATTCTTGTTTAAACCTGCCATCATCTGCTTGTTGAGTTGCCTTTTGTTTCCCCTTTGATTACTGCTCATTCTGATTTTCTGAGTTCTCTGACGGCCCGGTGTCCCCGCGTCACAGTCCTCTGACGCAGGGGCATTAGACCGCCACTTTGGTTCTGCTGTGTGAGCTTCCACGGGCTTTCCGGTTACTTCTGTCTGGTTTTGGTTCCCCTGGCTCATCCGACGATCTCATCCCCCTGCGTTATATATTATCTAGCGGTCTGGCCTTTGACCGTTATTGTGCTCTGACGCAGGGTCCTTCGACCATTATTCTCCTGGTAGGTACGCATCCGAGGTGCATTTATTTCCGCAGTTTTTGCTGTGACTTATTGCTTGGGTGATAATTCCCCTCCTTCTTGCTTTGCTCATATCTACATATCATTGTGTGCACCATTGATTGTTAGATTCTAGGCTAGACTTTACATGCACTCCGGTGCACATAGGGTCATTCATCTTTTCATACGGTAGATTACATTTTCCTACCTTGTTGTGAGGACCTCTCATCTCCATATTCCTTGGGGCCGACTAGGAAATCACAGCAGCGACCTCCATAAGTTCCCGCGAGCCGTGGATTCCCACACGGACGCCGGGCTGGTTGTACCTTTCCTACCACGTGTCTAGGGTTGCATAGGTGAAGGAGTGATCACACCGAGAGTTAAACCAAGTCCCATATCCATCTCCTACTAGGAACCCATTATTGAGAGCACATATCAATCAATTCACTAAAGTTCCAAAGAGAAATCATAAGAACCTTGTTGCATCATCTTAAACAACTTGGTTGATTTTGGGTGTCTTCATCTTTTATCATCTGCATCTTGTTTGAATCACCTAAGTTGGTTGCTTATTGGGTGTTTCTTTTTTGTATTGGTTGTTTTGCATATTGTCAAGGTTGTTCGTTGCATGTGGAGTTACTTTCGTCCGTCTGAATCATCTTCTCGAGTCAGTTCCTCCTTCACGTTCTATTCTAATCCCCTCTTCGAGTCCACCATGGCATCCTTCAATCCTCCTCGCTCCCAAGAGGACTCTCTTCCTCAAGGGCTCCTTGAAAACCCCCCTAGGGTTACTACATTTTCCTCTGGAGAGGGGACTGCCCCTCTCCCATCCTCCACTTCTATGGAAGGTGGTCAAGCTACCCCTTCTCTCTCTACTCCTTCCGCGGGCTCCATCCTTCATATGATGGCCCAATTGGATCCGACCCAGCTCCAAGTTCTATATCAAGCTATGCAAGGGTCCAATGCTTCTCCCTCTGCCACTATCCAAGGTCAATCTAATCCTTCCATTATTGGGCCGTCCGTTCAGCCCACTCCGATTGATCTCACTCCGGTCCAACCCCGGACCATCACTTTCGCTGGCATGGAGATGGGCCAATCTTCTAATTCAACCCATCAATCTTTCGATAAAGGGGAGTCACCTATCCCTTCCTTTGTCCAGGTGGATCATCACAACTCTGGTTCAGTAGCTCCGCAGCTCCTTATGAACCCTTCCAATTTCTTACGCCCTCAGCAAGGAGTGGCCCAAAATCAGTCTAATCCGGGTCTATCTCAGGCCCAATATCCTTCTTACGGGCCTCCTATTTCCACTGTCTATCCTTCCACTCCTTCTTACGGGCCCCCGCCTGTTGCTACAGCCATTCCATCTGCCCCTCAAATACAATCAGCATCCTTCACTACCCCTGCTCCCTCCCGAGAGCAGGACTTGCTTGACAAGTGGGCCACCATGCAGCAACAACTCGACTTTCTCCAGAAAAGGGTTGGCCCACAATCCTTGGCCAATATTCCTGTTCCGAGCTTCCAGAACATCCGGTTCCCTCCGCAATCAGAGCTCCCCAACTATTACAAGTACGATGGGAATAGCAATCCCTTCATCCATGTGAGGGACTATCTTTATGAATCGGCGCAGTTCCAATATGATGATCGCCTCATGGCGTATCTATTCCGCCGCTCTTTGGACAGTGTTGCTCTGGAATGGTTCTATTCTCTACCACTTGAAGAGGCCAAGAGTTTCAAGGTAGTAAAGGATAAATTCATCCAACGATTCCAAGACAGGGTCGGCCCTGAATATTCATTTACAGATCTAGTGGCCGAGAAGATGAAGCCGGATGAAGAGTTCGCCACCTATGCAGACAGGTGGAGACAAATGGCCGCTAGAGTACCGGGCCACATTCCGGAGGAAGAAAAGGTCAAACTGCTGATTTCCAATGCCACCCCGACCTTCCGTAACATCCTGGCCATGAATGACATAGCCAATATGCATCAACTCTATAGTCGGGCGCGCTTCATCCAGACTCAATTCAAGGACTCCCCTATCCATTCCCTCTTCGAAAACCAAAAGCCCAAGTACCACAAGAAACCATAAGGGTCGGTTACTGAGGGAGTCCAAACAAATGAGCAAGTACAAGCCGTTGCTTTTCCATATCAGGCCGCACCTTTCCGCTACAACCAAAACCCCCGCAATCCACAAAACTCCACTCTGCAAAACTTCCAAGCCACTCCACAAAACCCTCCCCTCGCCTTCACCATTCCGTAAAACACCTTCGCCACGCCACAACAACCATCACCACCACCACAATACCATAACGTCCCTCCACCCAACGGCTACAACAACAACAATCCGCATAGCAAGCGCCCGGCTCCCAGGAGAGCCCAGTATCCGCCATTGCCAGAGACACTTATAGATATCTTCTCGGCACTCATGTCAGTAAATGCAATCCAACTTCCTCCGGAACGGCCTATTTGGAACCCGGCGGTCGATCAGACTAAGTATTGTATGTTCCACCGGCAGCCGGGCCATACTATAGAAGGATGTTTTCAGTTCCGAGATCTTGTGTATGACCTACATGAAGGGCAGAGAATCGACTGGGCCGAAATGCATAGGGCCATTGTCGAGATTAAAGAAAAGAGAAGGCAGCCGCAGGGGCAGCAAGTGCAGCAGCATCAAGCACTGCAGCCGCAGCAGCCGCAACAACAGCAGCAACCACAGCAAGTACAAGACCTGGGCATCCATTAGAACCCGATGCCAAATCATCCACCCGCTCCTCAGCAGCAGCCGCCAGCACCAGCGCAAGTAAACATGGTCCAACCACCGGCCCCCAATGCCGGATGGTCTTTCGATGATGATGGCGCCACACCGCAGGTCATGGCCCTCCACCATAACCACCGCAATCCTCCCTTCATCGTCCCTGCACAGCCGACGCCCTCTCAACTCATCCTCCCATTCACACCCGCTCCAGCAAATCCTCTACCACTCTCCATTCCATCGTACCCTCCATCACCTACTCCCATCACCGTCATCACACCACCACCCAATCCTTCACCCATTCTTACCCAGCCGCTAGCCTTCCCTCCACCCGCATCAACATTCATCACCGCCCTGCCTTCCACCCATCCTTCACCCACCATCCGCGCACCGCCCATTAACCTCACCAACCCTACGCTCCACCAAAACGCCTCCCCCGCACCACCTGTTCCATTCATCCATCCCGCAGGGCCCATCATACTATCTTCAGATACCGCGGCAAATTGTGCTTTGAGGAGCGGGAAGATGTTCCATCGAAATTATGCTACTACTTCTAATCCCCAGTCCTCTCAGCCGGTGGCCGAGCAAGAAGAAACTGAACCTTTGCCGGGTACTCAATATGACTTGCTGCATCATCTGGATCGAGTACCCGCCAAAATATCTGTGCTGGAGCTGATCAAAAGGTCCACCATTCATCAGAATGCGCTGAGGGACTTCTTGCAGAAGGTAATGGTTAGCAAAGACATGGCAGTTGATAGCCTACCAATGGCACTGGCAACTATCTCCAAAGGGCTGGCAATCACATTCTCTGAAACCGAGCTTGCACCTCCGGGGGCTTGGCAAATGCCGCTCTGCATAACAATTACCCTGAACAAAGTCGACAGTGAAGCAGCGCTGGTTGACACAGGGGCCTCAATTAATGTTTGCCCACTCAGCACCCTCCGAACATGCAATATATCCGAAGAGTTACTACGGCCTACCCCCACCACTATAGCAGCATATGACAACTCAAGGCGAGCATGTCACGGGGTAGTCACCATTCAGGCAGAGCTCGGGCCCCTTACTATGGTCGTGGAATTCTATGTTCTTGATATCGACCCTATGTTCAAGGCTATCTTGGGTCGTCCCTGGATTGACACACTCGGCGCCGTGCCCTCCACCGCACATCAGTGCATTAAATTCCCCTTCCAAGGGAGGGTCGTCAAAGTTAAGAGCTTATCCACAGTACAGTCAGTAAAGGTTATTTCAAAGCAGGTTCTTCCCACACTCTGGCCAAGCAGCCGGCCCGTTCTGTCAGTGTTGGATTTGAACTTTCCTTGGGCTTACACCTCCCCTAAGTCCGTCGCTACTCCAATTAATGTCAAAGTGAAGCCGCGGATTCGAGATTCAAAGGGGTGGAACATTATATTGAAACTGGGGTATCAACCGGGGAGAGGCCTCGGTGCGCAACTGCAAGGGATGACTAAGCCTATACCTAAGGGGAGAAAAATGGGTAGGAGAGATCTCGGCTACAAAGAGACAGCATTATCTATGATGGGTGATTTTGGGCCGCTCTCCTGGGATTATCGTCAGCATTTTGTCAAAGGGCCTCTCCAGCCTGGCACGTTAGCTCCAAAGCCGGTTCAGCAAGAAAGGAATACAGTTTGTCCAATTGCCAGTCTGCCGCCCTTGCCAGGAGGGTCAGATGATGACATGCTCGACTACGGTCAGGCCTTGCAGGGGCTCTTTCATGAGGAAGAATGTCAGAAGAAGCAAGAGGTTCGACTGGCGCAATGGAGGCCGAAGAAGCAGCCTATTGTTGATTTACAGAAGGAGGGGAGCTCTCCAATTGTCTTTTCTTGGTCTCCCTCACGCCTCCAATCTATTTTCCAGCAAGGGGACTTCATACCCCGCCTTCCTCCCATCATAATAAATCCGTCTTTCATTGATCCACCCGAGATTCTATTTGTTCCTTGTGCTTGCGGGAAGTGCCCACCCATTGATCTATCCACTCTCTTCACTCCTCCTCCTCCCAACGCTCAACTCCACGAGATATGGTTCTCTTCTTCCGATCCTTTCTTCGACTACATTTTTCCCGAGCTGTTCCCTATGCAGCTCCCACCTCCTCCATCTTGCTGTGTAGTCTCCGCTGATCTCCAAAAAAAAACGTCAAATTTGAAACGGAGATTTCAGTGGAAGATTACGCTACCCTGTCGCCACCTTCCTCCCAGGGGCACGAGTCCCCTGCGCCTTCCCTTCCACTAGGTCTTCTGTCCCCTAGGTTAGGATTAGGGTCCGTCGAGTCTAGGGAAGTAGAGTCAGTCAGGTCTAGAGAAGTAGGGTCTTGTTCTAGGTCGTCTAACCCTTCCTCTGCTGAGCCGCGCCCGCTGGCGCATCCTTCCCGGTCTGTTCCTGATAGATTCTTGCAAGATTTAGCTCAGCGCTGCCATGCTCTGTTGAAGTGCCCAGAATTTGTTGCTACGACAATCGTAATTGAAGACGACGAGGAAATAGAAGGGGTATGGAGCGATGACGGATTAGGCGTCTATGAGATTATGGATGAGAAGGATCCAATTAATGAAGACAGTGATGTAGATGACACCGCCGACTTATACCCACAAGGATTGAAAAGATTCGACGAGCTGTCGTCGTCGGTGGACGAACCTACAAAGGAAATCAATCTAGGAACCGAAGAAGACCCAAGGCCCATCATGATTGCTGCTAATCTTCCTTCACAAGTAGAAGAGGAATTGATTAAGGTCCTAAGGGAGTATAGCGATTCCTTCGCCTGATCTTATGAGGACATGCCAGGTCTTGACCCCTCTTTAGTGGAACATCGACTCGTGCTTAAACCAGGGGCAACAGCTGTGAAACAAAGGTCAAGAAGATTTCACCCCCACATGGCCTTGAGGATCAAAGAAGAGGTCGACAAACTATACAAAGCCAGATTCATCAGAGTAGTTTTGTATCCTCAGTGGGTGGCAAACATAGTCCCTGTTCTCAAGAAGGATGGAAAAATGCGCATATGCATTGATTTCAGGGATCTAAACAAAGCATGTCCCAAAGATGATTTCCCGCTACCCCATATAGACGTCCTAGTGGATAACACTGTCGGGTATGAAGCGCTGTCATTTAAGGATGGGTACTCGGGCTACAATCAGATCCGTCTCGCTCTGGAAGATCAAGAGAAAACTTCCTTCACCACGCCCTGGGGCACGTATTGTTATGTGGTTATGCCATTCGGTCTGAAGAACGCAGGTGTCACCTATCAAAGGGCGATGATGGCTATCTTCCACGACATGATGCATATCTATATGGAAGCTTACGTAGATGACATCCTGGTGAAGTCAAGAACAAAAGAAGAACACCCCTCTGTCCTGGCTAAGGTGCTGCAGCGAGCCAAGGAGTACAAGCTTAAGATGAATCCGAAGAAGTGTGTATTCGGAGTCTCCTCAGGGAAGTTGTTAGGGTTCATAGTGAGCAAACGGGAGATCCAGATTGATCCTAATAAAGCACAGGCCGTCATGGACATGCCTCCGCCAAAGAACATTTCGGAACTTCGAGGATTGATTGGTAGACTACAATTCATTAGAAGGTTCATATCTCAACATTCTCAGAGGTGTCATCCGTTTTATGAATTTCTTAAGGCGGGGGTCAAGTTCGAATGGAATCAAGATTGTCAGAAGGCCTATAAGGACCTCAAAGAGTATCTATCCAATCCCCCGGTTTTGTAACCTCCTGTCCCTGGGAAACCCCTAATCCTATACATCTCGGTTATTGAGGACTCCCTAGGGACGGTCTTAGCACAAGTAGATGATGAAGGGAAAGAGCGGGCTGCGTACTATCTCTCTCGACTGTTTAATCCAGCTGAATCCAAGTACACCGCTATGGAGAAAACTTGTGCCGCCTTAGTATGGGTAGCTCAGAAGCTTAAACATTACTTTCTCACCCACCCAGTTAGGTTGATCTCTAGAATGGACCCGATTCGTTATCTCTTAGAAAAACCCATCCTTTCTAGTAGGTTAGCTCGCTGGCAGAGCTTCCTCTCTCAGTTCGACATCACCTTTGTTGTTCAGAAGGCAGTCAAAGGATATGCCATTGCTGAGCATCTTGCACATCTCCCTATTCCTCACACCGATTCTATTCAGGATGATTTCCCTGATGAGCATCTCTCTATCCTTTCTCATCATCCCTTTTGGTCTCTGTACTTCGATGGTGCACTCAACTCCCAAGGCCAAGGGATCGGTGCTGTCTTGCTTACTCCAGAGGGAGTAACCATCCCCTTCACTTATCAACTTCGATTTCCTGCTACCAACAACATCGCTGAGTATGAGGCTCTCCTGGGCGGATTGAAGCACGCCTATCTTCTAGGCGCGCATTATTTGAACATTATAGGAGACTCTCAGCTCGTCCTACGGCAAGTTCTATCCACTTACCGTACTCGTGACCCCAAGCTCAAGCCTTACCAAGATTTGGTCACGCTCATTGCTAAACGATTCCGTAAGCTGATCTATATCCATACTCCCCGTTCTCTGAACATTCTAGCTGATGCGTTGGCATCTCTTGCTTCCTCCTTATCTTTCCCTCTCAGCCGTAGCACTGAGACCATCGTCGTCCAGAGATTGGACACACCCTCTCATCAAGATCCTTGGTTCATCAACCTTAGGAAAGCTGTAGAGGCGAGAGCTGAGAAGGAAGATCTCAAGGAAGTTTCATTAACAGAGCTAGAGGAGATTCTGGACGAAGAAGAATTACCTTGGTATCATGAAATCGAGTTGTTTTGCAAGGAGGGGTCATTCCCAGGAGGGGCAAAAGCCGAGCAGCGTAAAGCAATAAGAAGAGCCGCTGCAAGGTACACTATCATTGCAGGAGAACTGTATAGGCACGCTACTAATGGAATGCTCATGAGATGCTTGGATGATGTAGAAGCTTGGAAAGTGACTGAAGCAACCCATTCTAGTGAGTGTGGAGGTCATGTCAATGGCCAGGCTCTCGCGAAGAAGATCCTTAGGCAGGGCTACTATTGGCCCACTCTAGAGGAAGATTGCTCCCTCTATGTCCGGAGGTGTCTTAAATGCCAACTCCATGCTGATAAAATTCACTCTCCAACTTCGTCTCTCCATCCTATGACTGCTCCTTGGCCATTCTCCCTGTGGGCTTTCGACGTTGTTGGCCCGCTCGGTGATCCTAATTCTCAGATCAAGCAAAAATCCTTTATCCTCACCGCTACTGAGTACTTCACCAAATGGGCCGAAGCCGAGGCGTACGCGGAGAGCAAAGCTATAACGGTGTGCCGCTTTATCATGAAGAATATCATCTCGCAGTTCGGAGTGCCAAACAGCATCATCACCGACAACGGACCCCAGTTCATCTCCCAAGAGCTTAAGGACATATGTAAGAAGTTCAATATTGCATTGTATCACTCATCTCCATATTATCCTCAAGGCAACGGTCAAGCCGAGGCCACTAATAAAACCCTTCTTAAAATCATCAAGAAAACGTGCGAATCTCATAAATTTTCCGATTGGCCAGAAAGATTGGTGGAAGCACTGTGGACTTACCGCACCTCCGTCCGTACTCCTACGGGGCAAACTCCCTATTCCCTGACTTATGGGATGGAGGCGGTACTCCCATATGAGATCTTAATCCCTTCCCTTAGAGTGCAGCTCGATAAGGAACTTAATCTCGATGAACGTCGAGAGGCGTTGCTGGTCCAGTTGGAACTCTTAGATGAGAAGAGGATGAATGCGGCCGATCACGTTTCTGTTTATCAAAAGAGGGTTTCACGTTATTTTCAAAAGAAGGTGATTGAACGTAAGTTTATGACGGGTGATATTGTTTTGAAACGCAAATTCATTCGGTCTGCAGGTCCTAGGTCTAAATTGCAACCTAACTGGGAAGGGCCGTTTTTAATAAAAGAGGCTTATCCAGGGAATGATTATCGTTTAATGAATGCGGAAGGTGAGGAGCTCTCTCACCCGTGGAATGGGTTGTATCTTAAGCGTTTCTTTCCTTAAGAGTCTAAACCACGTGCTTCCCCGGCAGCAAGATCTTCCTTCCTAGTTTTTTCAAAAGAAGGGTCCCGAGTGAGGCAATCACAGACCACACGACATCCCTGGTTAAGCTCCTTGTTTAAAAGACACCGTTTCTCCTTGGCCATGCCTTAGGGGAAAGTCGAAGTCCCTGTCCGCTTCATTCTTCGGCTGAATCCAGGGACAAGGAGTGAATAAGGAGGCGACAACCAATCCAAACATCCTAATGAGAAGAGGTCTCAAACAGGGGCAAGTCCGTTATGACCTGACGCCACAAGCAAGAAAGGAAAAGAAAAGAAAAGAAAAGGAGTGCTCTTTACGACAAAATCAAAAGCATTATCTCAAAGGTCTACAAATTCCGAATTTTTGAAAACTCCAAGGAGAAAAGAAAGCTAGGCATGACAAGAGTGGCAGTACAGTTCCCCGCGGGACGTTATGAGCCCGGTCGCATGCATGCCTAGGGTAGACAAAGGTTCGATGACGGACGTAAAAGTCCCGGTGCAACAGACCAAATCTCTAATAGGGTTGTGCGGTGAGAAAATCAAGTCCTAAAAACTCCAATATCTGGCCTAAGCTTACCCCCATGATCTTTTTTCCTTTTAGGACTAAGATTAGTACCCTGGGTATGGCATTGGTGGAAACACCGTCAGGATGATTAGGTCTTGACCCGGGGTTGTCACGCTATTACACGCCGATCTCGGGACTCAATCTAAAATAAGGAGGGGTTCGCGTTGCTTGAGAGGCACTGATTTTCTCAAAATCCAAAAAAAAATCAAATATTTTCAAAATCCAAAAATCAAATATTTTCAAAATCCAAAAACAACAAATATTTTCAAAATCCAAAAACAATAAATATTTTCAAAATCCAAAAACAACAAATATTTTCAAAATCCCAAAAACAACAAATATTTTCAAAATCTAAACAAATCAAATATTTTCAAAATCTAAACAAATCAAATATTTTCAAAATCCAAAAATAATAAATATTTTCAAAAGTCCAAAACAAAACAAATATTTTCAAAAACCCAAAAAAAACATTAAATATTGTCCAAAACTCCCAAAAATATCGTCATGTGCATAGCATGCATTTGCATTTTCATTATGTTTCCGCCTATTTAATAAAGGCTCCACCCCTTGACCGAATATCAAGAAACGGTCATTATCTAACTTGCTTCAAGGCAAGGGGTTGAGTCTAAGAACAGATCTAACTTGATTCATGTTTAAAGTGTGTGTGCAGAATGCAGGGACGAGATTCAAAGTAAGGAGGTTCACAACTATGCAGGTTCAAGGTATGTAACACGCCAACATCAGGCCGTTACAGTCACATAACGGCTCCCTCTTCGACCGTTATTTTCCTTCAGGCGTGGGCCTTCTTTCTTTCACTAGCCATCATTATAACGGTCTGGAGAATACCGTTACTTGCTTATAACGGCCTAACGCCTATCCGTCATATCCTTCAGAGACAGGGTTCTATTGTTACTCTCATTCTGACGGCCTGTCGTAAGACCGTTATTCCCTTGTGGCGGCCCATTGCATATCCGTTGCTATCTCCAGAGGCTCTGCCTGTTCACATCATTCCAAGCCGTCCAAAACACGAAGCTCAAGCCCATTCAACTGTGGCAATTTCATCTCATTCAAGCAAGCCTAATGAAATAAAATTCATAATAAATCAACCTCTGATGATCAAATACACATAACATCTCTCATGAACAAAAAGAAAATCAAGGTACATTCAATTTCTTATCCGCAAGAGGGCGGATTCTTCTCAACTCTTTCACGTAATCTCGGCGTGTTTCGCCGTTCTCTTCAACTTTTGCTTGCCACGGGCGCACCTTGCTGATCTCCCACATGATCAGCGCGTTCTGGATTACTCGTTCATTTTCCTCGGTCCCCATCTTCCTAGGTAGAAGGGGAGGGTAGTGTGATAGTGCAGAAACGCCGGTTCGAGGTAGTCCGATCTGAAGATGACATTGGTGCGGGTTGTAGATCGCCATGGTAGTATTCCCCACTAGCTGGAGGACCAGGCCTGGACGCCGCGGTGTTTTGAGAAGAGTGCTTCGAAGGATTCTTGGTCGCATAATGAACTTATCTATTGGCAAAGTGTTGAAGAAGAGGCGCCATTCATCCCTAGTTTTCTTATCCGCCGTCCTGCATTCCACCTGAGAAGAGTATCCAAATGTCCCTCCAATGAAGAAGAGAGGGTGGCTCCCGAAGATCCGGCTTGCAGAAGTTATGTCTTCCTTGGGAAGGAATTTGATTCTCACTCCCATCCAGCACTCAAGGAGTATCATGGAACCAAACAAAAGTCCTCCTAGGCAAGCTGAGCTAAGTCCTTCATAGAGGTATGAGAGGACCGCTTGAGAGATAGACATTCCCCGCCACAGCCCGCTAATGATGCTAAGATTTTGGATGTCTAAGAGGTGGTCAGTTGTAGTAAAAAGGAAGACCCCGCACAAGCAAACCGCCACCGCCTTGGCTATTGCTTCATGTCTCTCCCACTTGTTTTTACAATGAGACACTATTCATTGTGCCAAGGGTATCAAGTGAACATGATGTAGGCTGATCATGGTCCTCACGTCCTTTGGGTTATGAATGAAATCGCTCAAGATCAAGGACGGGTCAATAGGCTCTATTGTATAGCAAACTCGGTCTTCATCCCCCGCCTTAGTCTTAGGAAGGGCTAGGTAGGTCTCTACTTCTTCTAATAGGACTGTTGCTTCGAAGGAAGGGAAGATAAAAGTATGAGTTTGTGGATGCCATAGTTCCACGAGTGCTGAAATACTTGGCCAATCTAAGGATAAGTTCTGGAATTTTTTGCCCAAAACCAAGAGGGGTTGAAGGTGCCAAGCTTTAAGGATTGATGTGACTTCTATAGGGAGGGCCTTTACCATGGGAGCCACCCACTTCAGATTAGAGTAGCATCTTGGGCCAGGAAGAGGCTTGAAGAAAGAAGGAGAAGAAGAAGTCATAAAACGAATTGAAGTGCAGAATTTTCTGAACTTGGATGTGTTGTTGAGGGACTTACCACCCTTTGAACATTGGAGCTTAAGTGCTTGGGAATTGATGTCAACCATTGGAGCTCTCCATGTTCTTTTCTGGCAGCTTTAGGTCCGGTGTAAACCTTCTCCTCCGCGGCCATCACCTCGAAGCTTCTCTTCATCTTGATTTCTTCCCTTAGGAGAGATTCGTCAACCCTAAAGCAGAGGTTTGCAGCAAAGATACGATTTTTGGTTGAGTTTCCAAGTCTTAAAGGTTTAATTTTGGCTTTGAAAGGATAAGACTTGAGTTGGAAGGCTTTATCTTCAATCTAGATAAGTTCTAGTAAGGGATTAGGTGGCTAAACCTTGGGTTTAAGTCCTCACGGCTCAATCCGTCTCGGAATACAACCCAGAATCTAACTGTCTATCGTATGGCCGTTATTTCACTCCAACGTGCCAACCTTAGGCCTCGCATTTTCCTATGGGTTTAATTCCCCGATCATGTTCTGTGAAGATTAACGGTCTAAGGTCTGACCGTCGTTTCTTGTAACGCGCTAATCCTGAGCCGTTATACTCTCATCCACTCAGTCCTTTCTCTTCTAGGCTAAGCACTTCCTGACGGTCCTGGTTCTGGCCGTTGCTTCACTCTGACGCGTCTCCCTCAGGCCGTCGCATTTTCTGCTAGTTGTCTTGACAACCATCGTTCTGCCATGATCAACAGTCTAGTCTTTGGCCGTTATTTGTCTTTGACGCACCTGCCGTTGGCCGTCGTTTCTCCTGAAGCCCTACTACCAGGATGGACCCCTGTTATGATTAACGGCCTTTCACTGGCGCGTCGTTTGATTATGACGGTCTGAGCCTAGACCGTTACTTTCTCTGCTACTGAATTCTGGCTATTCCTTCTGTCCTTGCCTAGACCTGGCGATCTCTCGCATTTTACACCTCGTTCTCTCTGCATTTTTTTACACACATGCATTCCTGCAAACAACTCATGCACACATTCCTGCCTATGTCTCATTCATCCATTCATTCATTTCATCCGTCCCTGCATAATCACACACACATCCATTCATTCACTAAACAAACAGAAAACCAAAAAAGATCTCATTCCATTTTTTTCATAAAGTTACATACAAGTGATAAGAAAACATAAAAATGCATCATTCGGTCGGCTTATCCGCCGGACCGCCCTCATCCCCTCCATCCTCGGGTCTCCTCGCGGGTGGCGGTGCTATCGAAGCACTCTCCTCCTGCTGTCCCCGCTCTGCCCTCTCATTTCTCCGTTGGCCGGAGGAGCTGACAAGAAAATTCCCTACCGAGTCGCTCGGGGCAGCACTCCTCCGTGCCCCACTCTGAGAAGCACTCCGCTCCGATCCTCGGCCCATCATCCGGACCGTCCGCTCCAGCGTCCGCAGCTCGATCTTCAACGTGAAGATCTGACGCCACGTCTCTCGTGCCTCGGTCCGGTAGCGATCCAGGTCCGCCGCCCCGATGCGGAGCTGCTCCACCTCAGCCTGAGCCTGAGCTAACTCCGTCCGTAGTCGCTCACCCTCCGCCTCATCCAAGCGTCCTGGGGTCTCCGCTCTCAGTCGAGCCATCTCTGCCCGTACAAGCTCTGTCTCCGCTCGGGCTCGATCGGTCTCAGCCCGGCTTCTTTCTGCCTCTATCCTCGCCTACCTGGCCTCGGCCACTGCTGCTGCTAGCTCTCTCGCCTGTAGATTGCATTTCATATAGTTAATCATAAGGCATTTTTTAGGCAAGATCATCAGCATGAGCATTTTTTTAGCATCTTACCCGCTCCGCGAGGGTGGCCTCCGCCTCCTCGGCCCGGGCAACCGCCCGAGCAAAATTAGCCTCCTGCTCAGCCCTGCCTCCTGCAGGCTGTGAGGAAGACGATGGGGCATCCGGTCCGGCTCGTTGGGCTCTCTCGGCCCGCTGCATTTTTAGGAACCATGGTTAATCAGCATGTGCATCATAAACATCAATTGTCATAATCATAAGCATTTTTAAGTCTAGGTTTTGTAATCTCACCAGGAGCTCTAGAGCAGTCCGATACCCGTCCCGCTGCTGGATGGTGGAGTGGAGTAATCCCTCCAACTCAGCGATCCGTCCCTCAGGGTCTAGCTGCATTTAGAAAGCGTGAGTCAGTACATTCATCACATGGCATTTTTTGCATATAGAAAGAGTTTTGGGTTTAGAATTGCATACCAGTCGTCGAGTACCTCGGTACACCCGGTTGCCGTAGAGTCGAGCAAAGGCCTTCAGATATGCCTCGTCGCTCTCGTCTCGCTCCTTCATCGCTCGGCCCCGCCTATTCCAGTCGTGGACATACTTCGCCTTCCGGGCACACCAATCCACATTGCCACTGATGCCCCTTGCTGACTTGCCAGGGTGGTCATCGCTGTGGCGTGGAAAGGTCACCTCGGGCTGATGAAGTCCCCGGGTCCATAGGATCAGCCTGTAGTGCAGAGGCTCGATGATGTGGATGCAATGCAGCCATATGTCTCGTCCCCGGAACGATAAAGCCGCCTCCACCCAGGGCTGTCCCGTATAACCCTCGCCGCGGTACGGGGTCCATCTCACCTGAGAGCATTTCGTTCATTCATCAGCATTAGCATATAAAAGCATGAGCATTTAAAAAGCATTTATTAGCATATAGAAGCATATAGAGATCATATTGAGTTCTGGACTCACCGACGTATGCGGTAAGGAGTCTAGGTCATCCTGGATCGTCCGAGTCAATCTGATGATCGACCCTGTGTCTCTCGCCACCGACCATCGCCTCGCGATCGGTATGCGGTCGGGATGGAGTAGTGCACCTCTCCCGATGCCCGGGAGATACATGTTGCTCCAGATCTGCATTTAGAAATCAAGTCAGTCGCATGGCATAATCATAGCATAATCATAATCATATAGAAAGCATTTAAATTACATTTACATGTAGGAAAGGCGAGAAACCACCCAACATTGTCTGCCGGTCCGTGGTGCTGAGGGACTCGAACAAGAATGCGAGCACTGCCGCTCCCCAGGCGTACCTCCTGACTCTGCCCAAATCCTCTATCATCGGCAGTAGTCTGCAGCTGATGACGTCTGCCCAAGTCGCGAAGAGTAGCTTCCCGAATAACAGCATCAGGAAGCGTCTGAGCACTCTATCTCCCTCTGGTCCTGCCTCTGCCGCCACGCGAGGGCGCACCTGGTCTATCACTCTGCCCAGATGCTCCTCAGGTAGCTCTCCCACGACGATCGCCGCTCCTCTCAGTCCCAAGCTCTCCTGCAGCACTGATCTCGAAAGCTGGGAGGAGGACTGTCCCGACCTGATCAAATCTAGCCCGAGTAGCTGATGCGCCATCTCCCGGTAGTCACCGTATGTCCACCCGGTCACTGCGGCTCCGTGGACTCTCAGTCCTGTAATCCTCGCTATATCTTCCAGCATGGGGATCATGTGGCCCCACGGGAAGATGAAAGCTCTGCTGATCGGATCCCATCTCTCGTGCAAGGCGTACAGTAGCGGCGTGTCCATCCGGATCACCTCGATGCTGAGCACCTCGGCAAATCCCATGCCGGCCAATCTCTCTCTCTGGTAGTCGGGCAATGCCTGGTACACTGCCCGGATGTGTAGCCAGGAGATCCGCGATCGTCTCTTCCCCTGCATTGCATATTAGATCATTAATTAGTCCAATTTGCATCATATAATCATTGCATAAACATTCGTAATTGAAAATAAAACAAAAATTTGAAAATTGAAAACCTTAAAAGGCAGCTTAAGTCCCTGGCATGAGTGACGGCCCTGGGATGGGGCGTCACTTGCTTGTGACGGCCTTGTCGTGATGCGTCAGACAAGTGACGGTCGCTGGCAGGACCGTCACATTGACTGCGTTTGAGAAATTTTTCCCTTGCATCCCCGTGGTCTCCCACTATGGCCAAATGGCCTACAATCGCTCCTAGGGGGTTCGTAGACCCATTTCTACCCCTATTCCCCACATGCATTCATAATCTCCTTCATTGAAGATCAAAAGAGGCCAAGTGTGATTTGTGGAGATCCAAAGGGGACGAGGTACTGTTCACGTGAACAGTACTTCGTGAAGAAGTTCTTCATCCAAGCAAGGTTGATTCAAGCTCAAATCAAGGCAAACAACCTTCAAGGAAGATCAGATGCAAGTTAGGCTATCAAGGTGATCTAAGGAAGCTAGTTTCATTCAATATCTTCAAGAGAAATCATCTACATCATTTTGATTCATCCAAGGTGATTTCTGAAGCATTCAAACTCCTAGAAGCTGTTGAAGAAACAAGATTCAAGGTAGAATCAATTACTCTCTTTATCCACTTCAAGAAGATACAAAGAGAAGATCAAAAGAGGAGATTGAAGGAAGAGTTACTGTTCACGTGAACAGTACTCCGTGAAGAACATCTTCATCTAATCCAAGCACAGCCAAGCAAGTACTAGACAAGTTGGTAAAAATCCATGAAGGAAAAGAACAAGAACAAGAATACTTCATGGCCGACCGTGCAGAAGAGTCAAGCAAACCATCCTCATCAAAGGTAAATTCTGATTCCGAGGAATTCACTTTTGAAGAACTTATGGAATCCTATGATGAGTTGTTTACACAATACAAAAAGACAATATCAGAAAATATTGAAAAAGGATCTCAAGAAAAATAACCAACATGAAAGCTTGATTTGTAAAAAGTGTTCTGCATTTGAAGAGCTCTCTTTTGATCTAGACACACATAAACAAAGCATTGCATGTCTAAGAGATGAAAATGAAAATCTTCATGATGAAATCACTAGGTTGGAAGAAATTATAATAAAACTTCAAAACCAACCTAAGGCAATCTCTAATGATCAAACTATGGCCGATGGACTTATTCATGATGAGAGGTTGATTGAAGAAAATAAAAATTCTGTTTCATGCTCTGTTAATTTTGCATGTGAAAAATGTTCATTCTTGAGAAACATAAATGCTGGTCTCCATGATGATCTTGAAAGACAACAAAATTTGATTGATTCTCTAAAGGAAGAGAATAAAGAGTTGTTGGAAAAGAAAATTGAATGTGAAAAAGTTGAAGAAGAATTGCATGAAAAATTGGCTGCACATGAAAAAGGCAAATCTATCATTGATGATCACTCCGAAACATTGCATGCTTTAGAACAACAAAGTTAAAATCTTAAAGCTGTAAATGTCATGCTCAATGAGCAATTGGCAGTATGTGAAGAGGGTCTTAATGAGTCTAAACAACATATTTCTTCACTTGAAAATGAAATTCAAGGTTTGAATGATTTCCTATCAATGTTTGCCCAAATCCAAGATTTTGGCTCACCGGAAGCCACCACTTCATGTGGTCACCAAAAAGGGCATACTGCTCGAAAGAAAAGTAAAATTCAGCATTCTTATCCAAACATGCACCATAACATGTTCAATGCTAAATATCATGTTTTCCACAAAAAGAATGTCCATTGTTATTATTGTGGTAGACATGGTCACACTGTGCGTAATTGTTTTATCTTGAGAAATGATGAGCTTAGAGCAAGACAGCAAGTGAAAGAACAAGGAAAGAAAGAAAGACACCACCCTCATACCATGAAAGGTAAGAATCATTCTCGCCCACAAAAGTATAGTCCACATGCACATACACATGAACATAAAAAGGATAATCAATCTTTTGTGCGTTGTTTCTACTGTGGTAAAAATGGGCATGAGATGTATGGTTGCCATACAATGAGGGAAGATGATTTGATTGCCTTGAAAAAGATGAGTCAAGATGCTAAACCTGTTGCTAACCCACGAGGACCCAAGCAAGCTTGGGTACCAAAAAATTCTAAATAAGAATTTTGGGTGCAGGATGCCTTAGAGCTGAACAAATGAATGGTCAGGTAAATAAAAGCTCAAGGCACATGTATGTACATAAACCTTTTAATTTCAATCATCTTGCATGTTTAGTCCTAACATGTAGATAGTGCATCATAAGTCTGCCAAATGTCATTAAATTCTGCAAACTGAATTGCTCTTTGAAATGCTTTACCCCCATGGTGTGAGATGAACTTTTGAGCTAGATTTCTTGCTCATACCATGCTGGACCACAGCTGCTTAGTTCATGAAATACTTATTTTGCTGATGTTGCTGATATGATGATGAGTTGTTTAATTCTTGCTACCAACCATGTGAAATCCCTAGATTTTGATTTTGATGGTGTATACCATGGTTGCAATTTTCAACTCATTAATTCACGATTAGCATTGTTCAAAGGGGAGTCTAGCAATTGGCATCATCATGTTGCATTCAGTTTAAAATAACTTGTGAATGATTTGTGTTTGCATCATCTTATGATCTTATATACTTTAATGCAAATCATGTTTAGAAAAACAAAACAAAACAAAAAAATGTGTGCAATCATCCATGCAGCATCTGCATTGCATTGTGTATTCATATAGTTCATAGGCTGCACATTCCATAGCAAACCCTTGCATAGATCTAGGGGGAGTCAACATCAAAACTCTGTTTGCATCATTCTACACATTGTTGACATCCTTGCATAGAATGCATAACCTCAGGGAGAGTGTTCCTTCATTCATTCCTGTTTATCATTCATGCAACACTCTCTCTCATTCATACCAACCAACTGCATTTTATTGATACACTAAATCAGATTGCTAAACCTCAGGCTAATGGAAATTGAAATAATGATCTTCTTCAATTTGATTGTGTGTTTTTGTAAATTGGTTTCCATGCATTGTTCATCTGTAAAAATGTCATTTACATATGGTGTAGCATTGCATGTGGTTGCATAATAAAACTGAATTGCTTGTTTGAGAATGATTTAAACTTGCATTGCACTCGGTATATAAAAAGGTGTCGCCCGACTGTTAGGTTACGCCTATCGGAGAGGTGATTCACTTGCGTGAGGGGATCCTCAGATTCTGTAACTCCGCCGAGTACCGGATAGGTCTAGGTGCATCATATTGCATAGTCCGTGCTTGTCTAGATGCACTCACCATGCGTGAAAATTCTCCTCCGCTATGTACCATGTGTCATTCTTGCATATAGGCCATATCGTTAGGGGGAGTTGTCTCCTTGACGCATTCATGCACATGCTACATGCCACGAGTTGGGTCATAGCATTCATGCATATTTCTTTTTGCCTATCTCATGAGTGATCTAGCTATTCCATGCACATCCTAAGGGGGAGTCTTGCAATCTGAACATTCTTGAGTAATTGTCTGATAATAGTGTAAGAGCTTTCTATTATATGCACTGATGATTGTCCATCAAAAAATAATAGTTCAGATTTAATGATTTCTTTGAAATTCTGATATATATGATTTTGAAATCATCTATGTCAAGCAGTCTTTAATAGACTTTAACTAGAGGTTGCATGTTGTGCCCTGAATAATCTTTCTGAAAACTGAAAATTCATATGTCATAGTCAAGTTAGTTGAGTTGCTAAAGTCTAGTATTGTTTTTAAACAACTTGACATATTGGAATTCATAAAGGCAAAACTTTAGACAAAGCAATGACATTAGGTCACTGAGAAACATGTCTTCTCATCAAGGAAATGAGGATAGATATGTCATGAAGTGCCTTTGTTATCTTTGTTATCTATAGCTTAGACTCAAGACAGAGCAATGGCTACATTGCTGAGAAATATATCTCATCATCAAAGATACGAGATCGGATATATCATGAGGTGATTCAGCTATCTCTGTTCAAATCTGAAGTATAACAGTCAGTCTTACCAAATACCTAGGAATACTGGCGTCTAAACAGCGTGTATTCTTACGGCTAGGCGGTATGCACTAGACTCGCTTGCTCGTAAAATATGGGTCTAATGATATGAATTTCATTGAAAAGGATATATGGGAAAAAGTGCTGCAACATAGAATTCATTATAATTGTCATGGTTGTTTAACCTCAATACAAGTTGTGCTTTTCCCAATGACGATTATGAATATGGCTGTGTAAGACAATGGAGGATTACCATTGCTAGAGCATGCACTTTTGGTTCACTTCTATTAAACCATGGATATAGCTGTTTGTCAACTTCTCTTGTTAATTCAGAATTCATTAGCTTTGAACAATACATATTCATCACGGCATGTTTCTTGTTGCTTATAATGGTTTGCTCTATACTCCTCTTTCCCTCAGCTTCCTACATAATTTGTTCATTCATTTAGATAGGAGGAGAAAGTGTGCATTCATTTCTATAGGAGGAGACGGCTTGGTGACTTGGTGAGTCATTCATCATATAAGGGAAGAATGTTTGCATATATTCTTGTAAGTGTTTGCATTGTGATGCTGTTTACATTGTGATGTTGTTTACATTGTGGTTTGGTGAGCATCATATATAAGGGAAGAAGAACGAGAGGTACATGTCATCTTGTGAGCAAGGGGTTGCATAGCATGTGTTCATTCATTGTCATTGCATAGCATGGTTTAATTCATTTGAGAGCATATCATACATTGAACTCTTTGCATTCACATGCTCTACCTCATCTATGCATATCTGTGTTCACTCATGCATACATATTGGGTGAAATCACTTTGTGATCATGCATACATATTTGCATTCTCATGTTTTGATCATCCTTGCATTGCACATATGGCTTGCATCTTGCCTTCTCATGTATTGCATAGAAAATCCTGAAAATCATAAAAAGTTAAAATCTTGAAAACCTCTAAAAATTGAAAAATCTGAAATCAAAATTGCTTTCTGACTGTCTTATCTATCTCTTCTGTTAGACCATGTTGGCATACTTCATCTCATTCATTGGTCTCACAAATGTAAAAGGGGAAAAGATTTGATTCCTTCTTGCTGATCCCTTCTTGATGATGGTAAAGGGGGAGAAGATTTGATGAGCCATTTCAAAGCCATTTCAAAGATTTTGGAATTCTTTGTGTGGAGTCGATTTGGTTGAGCCATATGAATATTTTTAATCTTTGTGTGGAGTCGATTTGGTTGAGCCATATGAATGTTTTTAATGAGCCATAGTGTTCTTGAATGTTCTTGAATCTTTTTATGACTCATAGTTGCCATCATCAAAAAGGGGGAGAATGTTGTGCTAAAGTTGGGTATGTGTGGAACGTGAGTGTTTCTATTATTTTGAAGATGTCCAACTATGACTCAACTAATGATTGGTTCTATTATTTTGATGTGATTCCAACTATGACTCAACTATGACTCATTTCTAGTGTTTTGATGATGTATGTCTTTAGAGTCATTTTGCTATTCATTATGCATTTGCTATGCATTTGATAAAATCAATTTGATATGCATTTTGCTTTTGCTATGCATTTGATAAAATCCATTTGCATACAATTCAGGTCATTATATTGCCAATTCAACATATCAAGAATGGCTTGCAACGCTTAACCAATTGGTCGCACAGAAATCAAGATAGATCCAAAGGCGCCAAGATCACTCAAGATGCAAAGTGAAAACTCATGATGCCAAGTGCACTTGCAGATCAAGAATGGCTTGCAACACACAAATCAAGATCAATCCAAAGGAGCAAGCCATCCCAGGAGGACGATCAAAAGTCACTCATGATGCCAAGTGCATGATGCCAAGTACACTTTGATTGGAGTGGAAATATCTACTGTGAAAGCTCAACAGAATGCAACCAAAGAATGGAATGGAGGTGGCAAAATGAAAGTGAAATGAACACGTCTAAGCAAGGCCAAGCAAGGAAGAAAAGGCTCTAGCTAAGCAAGGCCAAGTAAGAAAGAAAAGGCCCAAGCAATGAAGTAAAGCTTCTACAAAGGACCGAGCATTCATCCAAGATGATCAAGGTTCAAATCAATGGTTCAACATGTTCTAAATTTAAAGAAACCAATGCCACGAAGTTGAATGGGTTTACGGAGGTGAAACGGTTGAAATCTGGAAAATTCCCAGCTAGCGGTCGACCTACAGCAGCTAGCGGTCGACCTAAAATTCTAGGGACTGAAACTCTACAGGACAGGTGCTAGCGGTCGACCGCCAGCCCGTAGAGGTCGACCGCCAGCCCCGAGTGCAGCAAAGTTTGACTCGAATTCCACCTCGTGGGCTGCCTAATTCTCATGATTTCTTTAATCCCAAAGAACCCCAAAGTCTCCCAATCACCCAAAAATTGTGGATCTGGTCTAAGGCTTCTCCAAGGACCATTCAAGGTCTATAAATACAACACTTGGAGAAGAAAAAAAAAAGAGGGCTTCCATATGCTCAATTGAAGATCAAAAGAGGCCAAGTGTGATTTGTGGAGATCCAAAGGGGATGAGGTACTGTTCACGTGAACAGTACTTCGTGAAGAAGTTCTTCATCCAAGCAAGGTTGATTCAAGCTCAAATCAAGGCAAACAACCTTCAAGGAAGATCAGATGCAAGCTAGGCTATCAAGGTGATCTAAGGAAGCTAGTTTCATTCAATATCTTCAAGAGAAATCATCTACATCATTTTGATTCATCCAAGGTGATTTCTGAAGCATTCAAACTCCTAGAAGCTGTTGAAGAAACAAGATTCAAGGTAGAATCAATTACTCTCTTCATCCACTTCAAGAAGATACAAAGAGAAGATCAAAAGAGGAGATTGAAGGAAGAGTTACTGTTCACGTGAACAGTACTCCATGAAGAACATCTTCATCTAATCCAAGGTATTCAAAGTTCATATCAAAACAATCATCTTCCAAGATCTGTGAAGAAGGAAGCAAGGATCAAGGTAGCATCTATTCACTTCTTCATCCATTCAAAGAGATCAAAAAGAAGATCAAAAGAGGAGGATTGGAAGAACAGTTACTGTTCACATGAACAATACTCCGTGAAGAACATTCATCCATTCAAGGGTGAATCAAGAAGATTGATTTGCAAGAAGAAGAGATCCCTGTTGCTGATCAACAAATCATTTCCATTCAAGGGCCAATTCCTTCTTACTCAATCTCTTGTTTTAGTTCCTTCACATTTGTTTTACTTTCAATATTGTTAAACATTGAAGTTGTGATTCGTCCCTACCGGTGGTTAGTAGGAAGGCAATTGGAGGGTGTTCCAATTTGCGGTTGACGTCCCTATCAGGTGGTTAGTAGGAAGGCAATCGGAGGTGTTTCCGATCTGCGGTGTTGACGTCCCTACCGTTGGTTAGTAGGAAGGCAATCGGTGGTTTCCGATTTGCGGTTTGGTGCGCTGCGCTAGTGGAGCCTCACCGGGTTTGGTGAGGGGTGGACGTAGGGCTGAGGATTCAGTCCGAACCACCTTAAAATCCATTGTGTTCATGGTTTGTTTGTGTGATTGCTTGTGCTAGATGCATGCTTAGGTTTAATATTCACATTACTTATTCATCTTGCTAAGTAACTCATTGTGTTCTTCGTTAAACTAGTTTTTATTCCGCTGCGATTCTTGCTGTCTAGTTTTATAGAGGGTTGAATTGCGAAAAGAGGTGCAGATCTATTCACCCCCCCTCTAGATCAGTCAGCCACTACCCAACAAGTGGTATCACAGCACACAACAAGTGGTATCAGAGCAAGGTTGATTCAAACTCTGAACAGTACTTCGTGAAGAGGCCAAGTGTGATTTGTGGAGATCCAAAGGGGACGAGGTACTGTTCATGTGAAGAACATCTTCATCCAATCCAAGGTATTCAAGCTCATATCAAAGAAATCATCTTCCAAGATCTGTGAAGAAGGAAGCAAGGATCAAGGTAGCATCTATTCATTTCTTCATCCAATCAAAGAGATCAAAGAGAGAAGATCAAGAGAGGAGATTGGAAGAACAGTTACTGTTCACATGAATAGTACTCCGTGAAGAACAATCATCCATTCAAGGGTGATTACAAGAAGATTAATTTGTAAGAAGAAGAGATCCCTGCTGCTGATCAACAAAGCATATCGATACAAGGGCCAATTCCTTCTTACTCAATCTCTTGTTTTAATTCCTTCACATCTGTTTTACTTTCAATATTGTTAAACATTGAAGTTGTGATTCGTCCCTACCAGGTGGTTAGTAGGAAGGCAATTGGAGGGTGTTCCAATTTGTGGTTGACGTCCCTACCGGTGGTTAGTAGGAAGGCAATCGGGAGTTCTCCGATCTGCGGTGTAGCCGTCCCTACCGGCTTTATGTGTAGGAAGACAGAAAAAGAGTTTTCTCTGTTCTGTGGTTTGGGACGTGTCCCCGGGTTAAGCTGTGAGTCAACAAGGAAGCCTCACCGGGTTTTGGTGAGGGGTGGACGTAGGTTGCGGGGTTGCAACTGAACCACCTTAAAAATCCCTGTGTTGTGGGTTGTTTATTATGTGTGATTGATCTATATCTTCTAACCACATTCGCAGGTTCGTGTGCTTCCACACTTGGTTATATTGCTCACACACATATGCACTTTGAGTGATCAACATAGCATACACACACACACACGGTTGTTGCAAGCTATTGCATGTTCATCTATGTGTTATGCTTTGTAATTCACTTAAAGAAGTGTGGACGTTTCATAGCTTGTAATTCAAGTCTTTTCATTTGAGCCACTCTACTTAATTCCGCTGTGCATTGTGCCTAAGTGATTCATTCACTTTATAAGAGTGGTTTAAGCTTCCGCTAGCTAAGAGTTTTTAAATAGGCCAAAACTTGTGAAAGGATATATTCAACCCCCCCTTTTAGATCCATTTACACCTCACGGGACCCAACAAGTGGTATCAGAGCGAGGCTCTGTCATTCCCAGATCCAACGATCTGCAGGGAAAGATCCCGGTGTTTATTATTTAGATGGATTCACATGCTACACTTGCTTCAATGGCTTCTCCACCCATTTATGTTGGTTCAGATTTTTCTACATGGGTTGGAAGAATGTTCATTTATGTTAGCTCCATAGATCCACAATTGTGGACTCTTATATACAATGGTCCTCATGAGCTTCCATCAAATTCAATTGATTGGTTATCCGAACATGAGACCAAACACAATGATAATCGTCTTGCATATAACTTAATTACAGCTGCAGTTGATCTAAGACTAACTCATCTTGTGTCTTCTTGCAGCACAGTCAAGCAAGTATTGGACAAGTTGGTGAAAATCCATGAAGGGAAGGAACAAGAACAAGAATGCTTCATGGCCGACCGTGCAGAACAGTCCAGCAATGCATCCTCATCACAGGTAAATTCTGATTCCGAGGAATTTACTTTTGAAGAACTTATGGAATCCTATGATGAGTTGATTACTCAATACAAAAAGGTCAAATCAGAAAATAAAAATTTGAAAAAGGATCTCAAGAAAATAAACCAAAATGAAAGCTCGATTTGTAAAAAGTGTTCAATTTTTAAAGAGCTCAACAACACTCTCTCAGTTGATCTAGTTACGCATAAACGAAGCATTGCATGTCTAAGGGAAGAAAATGAAAATCTTCATGATGAAATCACTAGATTGAAAGAAATTGTAATAAAACTTCAAAAACAACCTAAGTCAATCTCTAATGATCAAACTATGGCCGATGGGCTAATCCATGATGAGAGGTTAATTGAAGAAAATAAAAATTCTGTTTCATACTCTGCTAACCTTGAATGTGAAAAATGTTCATTCTTGAGAAACATAAATGTTGGTCTCCATGATGATCTTGAATGACAACAAAAACTGATTGATTCTCTAAAAGAATAGAATAGAGAGTTGTTGGAAAAGAAAATTGAACATGAAGAAGTTGAAGAAGAATTGCATGAAAAACTGGCTGCTCATGAAAAAGGCAAATTTGTTATTGAAGATCACTCTGAAACTTTGTATGCTTTAGAACAACAAAATCAAAATCTTAAAGCAGTAAATGCCATGCTCAATGAGCAATTGGCAGCATGCGAAGAGGGCCTTGTTGAATCTAAACAGTACATTTCCTCACTTGAAAATGAAATTCAAGGTTTGAATGATTTCCTGTCAATGTTTGCCCAAATCCAAGATTCTAGCTCACCGGAAGCCACCACTTCCTGTGGTCACCAACAAGGGCATATTGCTCGAAAGAAAAGTAAAACTCAGCATGCTCATCCAAACATGCACCATAACATGTCCAATGCTAAATATCATGCCTTCCACAAAATGAATGTCAATTGTTATTATTGTGGTAAACATGGTCACACTGTGCATGATTATTTTATCTTGAGAAATGATGAGCTTAGAGCAGGAGATCAAGTGAAAGAGCAAGGAAAGAAACATGTCAACATTGGCAGAGGGCTTGCTCAACAGAATTCTGTACAAAACCACATGGAGAATCAGAAGTGTCGACATTCCTATCCAAACAGGTCGACACTCCCCATGGCCTTCAAAAGAAATGCTTCTCTTTGCTGCTCTCATTGTGGTAAGTCTTGCCATACTGTTCAAGAGTGCTGGCACTTGAAGGGAAAGCATCACCCTCATACCATGAAGGGTAAGAATCATGCTCGCCCACAAAAGTATAGTCCACATGCACATGCACATGAACATAAAAAGGATAATCAATCTTTTGTGCGTTGTTTCTACTGTGGTAAAAATGGGCATGAGATGTATGGTTGCCATACAATGAGGGAAGATGATTTGATTGCCTTGAAAAAGATGAGTCAAGATGCTAAACCTGTTGTTAACGCACAAGGACCCAAGCAAGCTTGGGTACCTAAAAATTCCAAATAAGAATTTTGGGTGCAGGATGCCTTGGAGCTGAACAAATGAATGGTCAGGTAAATAAAAGCTCAAGGCACAGGTATGTACATAAACCTTTTAATTTCAATCATCTTGCATGTTTAGTCCTAACATGTAGATAGTGCATCATAAGTCTGCCAAATGTCATTAAATTCTACAAATTGAATTGCTCTTTGAAATGCAAAACCCCCATGGTGTGAGATGAACTTTTGAGCTAGATAATTTGCTCACACCATACTTGATTTCAGCTATTTAACTCATGAAAAACTTGTTATGCTGATGAAGTTGATGTGATGATGAGTTGTTTGCTACCTGATATCAGCCACTTGCAATTCTTGGACTTTGGTTTTGATGATGCGTACCATGGCTGCATTTTCAACTCATTATTCATGTTAGCACTGCTCAAAGGGGGAGTCTATTGGCATCATCATCATCATATTGCATTCAGTTCAAAATCCATTGTGAATGATTTGTGTTTGCATCATCTCATAATCACACATACCTTAATGCACATCATGTTTAGAAGATAAATGATAATGCACAATCATTTTGCAGCATCGTCATTGCATTGTGTATTCACATAAATCTTAGGATGCATAGTTCATTGCCAACCCTTGCATGTATTCAGGGGGAGTCAACATCAACCTAGCTTGAATCACTTTACATCATATCGTTCGTGCATGACCATGGTATATCAAATGTTGATGTATGGAAGGGCAGGTTATGCTTGCCTTGAAGCACTCAATATGCGTGAGGTTTCACCTCCGCCAAGTACCATGCGTCACTGTCGCATATAAGCCATATAGCTAGGGGGAGTTGTCTTCTTGAGGCATTCGTGCATATGGTTCATATTCATTATGTTGCATTTCATAAGTGTAAAATCATGCATTATGTTGGTTCATGCATTTCATGTTTGATCAGGTCAACCCCTGTATGGTTCAAGTAAACCTCTCCTTGATATTTGTCATTCTATTTGACTGCCTACACAACCCCTTGAGTGCATTCATTGTATATCCTTAGGGGGAGTTTGGTTGATTCTCTTAACCTCTTGCAATCTGCATTTCTTGGCTTACAGTCTGGATATGAGATCATGGGACTGACGAACATATGATGTAAGAGCCTTCTATTATATGCCCTCATGATTATCCAATCAATAACAATGGTTCAGATTTAATGATTTTTTTGACATTCTGATAAATATGTTTTTGAAATCATCTATGTCACGTAGTCTTTAATAGACTTTAACTAGAGGTTGCATGTTGTGACTTGACTGATCTTTCTGAAATCTGAAAATTCAAATGTCATAGTCAAGTTGGTTGAGTTGCTACAGTCTCGTATTATTTTTAAACAACTTGACATATTGGAATTCATAAAGGTAAAATTTTAGACAAAGTAATGACATTAGGTCACTGAGAAACATGTCTTCTCATCAAGAAAATGAGGATAGATATGTCATGAAGTGCCTTTGTTATCTTTGTTATCTATAGCTTAGACTCAAGGCAGAGCAATGGCTACATTGCTGAGAAATATATCTCATCATCAAAGATACGAGATCGGATATGTCATGAGGTGATTCAGCTATCTCTGTTCAAATCTGAAGCATAACAGTCAGTCTTACCAAATACCTAGGAATACTGGCGCCTAAACAGCGTGTATTCTTACGGCTAGGCGGTATGCACTAGACTCGCTTGCTCGTAAAATATGGGTCTAATGATATGAATGTCATTGAAAAGGATATATGGGAAAAAGTGCTGCAACATAGAATTCATTATAATTGTCATGGTTGTTTAACCTCAATACAAGTTGTGCTTTTCCCGATGACGATTATGAATATGGCTGTGTAAGACAATGGAGGATTACCATTGCTAGAGCATGCACTTTTGGTTCACTTCTATTAAACCATGGATATAGCTGTTTTTTAAATTCTATTGTAAATTCAGAATTCATTAGCTTTGAACCATACATATTCATCACGGCATGTTTCTAGTTGCTTATAATGGTTTGCTCTATACTCCTCTTTCCCTCAGCTTCCTACATAATTTGTTCATTCATTTAGATAGGAGGAGAAAGGTTGCATTCATTTCTATAGGGAGAGAAGGCTTGGTGACTTGGTGAGTCATTCATCATACAGGGGAAGAATGTTTGCATATATTCTTGTAAGTGTTTGCATTGTGATGCTGTTTGCATTGTGGTTTGGTGAGCATCATATATAAGGGAAGAAGAACGAGAGGTACATGTCATCTTGTGAGCATTTCATTGTCAAAGGGGTAGCATGTTTTCATGATTCATGTCATAGCATAACATGTTCATCTGTCATTGCATAGCATGTGTAAAGCATGTTTTCATGATTCATTGCAAAGTATGTGTTGAAACTTCAAAATTCATTGCCATTGCATAGCAAGGTTTCATTCATTTTAGAGCATATCACACATTGCACTCTTTGCATTCACATACTCTACTTCATCTATGCACATCTGTGATCACTTCATGCATACATAATTGGGAGAAATCATTTTGTGCTCATGCATACATATTTGCATTCTCATGTTTTGATCATCCTTGCATTGCACATATGTCTTGCATCTTGCATTTCCATGTATTTCTTTGAAAATCCTAAAAATATAAAAAGCTAAAATCTTGAAAACCTCTAAAAATTGAAAAATCTGAAGTCAAAATTGCTTTTATGGCTGTCTTATCTATCTCTTCTATTGGACCATGTTGGCATACTTCATCTCATTCATTGGTCTCACAAATGCAAAAAAAAAAAAAAAGGAAAAGATTTGATTCCTTCTTGCTGCTCCCTTCTTGCCGATGGCAAAGGGGGAGAAGATTTGGTTGAGCCATATGGCGATTTGGTTGAGCCATATGCATGGGTTGAGCCATTTCAAAGATTTTGGTATTCTTTGTATGGAGTCGATTTGGTTGAGCTATATGCATGTCATAGTGTTCTTGAATGTTCTTGAATCTTTTTATGACTCATAGTTGCCATCATCAAAAAGGGGGAGAATGTTGGGAGAATGTTGTGCTCAAGTTGGGCATGTGTGGAACGTGAGTGTTTCTATTATTTTGATGATGTCCAACTATGACTCAACTAATGATTGGTTCTATTGTTTTGATGTGATTCCAACTATGACTCAACTAATGATTGGTTCTATTGTTTTGATGTGATTCCAACTATGACTCAACTATGACTCATTTCTAGTGCTTTGATGATGTATGTCCTTAGAGTCATTTTGCTATTTATTATGCTTTTGCTATGCATTTGATAAAATCCATTTGCATACATTTCAGGTCATCATATTGCCATATCAAGAATGGCTTGCAACGTTTAACCAATTGGCCGCACAGAAATCAAGATAGATCCAAAGGCGCCAAGATCACTCAAGATGCAAAGTGGAAAGGAAGTGCAACAAATCACTCAAGACTCAAGATGCAAGTGCAAAAGATCACTCAAGATACAAAGTGGAAGCTCAGCAAGATAGAAGCTCAACAAGATAAGCCATATGTCAAAGGTGAAAGCTCGTTGAGCTAAGCCAAAAGAAATGGAGTGAAGATGTCAAGGTGAAAGCTAAGGAAGAAGAACTCTTGTCATGTGATAAACCATTGGATGGTGAATGATTGGAATGAAGTTGGCGAAATGAAAGTGAAATGAACATGTCCAAGCAAGGCCAAGCAAGGAAGAAAAGGCTCTAGCTAAGCAAGGCCAAGCAAGAAAGAAAAGGCCCAAGCAATGAAGCAAAGTTTCTACAAAGGACCGAGAATTCATCCAAGATGATCAAGGTCACTTAGGCACAATGCACAGCGGAATTAAGTAGAGTGGCTCAAATGAAAAGACTTGAATTACAAGTTATGAAACGTCCACACTTCTTTAAGTGAATTACAAAGCATAACACATAGATGAACATGCAATAGCTTGCAACAACCGTGTGTGTGTGTATGCTATGTTGATCACTCAAAGTGCATATGTGTGTGAGCAATATAACCAAGTGTGGAAGCACATGAACTTACGAATGGGGTTAGAAGATATAGATCAATCACCATCCAATGGTTTATCTTCCTTGCAGAAGCTTGGATGAATTCTCGGTCCTTTGTAGAAGCTTTGCTTCATTGCTTGGGCCTTTTCTTTCTTGCTTGGCCTTGCTTGGCCTTGCTTGGACATGTTCATTTCACTTTCATTTCGCCAACTTTATTCCAGTCATTCACCATCCAATGGTTTATCACATGACAAGAGTTCTTCTTCCTTAGCTTTCACCTTGACATCTTCACTCCATTTCTTTTGGCTTAGCTCAACGAGCTTTCACCTTTGACATATGGCTTATCTTGTTGAGCTTCTATCTTGCTGAGCTTCCACTTTGTATCTTGAGTGATCTTTTGCACTTGCATCTTGAGTCTTGAGTGATTTGTTGCACTTCCTTTCCACTTTGCATCTTGAGTGATCTTGGCACCTTTGGATCTATCTTGATTTCTGTGCGGCCAATTGGTTAAGCATTACAAGCCATTCTTGATATGGCAATATGATGACCTGAAATGTATGCAAATGGATTTTATCAAATGCATAGCAAAAGCAAAATAAATAGCAAAATGACTCTAAGGACATACATCATCAAAGCACTAGAAATGAGTCATAGTTGAGTCATAGTTGGAATCACATCAAAACAATAGAACCAATCATTAGTTGAGTCATAGTTGGAATCACATCAAAATAATAGAACTAATCATTAGTTGAGTCATAGTTGGACATCATCAAAACAATAGAAACACTCACGTTCCACACATGCCCAACTTGAGCACAACATTCTCCCAACATAAATAAAACATAAAAAATTCAAATTTGGAGTTAGGGCATAGGGGGCCTACCTCACGGTCCATGCCTCTCTTCCTCTTCTTCTCTGGTTCTTTGGGCTCCTCTGCACCCAAAGAGGCTTCTCCTTGATCCTCCACAGCCGTGGGGACTTATTCTTCTTCTATTGGGCTTCTCCTCGTCGGTTGTTCCTCTTCCACCGGCGGGATCACTTCCCGTTCGAGCCGGCGGTTGAACCGACGTATGGCCGTCTTCTTCCCTCTCCCCCTCTTCTGTGGTGGCGGTTGGGGTGCCTCGTCGCCGGCCATTGCGGTGGTGGGGGCTGGAATCGCCGGAGCTCTCTCGGTGTTGGTTTTTTGGGGCGTTGGGTTTGGAATGAATGGACCATGACCGTTCGGTTGTTTTTTTGAAAACTCAGGAAATGCGACGGTCTATCGATGGACTGTTACATCCTTCTGACGCGCCTTGAGGTGACCGTTACATGTGTTGGACTATTTTATTGAAGAATGTGAACCGCCTGACTTATGACGGACCAGGGGTGATCCGTTGCTTGGTGTGACGCCCTTTCATGAGACCGTCATATGCTTGCAAATTTCTTGATGAACTAAAAGGTCTAATTGATGTCAAAACAGTGCCATGTTCTGCATTAATGTTCCTTATTGATATCCCTTGCACGTACAATGGTTATGCCTTGATTCTTTATCATATTTATTTGTTGGCTAACCTATCTTTCATGAAGGAATTATAAGTGAAGTCATGCGTTGCCGATCATCAGGCAGGTAAGTCGGGTATTATATCTCGTTCCCTCGCTCCCTTAATGCATTACTATATGTACTTATGACATGTTATCTCGAGAACCGGCTGGTCATTCATGTGTCCTGGGATCTGATGTTCCCCTAAAATAAAAATGATGATGATCTAAGTTCACATGTTTAATCGTTGGATAGGCCGTTAGATTGAAAAATTTGGGGACGATGGTTCTATCTTGCACGCCGTGGTTGCAGATGGTGTCCTGACTCTGATTTCTCCGATCTAGCAATATTATTCTCGAGTATTTCAGTATTTTATCTTTCTTCACATTTGTTTTATAGATTTTTATTTTCCTTTAGCCCAGCATGCATCATACGCATTCTTTGAGCATTCATGAAGCTTCATTTGTTCAAGGTCTCGATGATGGTGAACAGCTGTGTTCTTGATTCTGGATGAGGAGAATCATTCCACTCTGAATTTGAAGGTTTCTTTTGATCTCGTCGCTCGATCTGGTTGGCTAAAGATTCATGTCTGGAGTTTATTCTCTTTCCTTTCCATTGCCTCCGGCGGCTAGCCGTGTTTCCTTTCCTTAGTTAGTTCCTCCAGACTTGCGTCCTTTGGCTGGCTATTTCCTTGTGATCAGTTTGAAGTTTTCCAGAAAAATTCCTATCGCTTGTCGGTAAAGAACGGGTGTCGTTTACCTTAACGCCCTCTTTTTGATACACTCCGCTTCATTTCCGCTTCATCTTCATGTTCCATTTCACCTTCGCTTCACCTCTGCTCGCTCCCCTACAAAGAGGACGTTAAGGAGGGGCATCTGTTGACACCCGTTTTATACCCAATAAGTCGGGTCATCTCCTTACTTCATTCTATATGATGCTCCGAGTTGTTCACTCTTCATTGAATCTCTTGATCAGTTGAGGCCTGTTTCTTGGGTCTTAATTCCTGGATTGAAAATTGGCTCCTGGTGGCGTTTCGTTGGCAACAGCTTAGCAACCCTTCATTACTATTCTTGAAACTCAATGGTAATAACGGTCCGAACCAGGCGCGTTGTTTCATTCTGACGGATGGGTCCTGGACCGTTACTCTTTGAAGAGTCCTAAGGCTTGAGGCCTCGTTTTAAAGCTTATCTTTTTGATTCCACGTTGATAATAACGGTCTGTCGTGTAGCCGTTGTTTCATTCTGACGCCCTATGCCTTGGCCGTTGCTTCCTTGCAAGAGTCCAACTTGTTAAGTCTTCTTCCCATTGATCTTATCCTTTGGGATAGGGTTGATAGTAACGGATGTTCCTTGGAGCGTTATTTCCAAGTGGCGGTCTGTCGTGCAGCCGTTACTTCCTTCCGAGAGTCCTGGTAGTTCTGGCCTTTTCTCTACGACTCCGTGGCCGAAGATAAGGGTTTGGATTGACGATATCTCTTTCAAATCTGATCCTCAGGACCTTCCGTTCGATTCTATGGACTCTTGGTGATATTATCTTCGAGGATTTGCTAAGAGTTATCTCTTTATCCTGCTTGATTATCCTCTACTCGACCTGAGAGTTTGAGGGTCTATAAATAGAACCCTTGACTTCATGGCCCGAAGAGAGGAAGATTTGAATTCACGACGAAGTGCTGCTGAACTCAGGAGCCGTCTTCATCTAGGAGGAACTGCTTCCCACGTCCATCCATCTCATAGTCAAGGGAGTACTTTGGTTTTGGTCTTTCAAGTTCATCATCGCATGCTTGAGTTCTTCCCTAGTTTTTCCTCAATCAAATCATTGTCCCTCCTCTTTCTCCACGTTTTTCGCTGTTCTCTAAGCATATAAATATCTTCCCAAGCTTTTAAAACACCCAGAGGGGTTAAAAAACCAAAAACTCCCCGGTAATCCACTCTCCTTTTGATGATGTTAAGTCCTTTGAGAATTGATGCTATGCTTGTGAAAAGGACTAATTGAGGTTATTGTGTTTGGTATTTCTACATCTTTGGCAGGTTTACAGGTTCATTAACACGAGGCCCAGGTCTTCTAGTCAGCTAGAAGAGTTGGAGTTAAAAGAATTCAAGCTTTGTTACTGCAGGTTATCTGATGGTCTTGTGCAGGCGCGTCACTCTCTTCCGGTGGTCTATCATGTGGCCGTCATTTCCAAGTAACGCACAGGATTCTGGCCGTTACTTCTAAGTTGATCTGCAGGCTTTCTCTGGTTTTCTCTCCTGTGGGCGGGTGTTTCATCCACCTATCTCCAAGGTATATTCAGGTCTTTGACTTGTTTTTACTTTGGTGGCGATCACATCTTTCCTTGGTATTGGACATTAGTTGTCTTCTTCATCATATTTTCCTTGTTTGTCCCACCTTCACAGTGTGTTTTTGTTTACTCCTTGCTCCACGCCCCGGCGTGTGTTTTCCTTTTCCTTAGCGTAGTTTGATTGAGATAGCATGCCCATGCTAGAGCTAGCTATGATTGCCTAGGTTCATGATCATATGTTCATAGGTTTGAGTAGATCTTTGATTGCTTGTTTGTCATCGTACCATATCACTTTTCAAACTTCAAAAGAAAGATAGAAGATAGACAAATAAATATCAACAGTCAGTACACCTGTCCTTCACACAGTGGATGCTATCAACACCTCTCTGCCCTTTGTTTGGCCGTCTCATCGACCCATATTGTCACTACTGGACGTACGTGATTCATCTCACGTTCCACTAGCACCAAAGGAGCCGGTCAGGACAACCGCAACATCATATCTCCCTTTTCACTCCAAAGGGTGGGAGATTATGAGGAACATCGACTACCAACAGGGTAAAGGTCTGGGCGCACAGTTACAGGGTAGGCTCAAACCGCCAAAGGAAATTAGGTCGAACAGTAGGTTTGGCCTAGGCTTCAAAGGACCGTTCAAGGCGGATTGGAAGCCCCTCACATGGACTCTATCAAACCACTTCAACAGAGGGCCCGTTGTTCAGATGGGAGATTACCCACGAGAAGCATATGGGAGATCACATGCTATATATTTGGCTGAAAAATGTCTGAGGATCACCAAAAGAGGCAAGATCAAAGATCCGGAATGCGAGTGGAACAAATGGTTCGACATACGGGACATTTTCGTTGCACTGGAAAGGATGTTCTCGTCTCCGCAGCTTGAAGGACCGCCATTGATCTCCGGAACACCAGAGAATATTACCACTCTTGCCAAGGTTCCAAACTATCCTCGTCCTCGCCAGAAGGACCCTGTCATCGACGGATCTTCATCCGTCCTCAACATTGCCGTAGACGGCTCATTAGCCGCCATCTTCTCCATCCACTCGTCTCAGCCTTTGTTGATATCTTCTTCCTGGGCCAGATAATTGTCTGATGATCTTCCCAGATCTCCTTCTCTGCTTACATACCTACGCGGGCTTCTCAACCCGCGCCAGGTTTTCAACAATGATCTACTCTATGAGCCTCACAATCCTCTAGCCATAACCACTTTTCTCTCTCCTCTAATCTATTTTCACTGCTTTGTCATTAAAAATGAAAATGAAAAAAAAATTTCAATTTTCAAACTCCCCAACAACACATCTTCGTTGAGGAAACCTCCTACATCTCTCATGGGTGCGTACCGCCCTGCGGACCACCCGTCCAAGGTCCGATGAGCGACCTTTTCTACCCCTCCTCTGAGGGGTCTTCTCCTGTACATTCTACACCATCCTCTTCGTCTTCCTCTTCTTCTGTAAATATTGTCAGTCAATCTAGGAATGATAGGTCAAGGGTAGTACCTAGGAAGAAATCAAAGGGTAGGCAGATCCCTCGTCAATTCCTTCTGGATTTGGCCGCCAGGTGTCAGGCCCTTCTTGCCATCCCCCAGTTGTTAGAAGATCCCGTCCAGCTACTGGAAATAGAATATGAGGGCGACTGTGCTTTTGATGAAGGGTATGAAGTCTACGAGATCACGGATGAAGAATGCCCCACTGAAGATGAGGTTGAAGAATATGAGGATGCGGCGGACGCATACGCTAGTGGAATGAGGAGATTCGACGAGCCGTCAACCGCCGTAGAAGAATCCACCAAAGAAGTCAACTTGGGAACTGAGAAAGACCCTAGGATCATCCTCATAAGTGACAACCTACCACCCTCTGAAGAAGAGGCATTAATTGAGGTTCTCAAAGAATATAAGGACACGTTTGCATGGAGCTACGAGGATATGCCGGGTCTAGATTCAACCTTGGTCGAACACCGTTTAATCCTAAAACCAGGGGCCGTCTCGGTAAAACAAAGGTTAAGGCGTTTCCACCCTCAGATGGCTTTGAAAATGAAAGAAGAGGTCGATAAGCTCCACAAAGCCAGGTTCATTAGAGTCGTCCTTTATCCTCAATGGGTGGCGAACATTGTCCCGGTCATGAAAAAAGATGGGAAAGTCAGGATTTGTATCGACTTCCGGGACCTTAACCGCGCCTGTCCAAAGGACGATTTTCCCTTGCCTCACATTGATGTGTTGATCGATAACACGGCAGGATATGAAACTCTCTCATTCATGGATGGATTTTCAGGATACAATCAAATTCGTTTGGCAGAAGAGGATCAGGAAAAGACGTCATTCACTACCCCTTGGGGAACATATTGTTACGTGGTCATGCCGTTCGAATTAAAGAATGCTGGAGCTACTTACCAAAGAGCGATGATGGCCATATTTCATGACATGATGCACATATATCTGGAAGTGTATGTGGATGACTTATTGGTGAAATCAAGGACCAGGATGGAACATCCAGAAGTTTTGGCTAAGGTCTTGCAGAGGTCAAGGGAGTTCCAATTAAAAATGAACCCGAAAAAGTGTGTGTTTGGTGTGTCATCGGGTAAATTGTTGGGGTTCATTGTGAGTAAAAGAGGGATCGAGATAGATCCCGACAAAGCTAAGGCTATCAGGGATATGCCGCCTCCCAGGAATTTGAGGGAAGTCCGAGGTTTAATCGGGAGGTTGTAGTTTATTCGTCGGTTTGTGTTCCAACATTCACAAAGGTTTAGACCTCTCTACGAGTTGACCAAGCCAGGAGTAGAATTCTACTGGAATTCTAAATGTCAGAAAGCTTTTGAAGGGTTGAAGGAATATCTGGCTAGTCCACCCGTTCTCATTCCACCCAAACCAGAAAAACCTCTGATCCTTTACATCTCAGTCTTGAATGACTCCGTGGGAGCCGTCCTCACACAAGCTGATGAAGAAGGCAAGGAACGGGCAACCTATTACTTGTCTAAACTTCTCAATCCTTGTGAGCAGAAGTACACCGTCATGGAGAAAACCTGTGCTGCCCTCGTTTGGGTAGTGCAAAAATTGAAGCACTACTTCTTGGCTCATGAGGTCCACTTGATTGCTCGAATGAATCCTATCAAATTCCTTCTAGAGAAAGCCGTCCTTACGGATAGGCTAGCATGATGGTAAAGTTTTCTCTCTCAGTTCGACATCACCTACATCCAGCAAAAGGCGATTAAAGGCTATGCCATAGTCGAGCATCTCGCTCACCATCCTCTTCCCAAGTTCGATCCCGTCCAATCAGAGTCTCCAGATGAGCCAATGTGGACGCTATATTTTGATGGAGCTCTGAATTCTCAAGGGAGAGGAATCGGCGTCGCCCTCCTGTCGCTTGAAGGCCTCACATTCCCATTGGCATACCAGCTCCAATTTCCAGTTACCAATAATATAGCCGAATATGAAGCTCTTCTAGCTGGCCTAGAACTCGCCCATTCTTTTCGTATCACTGAGTTGCGAGTCGTAGGTGATAGTCAACTCATCCTTCGCCAGGTGCTCACTAAATATCGCACTCGCGATCCCAAACTCAAGCCATACCAAGAACTCACTGCTGCCTTTGCCAAACTGTTCACCAAACTGATCTTTGTTCATGTCCCTCGTCATCAGAATATTCTCGCCGATGCCCTCGCCTCATTGGCATCATCCATAAGTTTCCCTCTAAGAAGATGGTTTGAGTCCATTTCCATCTACAAACTTCACGCCGCTGCAATCGATGATGCTTCCTACGTAAACATCAAAGACAGGATATCAAGGAAGATCCTGCAGGAAGATATCCTTGAGAAGAGGGAGATCATGTTGGCAGAGGTTGAAGAAGAACTGGCTGATGAAGAGAAACCATGGTTCTATGAAATCGTCAAATACTGCCAAGATCAGTCTTATCCTGAAGGGGCCACCGCGGAGGACAAGAAAGCCATAAGAAGGGTGGCTCAGAAATATACATTGGTTAGAGGTCTACTCTATAGGAGAAGCCTTACTGGTATTCTGTTAAGATGTCTTGGTGACGATGATGTTTGGAAATGTGTAGAGGAGACGCACTCGGGTGTGTGCGGTGGCCACGTGAATAGTCAGATGCTCGCCAAAAAGATCATTCGCCAAGACTTTTATTGGCCCACTATGGAAGAGGATTGTGTTGTCTATGTTCGTAGGTGTGTCAAGTGTCAACTTCACGTCGATAAAATCCATTCACCATCTTCCTCACTTCATCCAATATCCTCCCTATGGCCTTTCTCTATGTGGGCATTCTACATCATTGGTCCCCTAGGTGATCCCAATTCTCTCACCAAGCAGAACTCTTTCATCCTTACTGCGACGGAATACTTCACCAAATGGGCCGAAGCTGAAGCTTACGCGGAAATCAAGGCGTCAACAGTCTGCAAATTCATCATGAAGAACATGCTCGCCAGATTCGGCGTCCCAAGCACAATCGTCACCGACAATGGGTCACAGTTCATTTCTCAGGACCTACAGGACCTCTGCAAAAGGTATGCAATTGTATTGCATCATTCATCGCCTTATTATCCACAAGGTAACGGCCAAGCGGAGGCCACCAATAAAACATTGCTCAAAATCATCAAAAAAAACCTGCGAGTCTAGTAGGTTTTCAGATTGGCCAGAAAAACTTATCGAAGCCCTATGGGCCTATCGCACTTCAATCCGTCCCCCCACCGGGTAGACTCCGTTTGCCCTTACTTATGGTATGGAAGCGGTAGTCCCGTACGAGACTCTGATCCCTTCTCTCAGGGTACAATTGGACGAGGAATTTCCCCTCGACGATCGTCGTAATTCACTCCTCGCCCAGTTGGAACTCTTGGATGAGAAGCGGCTGGCCGCTGCCGAACACGCGCGTGTGTATCAAAATAGACTCGCTCGCTTTTACCAAAAGAAAGTCGTTGAGAGAAAATTCAAAGTCGGTGAGATGGTCGTAAAAAGAATTTTTGTCAAATCTGGAGGGCCGCGTTCTAAGCTCCAACCCAATTGGGAAGGACCATTTGTAATTCAAGCCGTGTACCCTGGCAACGCCAACAAGCTAGTCAACGCCGCAGGGACCGAGTTATCCCACCCTTGGAATGGGCTTTATCTTAAGAAATACTACCCTTAGCACAAAACAAACAAAAAAATGATGAAAAGATAAAAAACATCAAAAACAAAGAAATATTGAAAACCACTAAAAATATGGAAAATTCAAAATGTCAATGCATGGTGGTCACCATGTAGTCAAGCCATCTAAACCTTCATGTTAGGATAGGGCCCATTAAGGCTTGGTAGGCACCGGGTCTTGGTTTGCCAGAACCGTGGAGATCCCTGTCCGGCCACGTCGGCCTATGCTCGCTCGAAGAAAGTCCATGTGCTCACCTATGTATTTTATTCAAAAAAAGTCGGTAGCATCACCTACGGTGGGGCCCCACCCAGAAGATCTCCGGAAGCTGTAATCTTTATTCTTTTCTCTTCGACCAAATGAGACAGTCGGCGCCCTTAAAACGCTGAGCATGAGAAACCGAAACTCAAACTCCAAAGGCAAGAGTAGGATCCATTTCCTCGAGCATCGATCAGAGCACGAGAAGAGGGCAGTGTCCCCGCAGGCATACGAAAAGGGAGCCCACAAACGTGAAACGACTATATCTCCCTCACAAAAAGAAATACAAAGTCAAAATCAAGAGAAAAGTCTGGTCGTGACCGTGCCTGTTGCGATAAACGGAACCCCTCAAAGCAAAAGTCTGACTCCACAAAAGGGGCCGTGGAATGTAAATGCTCGAGATTTGGTCCGAAGTTGTCCGAAAGGAAAGAGTTAATGGGCCCTTATTCGCTCGCCGGGTTAACAGCTTTGCCGGTCCTCTCAGGAGGTTTATCCCCTACACTCTTCCTTCTCCCTCTAAAGATGAAGGTTCGATGGAGTTTCTGAAAGGTGAAAACTGCCCAGGGTCTGCGACCTTATTTTAATATACACATTTGGTTGCCTACTTTGAAAAGCAAAAGCTATCGCTGCAAAGGAGTCTCCGTGTTTCTGGCTGGTCAAGGCCCCTGTTTACCACCTTGATGTCTTCTTGTTTAACCTCGGACTTAGGCCAATGCAAGCGCGTCACCTATGGGTGCGACGGCATCTGATTCCGGGTCAGCGTCGCGCGGTTGGTTGTTAGGGTTCCAGGGTGGTCCATCATATACCATCTAGAGTTGTGAGGAAACAGACCCGGGTCGGACAAATCATTTACCTCAAACATCTTTTGGGTGAATCCCTGTGGTCGGAAGCGACTGGGAGCGTAAGCATGGCATGACGGTATTGTCATCAGGGTAAGTCTTAGCCGGCGGGATCATCATTCGAGGGGTCTAGAGGCCCAAATCAACCTAGATGTGCACTTAGGATACCTGGGAGGTTAGTAAGAAACCCCTGTCTCACGTAGGTTAGGTGCCATTTGGGTGCTTGCCAGGCGTTAGCAAGAAAAAAATTGAAATGATAAAAACAACAAAAAAATGGAAAAGAGAAAATGTACATATTTGCAAACAAAAAAATCTTTTTATGATAAAACAAAAAAAATGCCAAATATAAAAAAGAAAACAAATCAATTTTGCATGATTGCATTTGCGTGCAGCATCTCACTTTTAATACCGCTTGCATTCGTGTGCTTGCCTGTCGCATTTATCATCACCGCATCTTTCCCTTGCCTTCGTTAAATAAAGGTTTGGCCCCTTGACCAGTTTCAAGGACAGTCATAGGACCATTTACTTATTGAGCAAGGGGCCAAGTCAGAGCAGAAATTCTGATTTGTTTGTTTCAGTGATATGTACAGGGATTCAGGCAACTAAGCAAAGGTGAAAACCAAACAAACCGAACCTTATATTTTATTCCAAAAACCAAAACAAATTACATCAAGTTCCGCCCTCTCTCTCTGCATTACTCGTCCCACTACTCTCCGGGCAAAATACTCTCAAAGGTGCTACCCAACTACGAAAAGCGATACTCCTACCGCTCTGTACTCCCCTTCCTATTCCCACATCCCGGCGTTGATCCACGGAAGCAGCAGAGAAGCTACCAACACGAAAGCCATGCTCTCGTGCTCTTCGGTAGCGCTCCTCACCATCTCTCAGCCACTGTTCAGCAAGACCAAGGCTGATTCGAAGTTCGAATAGTTGGGCCTCCATGGCCCTTCGTTCCTCCCTTTCAGTCAATCTGTTGGCTCTTTCTCTCTCTGCGTCTCTTTCTCTCTCTGCACGTTCTCTCTCACGATCTTCCCTCTCCAATTGGAGAGTAATCCTCAGTTCCACAGCATCCCTGGAGGAGTCGTCATCAGGACGACGTCGCAGTTCCCTCTCTAGCTCTGCTATCCTAGCCGCCCTCTGCGCAGCTTGGGCAAGCGCTTCTTCCATCTCCTTTTCCTGCCGAGTGTACCATCTCAGATACGCGATAAGGCGTAAACAAAGAGAACTCAACACTGAAACTTTTACCTGTATACAGAGCATCCCTTCTGCCTCCGCAGCACGCTGCGTGGCGTGAGCAAGTTACTCATGAAGCAAGTCAAGTTCTGAGGTGGGAATCCACAAGCTGGAAGAGGCACCACCTACTCCCATCGCTGGGGAAGCCGCGCCAATCTAGGCATGCTACGACCGTGTGAATTAGCAGCCAACATCAGGAATCTGGGGTTTTAATTAGGAACGCACTATACACCTACCATGGCGCTCATAGCTCCGCGGGCATCGCCCAACCGTTGCTCCATCTCTGCCAAGCGAGTTCATAAAGTCGCTATCATTGTATCACGGATATTCTGTAGCCATACGAGTCAGCATTTCCACCAGAAAACCAAAAAAAGGAGAAAGAAGAAAAGAGAAAAATGGGAAACCTACCTCCGCAAGTCCCCGGGGTTGGAGCCGCTCTGCGTACTTTGCCCTATATAGACACAAGTAGTCCTCGCTATCCCGTGCATGTGATTCTACAATCGTGCCACCCCGTTGCCAGTCTTCATACTGTTCAGGGAACCGCACGCGCCAGTCAATGCAGGTCGCCGGTCCACTCGTCTTTCTCCTGACACGAGGTGGCGCAGTCGTATCCACCCATTCCTGAGCCAGTCCTAAAGTCCTCATAACCAATCATAGCCGAAGCGGCTCGATTTCATTCAGGCAGTGCATCCACAGTTCCCGTCCAAACCGGGCACGACTTGTTAGAACCCATGGCTGGTCGGCATCGACCATGTCTGAGTAGGGTCTCCAGTTTACCATCGCTGCAGGGAACTCCTATAGCTCCCACCTTAGCACCATCAGTTGGTAGGTTAGGGGTGCCGCACTCATGAGGGGTTCCCACCGCCTGGCTAGCGGCACCATCGCCGGTCGCCAATGCCGAGCTCTCCCCATGGGGAGGTAATAATAACTCCACAGCTGCTCAGCGCAGGTCATCAGTACCTTGCAAAAACACAAAAAAAAAATGCAAAACAAGTAAAACCAAAAATACCTGGATGAATGGTGTGAAACCACTCACAGCCATCTCACGGTCCGCTTCTTGGAACAGACCTGCAAACAAGTGCGCCAGCATGGCAGCTCCCCAGGCGTAGTATCCTACTCTTTCAAGGTCTGATAGCAGCTCCAGGAAGCGACATTGGATACCGTCCCCTTTCGAGCTCAGTACCAATCTCCCCAAAAGGAAGAGGAGAAATCTCTTTAAATCTATGTTGCATCTTTCCCAGTTGCCGAAATCTGTGCAGTACACGGCACGGCATCCTATCTCCATCTTTTCCATGAACTCTTCTGAGGATTCATCGTCCCGACGACAAGTGTCGGTGAGCCCTAATGCATCCATGAGGGACGCCCTAGCTACCGACCTATTTTTCCGACCATCTAGGTCCAAACCCAGTAACTTCTGGGCACCTTCTCGGTAATCCGCATAAGTGACCCCGGTCACTGCCTCGCCCTTCACCTTCAGGCTCGTGATCCGGACCACATCCTCCAAGCTGGGCACCATGTGCCCCCAGGGCATCAGGAATGCCCGACTCACTGGGTCCCATCTCTCACACAAGGCTTGGATCAGGACCAGGTCGAGCTGGATCGGCTCGATCCGAAGAAAGGTGCCAAAACCCATCACGTCTAGCCTGGCCTTCTGAAAATCTGGGAGACCTCGATATGCTGCCACTATCAACTCCCATGAGATCTGTGATTTCATCACACTCTACGCATGGAGGGAATGGAGAGGAGGTTTGGTCAGAAAGAATGGAAAAAAAAGAATGAAAAAAGGGCAGGAAAACTTGGCTTACGAGTTGTGATTGGGCCCTTTCGCTGAAGTGCCCTTCGAGGTCTGAAAGCCTCCTGGAACTACTACCACTGGACCTGCTTCTCTTCGAGGAATGGGAAGATTCGCCCTCCATCCAACTCTCGGAATTTTGAACTCCTCCTCTGTCGTGAGAACTTGTGCTCCTCGAGTTAGCTCTCGATGTACCTGGGAGGATAAAAGGGACACAAATTTATAGAAATAGAAGGAGTGCAGGCCAAGATTGCCTCCATCACCTGTTAATGATAGCCCTCGCGATGAGGCACCTGCCATGCGGTTGTAGACACGCCAAAATTGACGTTACTGTGAGTACATCTCATATTACCTTGTAATGCCCCAATTTGACTCTCAAATTACCTTTGTTTGAGTGGTTTTTCTCACTTTTCTTGGATTTCTCTTTTTTTTCTCCCTTTTCTTATTTTTTTCTATTTTCCTGAATTTTTCTGGGCATTTTTCTCTATTTTTATGAATTTTTTAGAAATAACGACTTGAAGAGGGGCGTCATTTAATTTTAAGAAAATTAAAAGAAAATAAAAGAAAATTGACGACTATAGTGAAGGACGTCCATTCTTTCAATTTTCATTTTTTTCTGGATTTTTCTGAAGCTTTTTCAGATTTTTTAGGAATTAACGACCAAGAATAGGACGTTATTTTGATTTTTAATAAAATAAAAAAATAAAAAATTGGAAATCACGACATATGGGGAGGGCGTCACTTTTATTTGAATATTTTAATATTATTTTTCAACCCCCTTCCAGAAGAGATTTGGTGGCCTTCCGGGTGTCAGAAAAATACGCAAAAATAGTCATTGGAATCAGCACAGTATAATGCACCTCCACCAAAAAAATGAGAAAATAATATTGAGAAATAAAAACTGGCCCTATTTTGAATATTTTGATTTAACGACCTTGAATCGGACGTCAATTAAATTGACGCCCGAAGCAACGGTCGTCCTTTTTTTTTGGCTATTTATCACGCCCCACATTCAGACGTCTTTTACAAGTGAAGTAATATGATTTCAGGAATTGACGCTTTGGTCTTAGGCGTGTTTTGAAGAGACGCCCTCTTGCAGGTCGTCAATTCTTGAATTGACGCCCTTGTTTAGGTCGTGTTTCACCGTTCGGGTTCTAAACGAGCGCAGCCTTTCCCAGAGAGTCCATGCTTCGTTTGGTCACCTTGCTCCATCTTAATCTTTTCCTTCTTGGGCTCTTGCCCGTTCTTATCCCTTCTATCTATGTGATTCAATCCTATTAATAGAGCCCTTCGGCTCTGTTATACAGGTTCCCCCTCCCTCTTCTTCTTCTCCTCCGAAATTCTTCTTCCCCGATTTTCTCTGTCTTTTCTTTTTTCTTCTTACGCAGGGTGCTGTTGCTTCTTGGCTGAAGGAGAAGGTTTCATGTATTCACCTCTTCATCCAACCGAGGCCTTTTCCCATCGAGCATCTAAAGCCAAAGCATCACAGGCTCCTCTTTCCCTTTTATATATTCTCTTTTGTTTTACTATCGTGTTCATATGCATGCATGTTCATCCCTTTGCTATTAAACTCCAACTCAACCACGTTGAGTAACTCCCATAGTGCACTCTTGCACTCTCTCCCTCTTCATTATTTTTATTCCATATTTGCATCTTCATTCATCATATTATCCCATACCCTTTTTCCATAGGGGTTTAAGGGCAACCACCCATAAGGTGTGTTCTTACATAATTTTTCATGCTCATCCTTTTATTGAGAATTTGATGCTACACTCACCATGTTTCTAATTCCATATTCTTTTATTGGTGTTTATCTTTGATTGTTTTGCAAGGGTAATCAAATCGAGAAGAACTCTCTTCATCGGCCGGCCGATTGGAAGAGAAAGTTGCACTCACATCCCCGCGTTTCAAGGTATTTTTCGCGATCCCTCCATGTTTATTATTTGATTATATTCTTTGAGGCCCTCGCGTCTCTGGCGATCACATTTCCATATTTGCACCTCGTGCATGCTTTTATGCTTCATATTCCTCCATATCTCTATTTATTTTTTTTATCTTAAGTGGATTTCTAATTAGAATCTACAAATTGGCGATCACGGTGGGACATCTTGGTGTTCTTCTTTTTATTACCCTTTTCCCTTGGGCACCCGGGTGTGCCATCTCCCCTATTTTGCACCCACGGTGCACCTCCCCTTTGTGCTCCACGCAGCACTTTCCCCACTTGTGATCTGTCAGTTTGATAGATTTCTTTTTAAAAACAAATTCCACTTATCCAAAAATTTGATGAGCATGCTATATTCTTGTGGTGATTGATTGCCTTATTTCATTGTGATTGTGAGTGTCTTGCCTCTTTTTCATATTGGTCTGTTACTCCAGATATATTTCTGGCCGGTGGAGGGCTGTTTTCAGGGACACAGCGAATTAACGCCTCAGACAGAGGCGCTTTTTCATTTAAACGCCTTTTCCAGGGGCGTCTTTTTCATGTGTAGCGCCTTCTAACTAGGCGTCTTTTATCATAGCCCTTGCTTCTCTGAGAATTCACGCCCTGCCTCAGGGCGCCTTTTGATTGCATAGCGCCTCCGATCAAGGCGTGATTTTGGAGTTGACACCCTCACCCTGAGGCATCTCTTTTGTTTTTAGCGACCTTCCTCAGGTCATCTTTTTCCTGTGTTTTCACGGAGCCTTACTACGTGCTGTTCTTGATTATCTTGTTTGGCTTACTGCTGTGATTCGTTCATATCTCCTGCATTTCATTCATTGGCATTGGTTTGGGAGACCTCCTCTCCCCACATCTTTAGGAGCCACACACCCTCTTGGTGAAGGAACGACCCTCCATTGAGCATTCCGTCTCTTTGGATTGGAAATTCCTAAACCATGCCTCCGTAAGTCCCCGCACCCATGGATTCCCTCACGGACGCCGGGCAGATTGTATCTTGAAGTTCCCCGGGTTTAGTTGGCCTATGCTTGGTGAGAGAGTGTTCCTAGTTGGCATCGAAGTGAGATCATATTGAAACTAGGATCCTCCCTTGTGTGAATCATTCCAAAACTTTGTTGAAAAATATTAATTCACCAAGGATCATACATAAAGAAAATCAAAGGTAATCATTCTCATTTGTTTGATATCTTGATAAAATGCTTTGATTGCACGTTTAATTGATTGCACAATGGCTCACCTTAGCAGGCAAAATGACATGTTCAATCTTAATTATATTCATGAGGATGCACAACCGTGCACATCTTATAATCCTCAATTTCAACATGTTCAACATAATTCCCACCATATTTTCAAGGGACCGCATCCTCATGGTAATGCCCGACCCATGGGCAATGTCCAATCCCGTGGTCCCTCACCTCAATTGCGAGCCACTATTCCAGTTAGACCGTCTCCTCCCAACGATGAGAAGGTTTCCCAAATCATTCATGCATTAGATCATCTCACCTCTCAATAGATCCAAGCCCTTAAGGCCGCTGTTGAGGGTACATCTCACTCATCGCATTCTTCTCATCCTCCTTCCAATCCTACACGGGTGGCCCATCACCCACCTCCCTCTCCTACTCATGTTCCTAATTGGGTGGCCCATCACCCATCTCCTTCTATTCACACTCCTCCTCGGGTGGTCCGACACCCGCCTCCTTCTATTCACACTCCTCCTCGGTTGGAACGAACAAACAACAGCCGTCAGCTAAGCTCCACATTTAAAAATAGAAAATACAGCACTTAGCTTACCAAGAGCGACAGTTCCTGTTGAGTGGCGGCCAGCTGCCGCCTGACCTCGACTAATTGGGCACGTGACCCGTCGACGTCGCGTGTATCCCCGGCTTGGGGAAGCCCCGCATAACTCTCTCTCTGCCGCCGCAGGAAGTCGACACTATCCTACAGCAGTACGCTCCCTTGCTACCCAGGGAGACGTATGCGCCAAACTTCAAGCTTCGCCTTGCCGCGACTCTCCTTCCTGACGCGGCTCGGCTCATCTGCACTCGCCCACTCATCGGCCAGGCCCAGGGTCCTCGCCATGTCCTGCACCAAGAAAGAAGGACCTCGCATCATAATAAAGAACGCGTCCCCTATCTAGGACGCGTCCATCATTTGAGTGCAACACTCGCCGAACCCTTTCCCCCCTCGCGCGGCTCGCTTCAAAATTCAAAATGGATCAAAAGAGGAAGAGATCGGAGGACCTACCAAACCGTGTTCACCTCCCTCCGCGACATCGGGCCCCTCTGGTCTCTCGGGGGCCCGAAGCGGCCCTTCCTCCTCCATGGACGCCGTTCCGTGCTCTGGCGCATCCCTCCTCAGGCGAGGGGTCCCGCGTCCCTCTCCACCTTCGCCGTGGTCCAGATCGCCGAACTCCATCGATCGAGGGGAAGAAGACAAAGACGGGCAAGTGAGTTTCGACGGAAGGCAGGCTCGTTTGCGGGTAAGGCACGGGAGAAGAAAGGCCACCCGGCGCTTTAAATTTGAATTCAAGTATTAAGAGGCATCCTCGCGCCTGGACGCGCCCAAAAAGGGGAGAAAGTAAATAAAATCCCCCCGTGCAAAGCATAGTTTCCCGCTGTTCAGGGCAAGGTCTCGTGGAGCGTGCCTCGAAGGATAACTCAGTGTAAAGAAGAAAGTGTGGGAGAGAGAAAAGTACACACAACACAAGAAAACTATTTTCATTTCATATAATAGCCGAAAGTACATCATGCAGTAAGGAGGGTGGAGTGTACAGGCAAATCTCTAACTCTCACCATCACCCTCCTGGTCATCTCTCTCCTCCCTCCTCTGACGGGGATCCCTAGGGGGCCTCTGCGACCTCTGCGAATCCTGAGAAGCCGTGCTCGCCTCTCCAGGTGGCACCATGCCGGCCTCCAAGGTGCGGCGACGCTCCTCGGCCGAAGAAACTAGAAAGCTACCCACAGAAAAGGAACCGGACTGAAGAAGTCGTGCCCCGCGCTCCTTCCCCCTCTGATATCGCTCCTCACTCTCCCGAAGTCTCCCCTCCGCCGTGCCAAGACTCAGCCGGAGCTCCGACACCAGGGCCACCAGAGCTCTCCTCTCGTCCCAATCTCGATATTACTCTGTCATTCTGTACTCCCTCTCTTTCTCTATGGTCTCCCTATCCCTCTCTCTCTCCTCTCTCTCCCTCATCGCCTCTCTCCTCGACAGCTCGAGGGCGATCCGCAGATCCACTACGTCACGAGGAAGCTCCTCAGCCTCCCATCACCGCTCCTCCTCTAGCTCTGCAATCCGGGCGTCACGCTCTGCCACCCAGGCATCGCGCTCCTGCTCAGCACGAACAGCACGGGCCATGGCCTCCCGAATCTCGGCCACCTGTCAAAGCATGCATGCACCGTAAGAGAACAATGATAGAAGGAGAGCAGCCAGAAGGAGAGTCGAGGTTTGGCAGACACTCACTCGAGCCTCACAGTCACGCTCGGCCTCCTCAGCGCGAGCCACCGCATACGCCAGCTGCTCCTGGAGGGCAGAAACCTCCGGAGGAGGGCCCCGCGAACTGGAACCCGCTCCACCAACCATCCCGGCTGCCGCTGTCTGGTGGGCCCCCTGAAACACGGGGCAAACGTCAGTCAAAGGCTAAGCATCAAAAATCCAGGTCACAAAAAAATGCATTGCATAGACTCACCAGGATCTCCAACTCCTGTCGGATGGCCACCAACTGCCGCCTGACGTCTGCCAGCTGAGCCCGCAGGTCAGCAATCATGTCGTCACGAGCATCCTGCATTGCATATAAGTTAGTATCACATGCATATACACATAGAAGAATGAAGCATTTTCATTTTACACTTACCCCTGCCATACCACCCAAGGAGAGGCGGTCCCCGTACGTAGCTCGGTACCCTCTCATGTAATCAGCGATGTCCTGTACATGGGACACCACTGGGGCCCCGCCCTGCTGCCAGTCCTGGTACTGTGCTGGGAAGCGCGTACGCCAGTCCACAATCTTCGCCTTCCCCTTGGTCTTCCGCCCGATGCGGGCCGGCTCATCTACATCAACCCACTCCTGGGCTAGCCCCAACATCCTCATAACCAGCCTCAGCCGAAGCGGCTCGATCTCGTTCAGGCAATGGACCCACACGTCCCGCCTGAAACGAGGAAGATCCGCTATAACCCAAGGCTGGCCAGCGTCGCCCATGCCCAGGTAGGATCTCCACACCACCTGCATCACCATACATACATCATGATAGTTACCATTCAGTCACATGCATAAAAAATATAAAAAAATCATACGCATAATACCATGGCCTCGGGATACTCGCTCAGCTCCCGACGAAGTGACGCCAGCTGGTAGCTGTGTGGTGCCGCTACCACGACCGGCCTCCACTGTCGCGCTAGAGGAACGGCTCTCCTATTCCCCTACCTGGCCCTCCCCATCGGGAAGTAGTAATAACTCCACACCTGCATCCATCATACATCATTAGCACGAGTGATTGCATATTTAACTACGGTAAAATGCATAAATAAATTATGTACCTGGAGAAAAGGTGCGAAGCCACTGACTGTCGTCTCCCTCTCTGAAGTCTGGGAGAGATCAGCAATCAAATGGGCAAGCAGAGTCGCCCCCCACGCGTAGTGCCCCACTCTGTCAAGGTCCGCCAGGATCCCGAGGAAACGGCAGTGCATGCCATCCCCCTTCGTCCCCAACAGAAGGCGGCCCAAGAAGAAGAAAAGAAACCTCCGGAGGTCTAGATCCACCAGCTCCCGCTCGCTCGGGTCCTGGGTGAAAGCTGCACGGGCATCTCCCTCCAGTCGTGCCAGAAACTCCGCTCCAGTCTCGCTAACCTGCTGGCGCAGGTCGACGAATCCGAGCGCCTCCATGATTTCCACTCGGTCGACTACCCTGCTGTCTCTATCAGTCACACTCGTCTCTAACCACAGCAGGTCCAGGGCACTCTCTCGGTAGTCGGGGTAGGTGACCCCACTGACCGCCTCTCCGTCAACTCGTAGCCCGGTGATCCGAGCTACGTCTTCAAGCGTCGGCACCATGTGCCCCCAGGGCATCAGAAATGCCCTGCTCGGTGCGTGCCACCGCTCCCTCAATGCCTGGATAAGAGGAAGGTCGAGCCGAAAGGGCTCGATCCTAAGGAAAGCTCCGAAGCCCATGGCGTCCACACGCGCCCTCTGAAAGTCTGGCAGCCCACGGTATGCTGCCACCACTAGGGACCAACTGATCCGGCCCTTCATCACGCCCTGCACACCACAAAACCAACAAAGAACACATCAGCATCATGAATAGTAATAAACAATAACACTGTATATACTACTTATTTATTTTATTTTATTTTTATTTCTTAAAAAATATTTATGTTTTTTTGGAGGCGTCCAACACCTTGGACGCCTCCTTTACATTTTCTTTATTTTTTTTTTAGAAAAACCCAAAAACCAAAACAAAAATAAATAAAAATATATATATATTATCATGGAGGCGTCCCAAGACCTGGACGCCTCCTTATTTTTAATTCTATTTTTATTATTTACATAAATAAATAAATAAAAAAAGAAAAAAGAAAATGTGAAGGCATCCAGGCCCCTGGACGCCTCCTTCCCTCACTCCCCGGCGTTCTCCACACAGCCTCTCGTCCGCCCGTTTAGCCCAGTAAACCAACAGATTGAATTAAAAATCTCCTCGGCCAAAGGAGGAGCCTCTCCTTCGGTCGTCATCTCCCACGTCGCCAGCACCCACAACAGCCTCCACGGCCAAAGGAGGAGCCTCCTCCTCCATGGCAATCTCCTCCGCCGCAGCAGCCTCCTCGGCATCATCCCTCAGCCTCCTCGGACGACGAGCCCGTCGTTTCCACTTCTCTCCACCCTGGCTCGGGCCTCCTTGCTCCATTGGAACTGGGAATGGGTCGTTTAGAGTGAACGAGTGGTCAGAATGAACAGTAAAAGTGAACAGGGGGTGAGGCCCCCCCTATATATAAAAATCACCCATCTTTGGGGCGTCCAGGCGCCTGGATGCCCCCACTTTTTTCTTTTTTTTCAAAATTCAAAAACTTTAGGGGAGTCCAGGCGCCTGGACGCCCCCAAACAAAATTAAAAAAAATAATAAAAGGAAAATATAGGGGCGTCCAAGCGCCTGGACGCCCCCAAAATAAAAAAAAATAAAATTGGAGGCGTCCAGGCCCCTGGACGCCCCCATTAAAAAATATTTTTTTAATATATATATTTACATATGATCATATTGTGAATAAATAGGTACATAAAAAGAAAGAAAACATAAAAATAGAAAAACGAAAAAATAAAAATCATAACAAAGGGAACTGGTCCAAAACATCAAAATGACAGATTTTTATTCCATCAGAAAAGCAGAATGAGCTACATCAGGGGCTTAGGCGCCTTAGGCCTTAACTTCCCCAGTTCGGTTACATAAGTCCTCCACAGCTCACATTCTTCCCCCACGTGCGCTAAGACCTTTCCCGCAACACTTGTCTTCTAGGGAGCTTTAATGGCTTTCGCTTCCCTCGCATCCGCCTCCGTGCCCAACTCCCTCTTCTTCAAAGGGACGATGCCAGTCGGTAGTGGGAACGAATGACGTGGAATGCCGATCTGGAGGCAGCACCGATGCGCGTTGTAAAGGACAAACTCGGTCGCACCAATCAGTTGGAGATCAACTTCACAAGAAGACCTCATGAGAAGTTCAAGCGAAAGCAAACATGCCGGTGCGCAAGTAAAGAAGCCTTGTGTCACGGTGCGGAAGTGAGACCGCCAGTCTTCACGTTTCTTCAGCCACAGAACGCGGTTCACTACAGTACCACCGAAGCCTAACACGTCGGCTATGTGATGAAGAGGGCTTTGTTAGAAGAGCTTCGAAGTAGTTGGCATTCCCTCGCGGTGGTCGAATTTGAAGTGCAAATCAAGCCAGTAATTCAAGACAAGTGCGCAACCAAAAGGAGGCTTACCCATGCTCGAGACAGTAAGGCCGCTGTAAAGATAGGCAAGGACGGCGGGTCCCACCCCCTTTCCACTCCAGATTCTACGAATGACACTTAGTTGATCCTCCTCCATTATGTTGTCGGTATGAGGAAACAAGAGAGCACCCACCAGACAGATAGTGAACCCCTTCATGATTCCTTCTAAGTAGTCATCATCTGGTGCCCCCCTCAGGGCGTCCATGACCCACTCCACGAGCTTTTGCAAATCAATCCCCTTTTGATTACGCACCTTCCTGGCCGCGTCAGGCGGCATGAAGCTTCCAAGGACGCTTTTGGAAGTCCTCCATGTCAGCATTCGCATAGCCTTCACCTTCCCGTCACTCTTGAATTTCTTCAATCCGAGCAGAAGTTCCACCTCCTCGAGGAGGATGGTCACCTCGAAGGTCGGGAAGATAAAAGTGTGGGTCTGGGGATGCCAGATCTCCACTAGTGCGCCCATAGCCGTCCAGTCCATACAAATCTTCTCATAGTGTTTGGCGTGAATAAGGAGCCCCTGCAGATGCCACTTCGAGAGTATGGCCCTCATGCCGATGGAGATGTTGGAAGTTAGCTTTGAAAGCCATGGCAGTTTGGAAAACTTCCTCGGGTCTGGGAAGAGTGGATATGGCTGGAAGAGAAAAGAAAGAAGAAATGAAGGAAGTAAGAAGAAGGTTCACGTGGAGAAATTTGAAAAGAATCAGCTTACCATATGCGACATGATCGTCCCACTCAAATGACCCTCGAGGTCGGAGAGTCGCCTGATCTCGCTGCTAGGCCTGCTCCTCTTCATAACGTGGGAAGACTCTCCTTCCATCCTGAAATCTCTAGATTCTCCTCTCTTTCCTCTCCTGAGCTTCCAAAACCCACCTTGATGCTTTCGAATGAACTAGCCTAAGGGGAGTTCTTATAGGAAGGGTAGATCGCTACAGGATAAAACATGTCACATCAGTGGTCATTGTCAAGATTTTGTCTGGATCTCCTTTGTACTGTGGTACGATTCTACTATGATTCTGCTACTTTCTGATGTTGCTAACCTTTGCTAGTCTGTGCAGGTTTTACTAACGGACATCTTTGTCCTATCTCCTGTCCCACCTTTCAATGGCTGGTCCCACCATGTCATGCATCGTAGTATATGATACCTACGCTACTAGAATATGTCAAGGACCTTGCGGCCCGAACGAATCTGGGATTTGAGTTCCCCTTCAACAAAAACAGTGATGATCCCGAAAGAATTTGGGTTGTACGGATAGGCCGTTAACTTGTGGTAGCATGGGGACGACGGTGCCATTCGGTGAATTGGTGCGTGGATAAACGGGCCCCAGCCCAGTATCGGCTCACCGGATCGGTATCCTGACCCGTTCTTAACAAGTTGACAATATTATCCTTGGCTATTTTCTATTTTAGTTTATTTTAAATTTTTATTTTAACCCAGCATGCATTCATATAGGACTTTGATTTATTACGGAAGATCATTCAAGTGATTCGATTGCGAAAGTCGCTGTGCTTCAATTCTTATAAATATGAGATATTCCACTCCGAATGAAATACTGAGTTTCCTTGAAACGGCCCTACGTTGCTCTTCCAAAGGAGACCCTTGTTTGGACAGACTCTCAGATATTTCTTTACTTTTTACCTTGTTTCACCCACCTTGACCGCAACACTTCCACATCGGCTGGTAACCGCTCACCAAAGGTGAAACCTGCGGGTTTATGACCCAGGTACTTCCACACCGAGAAGTTGGTCTCTTTTTCGTGCTTCAGCGCACATCTCACCCTCCCTTATTTGATCTCCGTCCAAGCAATCGTCAAGATTTGAAAGACCTTCTTCAAAGGTTGTCTCATTGAAACTCCAGGAAAAATTCCAGACAGTAACGTCAAAAGCGTGTCTCATCACACCTTGGCATCAACTTATCAGTCCGCTCCCACTTCATTTCACTCCACTTCGATACCATTCCACTACGTGTCACTCCCTTGCAAAGCAGACGCCAAGGCGGGGCAGCTGTAGACACGCTATTCCTGATGTCTCCTGAGAAAGTCTCATATCACTATACAACGCCCCGCGACGGCTTACGCGTTTTGAATCACTTGAGTGCTTCCTTTTCTTGAGTCTTCTTCCGCCCTTTTCAGCATCCGGAATCGTCTCGTCACAGCATTCGGATGGCATCAACACCAGTCAGACGCATCAGGAGGTTCCGAAACCAAGAAGGGTGTCTGCCGGGCAGTCGCCAACACCTTGTCCGAGGATCCGGGTGGGTCTTTTTGGGGGCATCCAGGTCCCTGGACGCCCCCATTCTTTTAATTTATTTTCAAATAAACCAAAAGCCAAATAAAAATAATATATTAATGGAGGCGTCCAGGCACCTGGACGCCTCCATAAAAACAAAAATATAAAATATAAAATGCCTGCTTTGGCATAGAAAAATAAAACAAAAATAAAAATATATTTTCTTGGAGGCGTCCAGGACCCTGGACGCCTCCATCAACTCCCTCACGGGCGCCGGCCACCGAACGATGGTTTGTCGTGTGTGAAAAAATCTAAATTATGGAGACGTCCAGACGTCTGGACGCGCCCATTTTTAAATCACGAGGCGCCGCTCACAAAACCACGCGTTGTGCCAAACCGCGTGTGGCCGTCGGTGGGGTTCGGTGGACCTGTTGGAGGCGTCTGGGGCCCTAGACGCCTCCACAAAAATATTCCGAAAAAATTAATAAAATAAGAATAAAATATTAGTTCGGCCCTGATGGAGGTGTCCAGGGTCCTGGATGCCTCCACCCTCCGGAGCCCTATAAATAGAGGCCCACCCCCTCAGTTCTGGAGGAGCTTCTAAGAGATCCGATAGGCTGCCGGAGCCCAGAGGCTACGGAGTCATTTCTAACCAGTGGGGTCTTTTGTAGGTGGAGGTTCTGCCGGCTTCTCGGGTGCCCACGCTCGCGAGAGGAAGGTCGTCTTCATGCACCGCGCTTCCACGTCGTCCCTACGTTGCCGGAGCTCCGCCGGATCTGACCCTCGGCTCATTTAATAAGCCTTTTCTTCCCCTTTTTCTCCATAGTTCTTTACATTCATCATACTACATCCTCTATCCCCCTTCATAAGGGCGCCTCTTCTTATATACTTCTTGCATCCATCATCTCATTTTCCTCCTACTCGAGTCTGAGAGAGGTTTAAAAGATAACACCAACCAGGTGTGTGTCTTGCCATCATTTCGTTATTTTTATCGCAAGGATTTGAATACTACACCTTCATCTTTCTAACCCACTTGTTACTTGTTTGTCATTATTTTGCAAGGGTACCCAAGGAAAGCCCTCTCCGTCGGCCGGCCGAAGGGGGAGGAAGAAGCAACTTGCCATCTCCCGCTCTTGAGGTAAGCGCGATCACTTTCTTTATTTTGGGGTCTTTTGGCCCCTGGCGATCACATCTTGTTCTCGAGGCCGCGGCGAGTCACTTCTCCAATGGCCGTTTAAATTCTCGCTCTTATATTCTGTTATATTCTTATCTATTCATATTCTCGAGGCCGCGGCGAGTCACTTCCCCAATGGCCGTTTAAATTCCCGCTCTTTTTGTTCTCCTTATATTCTGTTATATTCTTATCTGCTCATATCCTCGAGGCCGCGGCGAGTCATTTCCCCAATGGCCGTTTCAATTCTTGCTATTTAATTTCTGCACCATTCCCGTCCCCCCGAGGCCGCGGCGAGTCACTTCCCGCTATGACCGTTTAACCCACATATCTTGCTATATTACATTTGTCCCGCTCGCCCCGCCTGAGCAATCTCCCGTGGTGGCCCCTTCTCTTTTCTCTTATTTCTGTGTTGCAGCAAACAAAAGAGGAGCCCGCGCGCTCCGCGTCTTCTCCGCTCCCCGAACTGCGTGACATCGCTCACACCCACCACAAGGGGTCATACCTTCTTTGACCCTTTTGACCCCTTCACTATTAGGCTTCCCGAGTTACCACCCGTACTCCCCTTATTCAAAGAAGCTCACTTTTATGCCCCTTCCCCTCGGGATGGTCCATCTACATCCACCAATCCCGACCCACCTACACCCGGCCCTTCTAAACCACCCGAGTCACCCACATACAAAAGACCATCCACGCATAACCACACCCGACGTATAGGTGTTCCCCATGCCATCCATTCCCAGTTGCATAACATGCATGCATGGCACATATTCGGGTGTCCTGGTCCGCCGTCACCCATGTACGGGTCGGACTAACATTAGGTGTGTCTAGGGTCATAGATGAGTCCGTGTGTTTTTTTTCTTGTGTGGTTTGTTTTGTGTGGTTTGTTTGCATGACTTGTGTGTCATTTGTTTGTCTGCATGTGTCTTGTGCAAGCTCGTCGATGTCAGTCCCTTATGAGTGTGAAGCGAGTCGACTCACTCGATGAGTATGGGATCGGTTCTACATCTATACCCGGATCAGTCACCTACAGAGACTCAGCGATGATTCTTAGTGAGTCTTTGAGCTATTTCCTTCCCTTTTGAGAGTGCCCCACCCGGAGTGTCCACCTTCGGCCCATAACAGTCTGCGCATATCGAGTATATATGGAATGAGTAGGTGACGATTACTCGGAGTGGAGCGTACCCGCGTTACTTGGCACGGTGACAGATCCGCCGGAGTACTCGAGCATCCATACCCCTACTCGACGGGGTCGAGTTCCTCCCACCCGGGGAGAGTTGATGGGAATCGACGCCGAGCATGTACTTTTTCTTTTACATTTATGTCCTTTTAGTTTGTGTTTATATCCTTGGGAAAGTATGTACGCAATTGTACGGCTTTGTAAGCCAATGCGTCATTCCCACAGATTGTGTGGGTTTCTATGTAATTTGTCAGTAGGACCAGCAAGGGGGCCCCCAGCCCTTTCCCATTAGTCCATGTCATCCATGTGGGGCTGGTCAACCATCCTAGGTGGCCATCTAGAAGGGTTGAATGCCATTTGACCACATGGGAGACAAGTGGCTTAATTAGTCCAAGGTGGGTTACCTACCTCACCTACCCATTCAACCCCATTAACCATGGTCAAGGGGGCGCCCCTCTCCCCTTAATATTTTAGTATTTTGTGTGTGTTATTCACATCCAATCTAGGCCCTCCATTCCCCACCCCTAGATCTAATGGTGTAGATTAGATTTGACACATGGCATATAAAATGGTTGTATTTTCTATTTGTTAGCATTAATGAAATGAGAAAAAGCATTGTGCAAGACCCCCCCCTTGAGTGAATTTTGACCTCCCCTCTCTCTCCCTCTGGTTTCTTCATCCCCAACCCCCATTCTAGAGTGCTATCTTCTTCCCCCTACCTCCGGTGATCATCGGTGCCGCCGCCGCCGCCGTTCGTGCCGCCTACGAGCCGCTGCGGAGCCATCTTCAAGGTTCTGTCCTACTGGATAGAGGTGACTTCCAAGAAATTCTACAGTCATCCACGACGTCCTCTTGATCTGAAATTTTTAGAGATTGTTCCTATCTTGTATCCCCATCTCCAAAAAAACATTCAGGTCTAAAATCCTTCGTTTGATATCTTTACATTTTCGTTCATCTTTCACTCCCAGATCTGTCCTGTCTCTGTCTACAGTGACAGTAGCTCTGTGTTTCCCACCTCTGACTATCTTTGTGATTTTTCCAAACCCTCCCAATTTTATTGGGCGTTCTTTCTATCATTCCCTACATCCATGAATTTTCTTAATTTCTGATCCGCCTTCTACCTATTTTTCCAAATTCGTGTTCTATCTCTGTTACAGTACTTTTAGTCAGATTCTAGATCCGACCCACTGTTAGTACTAAAATCCTATCAATTTGTAGCCACATCCAAACTTGTCAAAACAAATTTTTCCGTCTTCCTAGCTTAATTCCCTACAACTTTGATGAAGACTTCAAGAGCTGAATCGGACATCTACCCTGCGGTCAACGGTAGTTCTCAGAGAACAGCCCTACAGATCTGAGAGTTAGGCCACTGTACAACAGCAAACTTCAAAATTCGCCAATTAGAAGTACATGCTTTGTTATTTTTCTGTAATCACATAGGATTTAAGCCCTTCGAAGCAACTTTCCAACGGTGCCGGTTTCGTTACATTCCGACGTCGGAGCTGATCGCAGCGTCGGTTCTCACCGGAGCGCGCGCCAAAAAACAGAACCGGCAGGTCCGTAGCCGGTTATTCCGACCGGTGCCGATCGGAGCCGCCCGGCCTCCGGCCAGCGAACCAGCATACCGTCAGCCCGGGGAACGCTTCCCTAAGTGTCCCCACTACAGCAGTGTCACCGGGTCCCACTCGATCCCTCCGGACAGCACGTGGGCCCCAACGTCACTAGTTCGGGTGCTGCCGAATCAACGCGAGAAGCCGCCCGTCAACCTGAATTCGGTCCTCCCGGACCCCATTGTGTAGCCCTTTACCTCCCTACGTGGAGTGGGCAGCGACTTGTATTGCTGTAATATTGTGTATTATTATTCCAGGAGTACGAGTTTCGGCCGGGTCCGTCTTCCCCACGTCGAGCGCGTGGAGGTATCGTTCTCGCTCCCTACACTCGACATTTGCTTATTTTCATATATACTTGTTTATGCCACTGCTAGAGAGCATGTTCTAGGATCATAGCTCACTTTATTTTCATATCACCGCCGCTGCGAGAGAGAGCGTGACCGTCCCGTGACCCGATCCGGGCACAAGTGAGAGCCGACCACCCTAGCTCATTACCGGTTTCTCAACCGCGCACATCCGACGCTTCCCTCGTTAAGGGACAATCGTGAGCTTGTCGTGTCCGTGGTCTCGTCCCGCATCACAACTCCATCTACCAACTCCCATCTAGGAGTGATTAGATGCACCCTCACAAAACCCCAAGAAGGGGATTGGCGTCGAACCTCAATCTTTTACACCTTTGTCAAGATAGGGGGTCATGTGAGAAAAGTGATCTTAGATAACGGGAGTTGTGTCAATGCCATATCCCCCGACACCGTTAAGCTCCTTGGGCTTACTATCACTCCTCACCCAAGCCCATACCGGGTCTCATGGGTCAACAACAACTCTATCCCGGTCAACACCCAATGCCTTGTGCCCCTCACCTTCTCTTCCTACCATGGCCAAATATAGTGTGATGTTATTCCCATGGAAGTAGCTAGCATCTTACTAGGAAGACCTTGGCTTTATGATGTGGATGCCACCATCTTGGGTAGGACCAATACTTGCACCTTTGAACATGAGGGAAAGACTATCCGTCTTAACCTCTCCCCACCACGTCCCATGCCCAAGAGGGACACTCTCCCTCAAGGACACCACCCCATCACACCACAAGTCTCGGGGAACTCCACCCCTCCAACCCAATCCCTTACCCAAAAACCCAAACAAAGCATGACCTCGGGGTTGCCCAAGGGTCTTCACCTCATCACCAAGAAAGAGCTTGAGGAGGAGATAGCTCAAGGGACACCTCTATGTGTGGTAGTCATTTGTCTAGGAGAGCCCACCCCCATCCGATAGAAGTCCAGCACCTCCTAGAGGAGTTTCATGATGTATTCCTGGAGGAACTCCCGGATCAACTCCATCTCATGCGTGATGTGCAACACGCAATTGATCTAGTCTCGGGAGCCACCCTTCCCAACCTACCTTATTACCGCCTCAATCCCACGGAACATGCTGAACTCCGGAGGCAAGTAGAGGAACTCATTAGGAAGGGCTTCATCCGCATTAGCAAAAGTCCATGTGCTGTACCGGCCCTTCTCACTCCTAAGAAGGATGGATCATGGCGGATGTGTGTGGATAGTCGAGCCATTAATAAGATCACTGTCAAGTATAGGTTCCCCATCCCTAGGCTTGATGACATGCTTGATATGCTAGCTGGGGCCACTATTTTCTCTAAGATTGACCTTAAGAGTGGCTATCACCAAGTTAGGATTAAGCCGGGAGATGAGTGGAAAATGGCCTTCAAGACCAAAGATCGTCTTTATGAGTGGTTAGTCATGCCTTTTGGACTCTCAAATGATCCAAGTACCTTCATGCGTCTTATGACAGAGGTCCTTAGGCCATTCATGGGGATCTTTCTAGTGGTCTACTTTGATGACATACCCATCTATAGTCAATCCCACGAGGCCCACCTTGACCACCTTAGGCAAGTTTACACCGTCCTCCGACAAGAGAGCCTATTTGCCAACTTAGGAAAGTGCCACTTCATGACCACATCCATCACCTTCCTAGGATTTGTGGTGTCTACCAAAGGTGTCTCTATGGACCCCGAGAAGGTCCAAGCTATTCTAGATTGGCCAGAACCCCACACCCTTCACGAGGTCCGAAGTTTCCATGGGTTGGCAACATTCTATAGGAGGTTTATTCGGGGATTTAGCACCATCACCACCCCTATCACCGAGTTCCTCAAAAAGGGGACTTTTATGTGGACCAAGTCAGCTTCCAAAACCTTCCAAGAACTTAGGGGGAAGATGACCCAAGCCCCGGTCCTATGCTTACCCGATTTCTCGAAAGTCTTTGATGTCACATGTGATGCATCCGAGATAGGAATAGGAGGGATCCTTAGCCAAGAGGGATATCCGGTGGCCTTTTTTAGTGAGAAGTTATGTGTTGCTAGAATAAGGTACTCCACTTATGACAGAGAGTTCTATGTCGTGGTTCAGTCCCTCCGATATTGGAGGCACTACCTATTGCCCAAAGAATTTATCATCTTTTCCAACCATGAAGCCCTTAAATATCTCAACTCCCAACAAAAGTTGAATACCCGACATGCCCGATGGATTGAGTACATCCAATCCTACACCTTTGTTATCAAACACAAGGCAGGAAGTGAGAATCGAGCGGCGGATGCCCTTAGTAGGAGGATCTCTTTGTTATCCACTATCCAAGTGGAAGTGACCGGATTTGACAGGCTCAAGGATGAGTACCCTAGCTGCCCCGACTTTGGGCACATCTATACCACCTTGACCACCCACTCTAGCAAGGAACATGAGAGATTTGTCTTATGGGATGGGTTCCTCTTCAAGGGGCAAAAGCTTTGCATTCCACGGACTTCCCTCCGTGATTTCTTGGTTTGGGAATTACATGCAGGAGGATTAGCTGGTCATTTTGGGGTTCACAAAACCATTGCTCTAGTTGAGGGTCAATTTTATTGGCCAAGTCTCAAGAGAGACGTAGGCAAGATAGTGGGTCAATGCCGCACATGTGCTTCGGCCAAACAGGTGAAGCAAAACATTGGCCTATATACCCCACTCCCCATCCCCGATCGTCCATGGCAAGACTTAAGCATGGACTTTGTGCTAGGACTACCCAAGACTCAAAGAAAGCATGACTCAATCTATGTGGTAGTTGACAGATTTTCCAAGATGGCCCACTTTATCCTATGCTCCAAAACCTCCGATGCTTCCCATGTTGCCCGATTGTTCTTTGATGAGGTTGTTCGTCTTCATGGGTTACCCAAGACCATAGTCTCCGATAGGGATGTCAAGTTCACTAGGTATTTTTGGAAGACTCTTTGGCACTTGATGGGTACCCTCCTCAAATTCTTCACAGCCTACCACCCTCAAACTGATGGCCAAACCGAAGTTGTCAATCGGAGTCTAGGGAACCTTCTTAGGTGTCTTATTGAGGATCGTCCTGGGAATTGGGATCTCATCTTACCACAGGTCGAATTTGCATATAACAACTCCATCAATAAGTCCTTAGGGATGAGTCCATTCGAAGCTTTGCATGGGTACAAACCAAGAAAACCGTCCGATCTCATCCCCCTTCCCCTGCATGCTAGAGTGTCCATTTCAGCCGAGTCTTTTGCACAACATATTAGAGAATTGTATGAAGAGATCCGCAAGCACATCAGCAAAAAGAATGAGAGTTATAAAAGGCTGGTCGACTCTCATCGATGTCATCAAGAATTCCATGTGGGTGACTTAGTGATGGTAAGGACAGAGAGGCTCTCCCAGGGAGCCATCTCCAAATTGAGGCCACGTGGGGCTGGTCCCTTCTAGGTCCTGAGGCGCATTGGCGCTAATGCCTATGAGTTAGATATCCCCGAGGAGTATGGAGTAAGTCTCACATTCAATGTTGCCGACCTAGTGCCATATAAGGGACCCACAGTGGTACCTAGTGAGGATATTGAGCCTATTCCTTCCATTGAGAGAGTACCCACCCGTGAGGAGAGACCACCAGCCAAGAGAGCCCAGCGTGAGCACATTGAACGAATATTAGATGAACATGTCACTACCACCCGGAGCAAGGTATACGAGTGCTATCTCGTCAGGTGGAAGGATCGGCCTCCTTCGGAGGATTCGTAGGTGAGTCGGGAGGATCTCCAGCAGCTGGATCCCGACCTTCTCGAGCAGTATCACAGCCAGATGGACCCCTACTCGACGGAGTCGAGCTCTTCGCAGCCTAGGGGATTTGATGGAGGCATCACCTGTGACTCCCTTTGGCTCGGGTCTTCTTCACACTCCGGTGACATTTGAGCTCGGGCCTCTCACTATAAAGGCCCAATTATCCTTTTTGTGCTTTCTATTTGAGTCATTTGATGTATTTTCCCTTTTATTTGAGTCATGTCCCTAGGTCCTTTGCTTATTTTCCTAAGTTTAAGTGTCATTAGGTTTACTATTGGGCCCATTTCTTTGGACTTGGCCCAGGGCCCCCCCCCTCCTTTGGTTATTTGTCATTGTAGCATGTATCAGGGGCTTTTTGTAAAATGTGGGTTGCCTATATATAGGACCCCATTTCCCTCATTTAGAATTAATGAATGAATGTCAAATTTCCACTTGAGAGTTCAAATTACCTATCTTTAGTGGAGTGAATCCAATTGGGGTGAGAAGCCCTAGGGGAGAGAATCCCCACCCTCTTTCTCTCTCTTTTTCTCTCTCCCTCTCTCTCCACACAAGGGGGGTGCGACCTACCCTCTCTCTCCTCCCCCTCCTAACCACCTCCACCCTCCCACCTACCCCATTAAAGCCACTCCCCTTCCCCACAACCCCTTTACTCCACCCCCTAGTCCCAAACGTGGAACCACCAATCCCCACTCCACCCTCCAACCACCAACCACCCCATCCCTTTCCCAACGCACTTTGCCCTCTCCCCCATGCAACCCTTCACTTCCCTAGGCCCATTTGAATTTGAAAATACCTCCCATCCCCAGCCCTAGGTCGCCCCCCAGCCCCTTCCATTAGATCTGGCCGCCCCCCTCCTTCCCTCCACTCCCCACCACCTATTACACCCTCTACCCTCCTCTCACCTTGCACCTTGGCTGAACCAGTAGAACCCTATGCCCTCCCCCTCTCCCTCCACCTCCACACTACCCCTAACCTCCTTCCATACCTCCCCCACACTCTCTCCCCACCATTCATCCTCTCCCCTTCTCCAATCACTTCTTCCTTATTTCCTTCGGTGGCCATTTGGGTTCTACATCGGCGAACCAGTTCTCAACTGAAGATCTGTAGAAGAGTAGCAATTTGCAGAGGTGACCACGGCTTCCTCCGGACATTCCTGAAGGCTAAATAGGCACCGTCGGAAGCGTCTCCCAGTCGACTTCGCAACGGCGATGATTTCGACGTCATCCAAGCACTGTGCTGCCCGGGGGAGCATTTCTTCCTCGACTGCGCAAAGCTTCTCTGGCAGGAAACCAGAACCTGAGTAGAAGCTCAACAACGGTGATCCTAGTGGGAATCTGAATGAGAGTTCTTATGAAAAAATCTTCTACTACAAGTCTTCTATCATCCCCAAGAAGGAGAGCCCAGTTTGGTGTCCGGATCTGAGAGTTATCAATTTTCTTTCCTGGGTGCGCGGTTCTGCTTCCACTCAGTTTGCACCGACTCCCCTTCAGTGTTCAGAGTCTACCGGTCTGCTCCGACAACTTTTGGCCTCTTCGTCAGTCTCGTTTCGAAGAGGACTCGTCGACGGTTCTAAAAACTCTGGCGGCACCTGTTTCGGAGCTCTGGAGCGCTTGTGGCAACCTCTTCTTCCTGCTGTTGCGAATCTAAAGCAATCAGAACTACAGGTCTGCTTCCCTGTTTGAAGCCTCTGCCCGACCAGCACCTACTGTCAAAGAAATCAGAGAAATTCTGGCGTCATCCTGATCGAGTTGCAAAGAATTTCCAACTGGTTTCGTCCTCAACAAAATTCTGGAGTGGCCGCAGCGTCCAGGTGACCAACTGCCTATCCTGAAGCGCTGAGAGTGGACAGAACCGGCGTCGGCTCCCGTTCGTTGCTTCTAGCTCGATTCTTCCCCTATTGCTTGGCCGGCTGAAGGCCCCTCCCTGTGTGGAGGTAGTTTTGGATGTATTAATAGTTAACCCCCACCCCAAGATCCCCCTCCTGTGAGAGGTGTAGTGTTGTAACCATTTGAGCAGGTCAAGCTTCTCCGGCGCGGCGTGTGGGGAACCCTCGCCTCCCCGCTCGCCCTCGTCTCCGAGCGGGACCGGTTTCTTCAAACCGGTCAAGTAAGTGTTCCAAACTTTACTCTATTTAGTGTTTGTTCAGTCAATATTAGTTCATAACTCCGCTGGTCGTGAGTGAGAGCTCGATCTTTAAGCTCCATTGCTTCAAGCAATCACCGTGGGAAGAGGAGTGTACCCGTGCCCTTGGCACAACATCGGCTTTCTTGAAATGGGGCAGTCATACCCTTGGGAAAACATTTCCTAGGCCTTGTTGGCTCTCTACCAGCAAGGGCCCAGCCCTCACATCCTCCACTTGGCATTGCTAAGTTACCCCGGGGTCTAGATGAGCATCGGGTGAGCGGTCGCCGTTATCGGTCCGTTTTGAATGCCAATTGTACTTGCTCGGTAAGTCTTAGGTTGTGTCACATCATGAACTAGGCTGAAGCATCTGCTTCCCAACACGCCACCAGGTCGGGAAGGAAGTGGGGGCGCCCTCCTCAGGATAACCTCAACATCATGCTCAGGGGAGAGCAGTCATACCAGGTCCCCGAGCCCAAGGTTCGAGGCACCAAGATCCCTCCCCCGTCGGGTCTCTATCCCGAAGGATCCAAGAGTCGGGACACCCCTTCATTCGTCGAATTTCTGTTGGCCCAAGCAGAGAGATAGGCACGCCCCCAAGAAGCTCCTTCGACCAAAGAAGCAAGCAGCCCCCCAGCTCCACCAGCGGCGACCCCTCCTCAGCCAGAGGAGGAATTTGACTGCGTCCAAAACCTTGCCAAATTTATGCAAAAAAAGGAGGAAGCCCAGCAAGCACCACCGGCTCAACAGGCTGTGACAGAACCCGCAAAGGAGTCATCCTCTGATCCAAACCCCAGTTCCAAGGTGGGGGTAGGCGTAGCAAGGCCGAAGAGATGAAGTTACTCAAGGTGCGGGCTGCCGACCGAATAGTCAGACATCTCAAGAAGATCCCGGCCCGATTTACCGTATGGGAGATGCTGTCTTTGGATGAAGAAACGCGGCAAGCCATTATTGCCGCACTCCAGACGCCAGCACACCTTGAAGCCTGTCTGGAAGAAATATCACCTGAAGTGGCTGTGGCTTTCACAGAAGATGACATGCTTCTGCCCACCTGCAGTCATAACAAACCCCTTTACATGAAAGGGCAGCTGAATGGCCGGCCTATCAATAGGGTCCTGATCAACCCGGGGGCGATAGTGAATATACTTCCCTACCGGGTGTACCAAAAGCACTACTTTGACGTACACCTGGTCGAGGTCAAGAACGTCAAGATTGCTGGCTTTAACCAGAAATGCGAGGTGCCCATGGGGGTTGCAGAATTCAACTGACCCTTGATGATTTCACCACCAAGGTCCACTTCCACGTCATCAACTCTAACACCTCCTATAAGGTGTTGCTTGGCCGGCCTTGGCTACACTAGAATAGAGTGGTGCCTTCCACCCTGCACCAATGCATCAAGTACCCTTGCGAGGGGAAGGAAGTCAGAATCTTCGCCGATCTCCACCCGTTCGAGGTGTTCGAGTGTCATTTGTCAGAAGCCAATCTGTACTTAGAGAAGGCGAAGCAAGCTCCCCAAGTCGCCCATGATAGGGGAAAGAAGAAGGTGGAGTTGGGTGGTTGGTTTCCTCCGCCGCCCACAGGCTATGTGGCTCCCCCACATGTACCATTCATTGCGCAAGAAGGAGGGGTATTCAAGGCAGCTCCTCTCGCCATCTATCCTACACCGGGGACACCTCACCTCGAAGACCTGCTGGAGGATGTCAGAGTCCCGCCAGGGATCATCAAGCCCATAACTGAAGTTGACTGTCAAGTAGCCGAGCAGCTGAGAATTTTTGAGGTGCCTAACCCTGAAGGGCCACCCACTATCTTTTATGTTGCTGGGGAAAAGCTAGTCAGGGAAGACGATGATTGCCGATTCCCTGACGAATTGCATGACCCGCACGTCCCCATCGCAGGACTTCCTCACATGACCGACCGGGCAGTTGGAGTGGTCAGAAAGCAAAAGATTCCCCCCTACCAACCCTCCAACCGGAAGGAAATGTTTGAAAGGATGTGGAACCCACCAAACTTAGATCGGTGGATACTGCAAATTACCAAGCACCCCGGCCTGGGCTTTTCACTAGAAGACTATTACGAAACTGATGTTATAACAGTTTCGGCCATGTCCGGTGATGACCCCGCTGAAGCTGCAGACTTGCGGGAACCCCGTCAAGATGCATATTCCATGCCTCTGGCTGAAGGGGTGCAAGACGAAGAAGTGTTCCTTTGGACCCCGCTCCACCGCTGCTGTATGGGGAAGACTTCCTCCTTTTCTGAGGGGTCGACCTCGAAGGATCACACCACCAGGGCACTCTCACCCCGGCCTGTTGGCGAAGCAAGGAGCGGTAGTATGGGCCGTGCTCCGGATCCTCCTCGATATGGCCCCGTCATGTACGCCTTATACCATAGGTAGCAATGGGAGATCGAGATGTTAAAGGCACGGCTGGCTGAGTTAACCTCGCTAGTGGTTGACCTGATCCAAAGCTCTCTCCGCCCGTGGGGTGGCAATGTGTCCCGATCCCGAGACGCCAGTCCTGACGCCTCCGTCCGATCAAGGAGGGAAGCAAGAGATACGGCGAGCCCTTCAGCCAGGCAGTCGGCCAAGCGAGGCCTGACACTCCAAGAGAAGCCGCAGAAGCCCTACTCCTTCCCAAGAGAGAGTACTCAGGGTATCTTTGATTGGGCCTGCCACTACGGTAAGGTCTCCCTCCCGAGGTCCAAGAGGCCGCATGATGCCCGAAGAAGTGGGGACCCACTGTTCTGTCCCTATCACCAGATACTGGGTCACACCATTGAAGATTGCTATGTCTTCAAAGACATTGCTCAAGACCTCATTGACAGGGATGAGCTCAGAATGGGAGACTATGTGGTGGCTCCGCCGCGCCCCCATGTGACGGGCAGCCCCAGAAGAGGAGCCTATACAATATCTATCCAGCACCAGGCGCCTGAAGATGCAGCTGCCCCGGCCCCCGTCAAGGTTGTCTATGATGAGTACATAGAAGATCCCGAGGCGGCCCTGTGCCTTTCTACGCCAGGGAACCCTGTGGACCCACCGGCTATGGCCCAGGAGGAATGCGAGGTGAACGCAGCCTCCACACCCAATCGCAAGGAACAAGAAGAAGGGGATGGCGTCCTCGAGCCCGAGGATAATGAAGACCAAGACTTTATTGATTTGTCGTCGGCCCCGTCGAAAATTGAAGATGGCGGCCATGCCACCGTCGATGAATTGGTTGAGATCAACCTTGGCACAGAAAGCGACCCCATGCCGACCTTTCTGAGTGCTCTTATACCCCCATAGGAGAGGGAAAAATATATGAAGCTACTGCAAGAATTTCGGGATTGCTTTGCCTGAAACTACAAAGAGATGCCCGGACTCAGCCCTGAAGTGACTCAGCACATTTTGGCCATTGATCCCAAGATGGAGCCAATGAAGTAGTCTCCCCGGCGTATGAGGTCAGAGCTGATCAACCAGATCTGCAAGGAGGTTGACAAGCTCATAGACGTCGACTTCGTGGCAGAAAACTAATACACTACCTGGCTAGCCAACATCATGTCGGTGAAGAAGAAGAACGGGCAGATCAGGATTTGTGTGGATTTTCGCGACCTGAATAAAGCATGCCCGAAAGATGACTTCCCGGTGCCCATCACCGAAGTAATGATTGATGCGACCACTGGCCACGAGGCCCTATCTTTTATGGACGGATCATCCGGCTACAATCAGATCTGGATAGCCGACTGCGACCGGATTCACACAGCCTTCAGGTCACCCAAGGGGTTATTCCACTACAAGAGGATGTCCTTCGGCCTCAAGAATGTCGGCGCCACATACCAGCGAGCGATGACCAAGATATTCGATGAGTTGCTATATAGCAAAGTCGAATGCTACATTGATGATCTGGTCATCAAGACCAAGGAAAGAGGCGATCATCTGAATGATCTCAGGGTCGTCTTCCAGAGGCTCCGGCAGTACGGGCTGAAGATGAACCCCATGAAGTGCGCCTTCGGCGTTTCCAGCGGGAAGTTCCTCGGCTTCATTGTCCGGCACGGAGAGATCGAGATTGACCCCTTCAAGATAAAAGCCATCCAGGAGCTGCCTCCCTCGAAGAACCTAGGGGAGTTGAGGTCTCTACAAGGTTAGCTAGCTTACATCCACAGATTTATCTCCAATCTGTCGGGGCGCTGCCAACCCTTTCACAGACTGATGATGAAGAATGCACCCTTTAGCTGGGGTTACAAATGCCAGCATGCGTTCGACCAACTAAAAGAGTACCTGAAGACCCCGCCAATCCTGGGGGCACCCGTCAAAGGCAGACCACTTATCCTCTATATAGCGGCTACCGAATATTCATTGGGGGCAATGCTTGCCCAGAATAATGACGAGGGGAAGGAGCATGCTCTCTACTACCTCAACTGAAGATTGGTGGGAGCGGAGGCCAAGTACACCCCGATTGAGAAGGTCTGCCTTGCCTTGGTCTTCGCAGTCAAGAAGTTGAGGCACTATATGCTATCCCACGAGGTGAGTCTGATATCCAGAGCAGATCCCATCAAGCACATTCTCTCCCAGCCAGTACCGAAGGGGTGCCTTGGCAAATGGGCCATGCTACTCATGGAGTTTGACATCACCTACGTGCCGTAGAAGGCCATTAAAGGGCAAGCCGTCGCGGACTTCTTCGCAGTACACCCTGTGCCCGAAGACTCCCCGCTAGCCACTGAGCTACCCGAAGATGAAACACTGGAGGTGGACCAAGTCCAACAAGCCATTTGGCAGCTATACTTTGACGGGGCCTCGAGAATAGAAGCGACCCCGTTCGGATTCACCAAGGTACGGGTCGGAGTCGGCATCATCCTCAAATCTCCAGACGGGGAAGTAGTTCACACTTCCTGCTGCATCAACAAGCCCTGCACAAATAATGAAGTAGAGTATGAAGCTCTGATCATTTCCCTCCAAGTGGCCCTTCAGATGGAGATCAAAATGCTTCAAGTATTCGGCGACTCGCTGTTGGTTGTCAAGCAAGTCCAGGGGTAGTTTGATGTCTGGAAACCCGAGCTGCTCCCTTACTATACTAAAACAAAGGTGCTCATAGAGCGGTTCTATCTCCTTGAAATAGGCCATGTCGCCAGAGGAGATAATGCACAGGCCGACACCCTAGCAAAGCTAGCAAGCTCGTTGGAAATACCGCCAGATGGATCGCTCAATATCCAAGTGATAAATCAGTGCCAGGTACCCAGTATGATAGAAGAAGAACTGTAGGTCGCTGAAGCAGAAGCCGTCGGCCTACCTGACTGGAGAGATCCTCTGATGCAGTGGTTCAAATACCAGCAACTACCTAAGCAAAGAGAAGAGAAGATCAAGCTGATCAGGACCAAGGACTCTTACGAGCTCCGAAACCGAATACTGTTCCAAATTGTGGACGACACCGAACAGAAGCTGCTCCTCCGATGCCTGTCCGTTGAAAAGGCCTGGAGGGTCATGAAGGAAGTCCATGCCGGGACAGCTAGTGCACACCAGGCAGGACCGAAAAAGAAGATTGAAATAAAGAAGCTCGGCTACTATTGGTCGGTAATGTTCGATGACTACTTCAAATATGCTAAGTTGTGTCAGAAGTGTCAGGAGCATGCCACCATACCCAGAAGGCCGCCCGTGTCGCTGCATCCAATGGTGCCCAATTGGCCATTTGCCCAATGGGGAACAGACGTCGTGGGTCCCTTACCTGCGTCATCCGCCGACTGCAAGTATATTTTGGCGGCGAATGATTATTTCTCCCGTTGGGCAGAGGCTGTCATCTTAAGGGAGGTCACCGGAGAGATCATGGTCAGATTTGTCTGCCGTAACATCATATTCCGATTTGGCACGCCCGACCGGATTGTCTCAGACAACGGTAGCCACTTCCGCAACCAGAAGGTCTACCGACTGGTAGAAAAATACAAAATTGATTGGAGGACGTCGACTCCTTACAATCCACAGGCTAATGGTCTAGCTGAAGCTTTTAATAAAATGCTCTGCACTCTCCTGGCTAAGATTGTTAGCTCTAACAAAAGGGACTGGGAAGAGAAGATGTACGAGGCGCTCTGGGCATACTGGACTGTATACAAGACCCCAACAGGCTGCTCGCCTTTTTCTCTAGTATACGGCTCGGAGGCAATTGTCCCTATCGAATTGGAGATACTCTCCCTCAGGGTCGCCATCCAGGACGAGCTTGTCCATGGAGGGTAGACCAATGTCGAGCAAAGACTCGAAGAACTCTCCAGTTTGGAAGGGAAGCGGCTGCAGGCCCAACAGAACATTCAGGTCTACCAGGCCCGAATAGCGCGTGCCTTTGACAAACTTGTCAAGGAACGCAAATTCAAGAAAGGTGACCTTGTCATGGTCAAGAGGAGAGATGTCATGGCCGCCAACCCCAAGGGTAAGCTGAATGAAAATTGGCTCGGACCCTACGTAGTCTAAAAAGTCTACGAAGGCGGAGCTTATGTAATTGTCAACCACCGCGGGAAAGTTCAATTCCCGCCTCTTAATGGAAGACACTTGAGATTGTTTCACGCTCCAGTACCCCCATTCAATAAATAATATTATCCTTCACCCTATGTTGGGTGGATTTGCACAATTACAGTCCGAATAGTTTGATCACTATTCATGTTTTCTAAAAAAAAGGAAAGAAAGAAGAAAAAAAGGAAAAGAGAAAAAAAGAGAGAAGAAGGCATGACGATAAAAAGGGGAAGAAGCGGAAAAAGAGAGAAAAAAGAAGAGAAAAGAAAAAAGAAAAGAAAAAAAAGAGAGAAAAAAAGAAGAGAAAAAGAAAAAAAAGGGGGAGAGGGAAAGAAAAGAACAAAGAAAGGGAGGCAATGCTGATGGTAAACAGATGGTAAAAAAAAGAAGAGAAAAAAAAGAGAAAATGGAGAAAGGGGAGACGGTCCCCCATTTCGAACCATCGCCCCATGTCGGCGGGGATACCAAGAAGTAAACAAACCCTTCTATCTGTCCCCCCTTCGGGCGGTGAATATTCCCTTTGACTTGGACCTCCCATCCAGGTCATTGACTAAACAAACTCTTCTCTCCGTCCCCTTCGGACGGTGAATATTCTCTTTGACTTGGACCTCCCGTCCAGGTCATTGACTAAACAAACTCTTCTCTCCGTCCCCTTCGGGCGGTGAATATTCCCTCTGACTTGGACCTCCCGTCCATTCCATTGACTAAACAAACTCTTCTCTCCATCCTCTCCGGGCGGTGAATATCCCTTTGATTTGGACCTCCTGTCCAGATCACTGACTGAGCAAACCTTTCTCCCTGTCCCTTCGGACGGTGAATATACCTTTGATTTGGACCTCCCATCCGGGTCATTGGTTAAGCAAATTCCCTTTCGCCACCCCTCCGAGCGACGAGAGACCCAATCTCTGACCAAGGCTCCCCGCCTGAGGATAGTGCGCAGTTCCGACGTTGGGCGAGACCGGTAGTCCACCAATTTGACATGGTGGAGTGGTCCCCTCGTCCTTCCCCTGGGAGGGCGAGCACTCTCCCGTGCCCCGACATGGGTTCCTGTCTGGTTCCCCCGGAGCAGACTACTACGAGGACTTACACTCTGCCAATGTGTTCCGACACTATAAAAAAGAAAAAAAGAGAAAAAAGAGGGGAGAGGAAGAAGAAAATAGTATATACAAAAAGAAAAGAGAGAAGAAAAGAGATCCCCCTAGGGCGAATGCCACGCACATTGAAAGGACATGTGAAATAGTAAGTGTTCTGTTATATTCAAAAAAGGGGGATTAAACGACATGTGCTTCGGGGCATACCCCTGTGTTACATTTCAAAAAGAGAGAAGGCAGAAAAAAGAAAAGAAAAGAGCTAAGGGGTACAACGCTCAGTCGACGCCCCTGAAGATGTCTTCAAGAGGGAGAATTCCGGCGCAAGGGAAGTTTGTCATGTCGCACAGTCAGCCCCTCCGTTCTTCGAGGTAGGTGAGCTCGGTCTCTACGGACGCTGTCTCGGCCTGGGCGACGGCAAGTGCTTCACTCTCCCTCTCGACTACTCCTTCGGCTCTGGCAAGGTCAGACCTGGCTGCGTCAAGGTAGCCCTCCAGCTTCGCGATTCGATTCTTGAGGCAGCGAACATCGCCCTGGCCTTCCTCCAAGGCCTTCCCGTGTTGCTCTTCATTATTGCACCGTGCCTCCAGGGTTTGCAAATATTCGTCCGCCTGGGCATCGAGAGCGGCGCGCTCGTCAGGAGCCTGGGTCTCGAGGAACTCATGACGTTTAACATATTTCAGCAGCAAAAAGATTCGCCGTGACCATTCCTCCAGCGGGCAGCCCAGCACTTGCAGTGCCCCAGTCAACTGCGTTACTATGCTGTGCACCTCCCGGTATGACAAGGAAAGGTCAGCAAGGAGAATTGTCCGTAGCGTTACCAGCATTTGTCGGACCGGCGCATCCGACGAAGTATGGCTGACTGAAGGCACGGCCGGAGGAGTGAATTCCACGGTGTTGTCCACCGCCGCCCATAGGTCTGTGTCCACCCCGGCCGAAGAAGATGGAAGAACGAAGGCCAGGTCAATTGGTCGCCGCAGCTCGGTAGACAGCTCCTGGCCAGCCACCGCTAGAGGAGTGGGCGAGATGACCGCCAAGTCACTCGGCTCCGCCGTCGCGCGGGGTTGCTCCACTTTCTCCCTCTCCATCAGGGCCGTCTCCATCGCTACTTCGTGGGACAGGAGTGCGAGTATCTCGGATTGGACCAAGGGAGGGGCTTCGAGAAAAGCTGGCCCCGAAGCCATCACCGGTGGACCTGTCTCTCGCGTCTGGGACCCCTCCAGGTGCACACGAAGTCCCGTGAATATCTTCTTCAAGAGCGGGTCCTCCATCTGAGCCGAGATCTTCAGGAGAGGCAGAAGAGGAACCATCAGCCGGGGTCTGCCTCCCGCTTGCACGAGTGCCACGAGGGTCTCCGTCCCCGGGCCCATGACCGAAGCCGGCCCCTCCACCGCTAGCGGACCGAGAGTCGACCTCCGTTTGGCAACAACCTTGCGGGCACGGACTGACGTCTTCCCTGGCGTCGGCGTTACCTAACCATGTGAAGCAGGGTTAGCCATCCGCTACCTAAAAGGAACCATGCGGGATGAAAAGGTAAGGAAGAGTCATGAGGCCCACGTGCTTACCTCGGCCACCGGGACTATGCTGCCCTTGGGTGTAATCTCTCCCTCCTCCAAGGGTTCGTCCGCCGGCCCGGGAGCACTTGAAGTCTTCGCGACCATCTCCTGCTGTAGGGCCTCGAATAAGAGGGCTAGCTTACCTAGGCCCACATCGACTCCCGCCGGGCGATCGACCGACACGGCTGGAGTAGCTCCCTCCACAGCATCCGGCTCGGTTGGTTCCTGAAAATTCGAGAATAAAAGAAATAAGGTCAGTGGGTGACCATGAAGGAAGTCCTACCCAAACAAGCTCACAATTACAGCAGCCTTCCCCATTAGGCTTAAAGAGCTAGCAAGTAAGGGGGCCTTAAAGATCGGCTTGGGAGGCCCAGATATCTCAGATACACCCTCGCTAGAAGCCACTTCGTCGGATTAGTAGTCATAATCTACCTCTTCGCTCGATGAAGACTCGACCGCCACAGGTTCTCCCGTCGCTGGCAAGGGGGCCTCCGCTTCAAGGTCGATGATCGGTGCATCCTCACGTGGGCTGGGCAAGGGTAGTACGCCGGATTTCAACCTCTTCCTCGCGTACGTGCGCGTCGCTGGGAGGTGCAGGCGGGGCCTTGATGGCCCGATAATTGCCGCATCAGCGCCTGCCACATAAAAGAAAGGGTGGATCATACCGGAGCCGATGAGTCCTTAATAATGAAAGAAGTCAATTAAGTAGACAAAGAAAAATACCCCCTCCGGCTTCTATATGGGGTGAGCAGAGGATCTCCCGTTTTACGGTAGATCCCCTGCAAGCTAGTCCTATATGATACGTGAGAAAAATGCCCCCTCCGCACACTTGTGCCCATTTATCATAATAATTATTCTTACACGTTCTCTCACGTATGATTAAAGTCATTTGTGCTACGGTGCCAAAATTAAAGTCACATTCATATTTAGGGCCACCCATTCCATCATAACTTCTTCCGTGTGGAGTATTTTCAACCCCGCCGATCCTTTATTATTTTTACCCCCATTTATTTATTCTCACTCCCTTCGATATGATATAATAAGAGTAACCCGCGTGACCGTGAGAGAGTTTATGACCTAGTGAGATTTTGAGTCGCTCTATTCATCATAAATTCTTCAGTAGAAAATATGTTTAAAAGGTGTCAAATCGGGCATATTTTCATCATCTCCTCTATTATTGCTCCTTTCCATCAGTTTTATGATAATAATTATTCTTACGCCTTCTCTCACGTATTATTTGTAGATCGTGATAAATCCACACATGAAGAAGTATTTAAATATGAGAAAGCATAATAAAAAATAAGGGGAGATGATATAATAATAAGGAAAAGAAGCACGTGGTGCTACTAAGGAGGGTGATCGCTAGAGGGGTTACCTCAAGAAGAAACAAAGAAGATCGCGAATACCTGGTGGAAAATAGAACGCGGGCTGGATTGTGAATTCCTCCTCCTCCTTCAATCGGCCGGCCGATGAAGGGGGTTTTCCTTTATTGATTACCTTGCAAAAGAGACAAAACAAACAAGCAAAAGAAGTGGATCAGCCAAGTGAATGTAGTATCAATCCCAAAGATGATGTGATGATGAAATAAGAACAAAAAACATGCGCACCTTTCTTTTGTTTTTTAAAAAACCCTTAAAGAATTAGGGAAGGAGGAGATATGATGAAGCTAACGTAAAAAGGGAAAAGAACATAATGGACGTGATGATGATCGATGAACACAAAACAACACAAACAAAATAAACAAAGACCCCTGCTGTCCCTGACGACAGTAAAGGGGAACCAAAGTCGATGCTGCTATTGACAGGAAGAAGAGGAAGCAGAGCTCTTCTAAAAAAATTGCACAGGAAGAAGATGAAGAGCCTCTGTAAACCAGGTAACCTCCGACCTCGGTAAACTCTAATCTCGTCTGATCTCCTTTTTTCCTCCCGTTCTCGCGTGAGATCGATCAAGGAGTTCTTTTATAAGGTTTCAACCGAAGATAAGCTCAAATTTAGGAAGATAAGAACAGGCAATGGTTTAAAGAAGGCAGGAGTCTAGTTTAATTCGAGCAAGGAGACCAAAGAAGGCGGGGAACTCTCCAGGAAAGACGAGTTTAAGCAGGACACGAAAAGGGGAGACACGACCTTCAGAAGGGCGTCAAATCCTAAATTGACGACCTATATCAAGACGTTACTCAAAAACACGACCATTACAAAGGGCGTCACTTCCTGGATTCAATTTTGACAATAAAACTTACTTTATTTGAAAATTATGAGAACACGCCTGAGATGAAGGCGTTACTTGAAAACACGCCCTGAGGAAGGACGTTAATAAATAATTGAATTTATTTTGAAACCGGATAATACCAGGAATTGACGCCCTGACATTTGGTCATCCTTTCTTTTGAACACGCCCTAGATAAGGTCGCTATTAAAAACACGCCCCTCTTCAGGTCGCGAATCACAAAAATGCAAGAATAAATCAAACACACACAAAAATAGAAAAACTTCATATTATGAATGTATTGAAGTTCACTTTGGGGCGTCAACATAGTGACATGAGATTTGATCAACATAGCGTCAATTTTGACGTGTCTACAGCTGACCCGCCTTGGCGTCTGCTTTGTAAGGGAGTGAGACGAAAATGGAGTGAAAGTGCAACAAACAGAATGAAGTGGAATGAACTGATAAGTAGATACCAAGGTGTGATGTGACACGCCTCAGACACTAAGCATTGGAAATCTTTCCAAGATTCTGTGTGAAACAACTCCGAGTGATTCCAAGGAAGCATCGATTTGCTGGATAAAGGAGATTTAAACTAAGCAAGTAAAAATGTGCGCATGGCACGATAAGGAGACACCATTGGAGAGCGATTACCAGTCAATGTGGACATGCTACAACCAAGGTGAATTTGCATAAAAAATAAAGGGAATTAAGATGGAGATCCAACAAAGGGACATTTTCAAAGAAATCAGCCTAAGCGGCTTCAAAGAGAATAAAGTACTCAATTTGGAGTGGAATGTCTCATGTCAACTCAATCAAGAGCGAGTGACCTTCATTACTGCCATAATATGAAGATTTTCAGCATGAAACTCAAAGTCCTACATGATGCATGCTGGGCTAAAAGAAAAATATAAGACAAACTAAAAGATAGAAAATAATCAAGGATAATATTGCTAAGCCATCTAGATTTGGTCAAGAATCCAGATCTCTGAGCTAACACTCAGCCGAAGCCCGTTTATCCACGCATCAACTCAGAAAGTGGAACCATCGTCCCAGACCTTTAATGACTCAACGGCCTATCCGTGTGATCAAGACTCTCCTAGAACTATCACTGTTTTTGATGAAGGGAAACTCAAATTCCAGGTTCATCAGAATCACAAGGTCCTTGATATACTATAATAGCGTAGAATACCATATAGTAATAATGCTTACAAGGAACAACATGATGTTACCTCCACATTAATTCGGACATCTCGAAACCTGCAATCTTCTGCACTCAAGAGTTCATTAGTTCTCTCAAAATTTCAATATAAATAATCCTCAATTCAAAGCATGACATGATCATAAGTGCTAAATAAAATAGAATTCCAACGAAATAATAGCACTTAAGTTCATCAGAGCATGTAGGGAAGGAAATTCATAAGTTCACAAATTCACGCCTAGACTGAACGGCGTCAAAACATGAAACGCGCCTTAGAGTAGGTCGTGGTTCGCATAAAGACGCCCTAGAAGACGACGTGAATTTGAAAAGGAAATCTGATTTTTGAAAAAGTAACGACCTGCTCAGAGACGTTATTCAGAAAGAGACGACCTAATCTAAGACGTTAATTCTATAAAAAGCGCCTTAGCCAAAGGCGTTAATTGAATTATTCTGCAAAAAAGGTTGACAAGGCTATCAAGACCACAGGTCCTACACGGTCACCATCTAAAATTCATTAACCTTTCTTGAGTAATTAAAAGGGGGTTGACGTGATCATAGTTGACTTGTATTCGAGATTTCGTACAGTGCAATTTCCCAGGTCGGTCTTGACCATCCTGCCAGTTCGTGACTTGCCACATAGAAAGGATGGAAGAAAATATAAGGGAAGCCCATAAGGGATTCTGAGATGCTCAAGGTAAAGTTACCTCCCCTACCCTATGCCTGTTGGGGTTCGGTCTTTGGCGTAGGGAAATTTGTTGCCTTTTTACCTCTTTTATATTGCACGCATACGCCCAAGGTTTTCCTTGCGGGGACTTTACCCTCTTGACATGCTTTTCTTTTCACAACTTGACTTTCACTTCGGAATTGATTTGCATTGATGAAAATAAACCTAATTATACTTGGGCTTTCGTGGCATTTACTCCCTTTTGGGCCCTGACTTCCACCTACTAGGGCGGCGGATAGGCTTGGCGTGTCTACCCTGAGGTCTCCCTTCCTCCCTTATGGGTTGAAGAAGAAAAGAACGGGTATTGTCTTTCACTTTTAGTCAGGTTTTTGACTTTCCATCGGATTTTGCACTGCTTGAGTTCAAGAATAAAACGTGTAATGTGTGTGGGAGTCAACCCCCTTTTAAGTTAGCAAGACTGATGAATGAATTCTGAATTTTGACTTTTCGGACCTTGATCCTTCGTGTGCCATGGCACCAATTTTGATCTCTTTTGATTTTGAAGAACTTACATTTTTATTTGCTTTTTGGTATTTCTATATATATATTTTTTGGTTTTTGGAAATATTCCACTTTGTTTTGGATTTTTGAAACAACATTTATTATTATTTTGTTTTTTTTTGGATTTTGAAAATTTCTCCATATATTTTTTTAGATTTTTGAATCAAAGGTAGTATTTCTTAAGATACAAACCATTCCAAGGGTGAGTTAACTCTTCTCCTTCACCATTAATCAGTTTATAAGCATTGCCTGGAAAAATGTCTTTTATAACAAACGGTCCTTCCCAATTGGGTTAGAGTTTTGAGCGGGGGCCACCTGGCTTTACGAAAATCCTCTTAATTACCATCTCACCGATTTTAAATTTTCTCTCAATTACTTTCTTTTGATAAAAATGCGAGAGCCTGTTTTGATAAACGCGCGCATGCTCAGCGGTGACCAGACGCTTCTCATCTAGGAGTTCCAATTGGGCGAGGAGTGAATCACGACACTCATCAATAGAAAATTCCTTATCCAATTGTACTCGTAGAGAGGGAATGAGAATCTCATAAGGGACTACCGCCTCCATTCCATAAGTAAGGGCAAAAGGGGTTTGCCCAGTGGGGGTTCGAATGGAAGTTCGATAGGCCCAGAGAGCTTCAACTAGCTTGTCTGGCCAGTCCGAAAATTTATTAGCCTCACACGTCTTTTTGACAATTTTTATCAAAGTTTTGTTAGTTGCCTCTGCTTGGCCATTGCCCTGCGGATAATAGGGAGAAGAATGATGCGAATGTTATACCTGTTGCAGAGATCCTTGATTTCTTGAGAGATAAATTGAGGTCCATTGTCGGTGATGATGGTGCTCGGGATGCCGAACCTTGCAATGATGTTCTTCATTATGAATTTGCAGACGGTTGACGCTTTAATCTCCACGTAAGCTTCTACTTCCGCCCACTTGGTGAAGTACTCCGTTGTCGTGAGGATGAACGATTTTTGCTTGGTCAGGAGATTCGAATCACCAAGAGGTCCAATGATATCAAAAGCCCACATGGAGAAAGGCCATGGGGAGGATGTAGGATGGAGTGAAGAAGCAGGAGAATGAATCTTGTCGGTGTGCAGTTGGCACTTAACACACCTCCGAACATAGATGGAACAATCATCTTCTAGAGTTGGCCAATAGAAACCTAGCCTAAGAATCTTCTTAGCTAACATCTGGCTGTTCACATGACCACCACACACTCCAGAATGCGCCTCTTCCACAACTTTCCATGATTCATCATCGTCGAGGCATCTTAGTAAAACACTGGTGAGCCCTCTCCTATAGAGCACACCTCCAACCAAAACATAACGCTGAGCCACTCTTCTAATTGCTTTCTTTTCTTCTGCAGTGGCTTCCTCGGGATAGGACTGATCATTGCAATATCTGGCAATCTCATAATACCAAGGCTTCTCTTCGTCAGCCAATTCTTCTTCCCAGTCTAAAAGCATGACCTCTTTGCCTTTAAGAGATTCCTTCTGCTTGTCCTTCTCAAGAACCTTATCCCTAATATCGAGGAATGCACGATCCTTAATAGCTGGCGTGTCACGCTGATGAATTAGAGGAACATGAAAATCACGCTCAGGAGGGAAGACTAAAGCAAAGGCCAAATAAGCAAGAGCGTCAGCTAGGATGTTCTGGCTACGAGGAACATGGACGAAAATCAATTTGGTGAAGAGCTTGGCATATGCTGAAGCAAGTTCCTGGTAGGGTTTGAGCTTAGGATTGATAGTGCGGCATTTGACCAACACCTGGCGCAGAATGAGCTGACTATCACCCACAATCCTCAAATGGGTGACACCATATCAATGGGCGGTTTGAAGACCGGCCAAAAGAGCTTCATACTCAGCTATATTGTTGGTGACAGGAAAAGTGAGCCAAGCAGCAAATGGGATGGTGACCCCTTCTGGTGTTAAAAGAACCATGCCGATCCCTCTTCCTTGAGAATTTAGAGCTCCATCAAAATGTAATGTCCACATAGGATCACGAGGTTGATTAATGGACATCAGTTCTTCATCTGGAAACTCTGAATTGACAGGATCAAAACGAGGTAGAGGGTGGTGAGCAAGGTGTTCGACAATGGCATAGCCTTTGATCGCTTTCTGCTGAATGTAAGTGATATCAAACTGAGAGAGGAAGCTTTGCCAGCGTGCTAATCAATCAGTGAGGACAGATTTTTCAAGGAGGAATTTAATCGGATTCATGCGAGCAATGAGGTGAACCTCGTGAGCTAGGAAATAGTGCTTTAACTTCTGAACTACCCAGACCAACACAGCGCAAGTCTTCTCCATGGCTGAATACCTCTGCTCACAGGGGTTAAGAAGTTTAGACAAATAGTATGCTGCCCTCTCCTTACCTTCTTCATCTACCTGAGCTAAGACAGCACCTATAGAGTCATCCAGGACTGAGACATAGAGAACGAGTGGTTTGACTGGAATCGGCGGCCTCAGGACAGGAGGATTGGCCAAATAATCCTTCAATCCGTCAAAGGCTGCCTGACACTTGTCATCCCAATTAAACTTGACTCCCGGCTTAGTAAGCTCGTAAAACGGCCTACATCTTTGTGAATGCTGGGAGACGAAGCGGCGAATGAATTGCAACCTCCCGATTAATCCTTGAACTTCCTTCAAATTTCTGGGAGGAGGCATATCTCTAATGGCCCTTGCCTTATTGGGATCAACTTCAATTCCCCTCTTGTTAACAATGAAACCAAGCAACTTCCCTGATGAAACGCCAAATACACATTTCTTGGGGTTCATCTTCAATTGATACTCTCGCGATCTTTGCAAGACCTTGGCTAGAACCCCAAGATGTTCAATCCTTCTCCTTGATTTCACAACCAGGTCATCCACATACACCTCAATATAAATATGAATCATATCATGAAAAATCGCCATCATAGCCCTCTGATAGGTGGCTCCAACATTCTTAAGTCCAAAAGGCATGACCACATAACAATAAGTACCCCATGGTGTAGTGAATGATGTCTTCTCTTGATCTTCCTCAGCCAGACGAATTTGATTGTAACCTGAGAAGCCATCCATGAAAGAGAGAGTCTCAAATCCTGCCGTATTATCGATCAAAACATCAATATGAGGGAGGGAGAAGTTATCCTTAGGACACGCACGGTTGAGATCCCGGAAGTCTATACAAATCTGAACTTTTCCATTTTTCTTCATAATCGGGACGATGTTAGCCACCCAATTGGGATAGAGGACAACTCTAACAAATCTAGCCTTATGGAGCTTGTCGACCTCTTCTTTCATCTTTAAAGCCATATTAGGGTGGAAACGCCTCAACCGTTGCTTGACCGGCACAGACCCTGGCTTAAGTGTAAGGCGGTGTTCAACGAGCGCAGGGTCTAAACCAGGCATATCTTCATAACTCCATGCGAACGTGTCCTTGTATTCTTGCAGGACCAAAATGAGCGCCTCCTCTTCGGAGGGTGGTAAATTCTTGCTTATGAGGACAATCCTAGGGTCTTCCTCGATACCCAAATTAATTTCTTTGGTAGGCTCTTCTACAGAAGCTGATGGTTCGTCAAATCGTCTAATGCCACTAGCAAAAGCATCAGCCTCGTCCTCATATTCTTCATAACTTTCATCCCCCTCTTCGATAGGGTCTTCATCATTCATGATTTCATAGACACCCAAACCCTCATAAGAAACAACAGCATCCTCATATTCTGACTCTGGCAGGATGATTGGATTCTCTATAAATTCAAGAAGAGCTAAACAAGCCTGACATCTGATAGCTAACTCCAACAGAAACCTATGGGGAATCTGCTTACCCTTGGATTTATTATGTGAATCTACCCCTTGAATTTTAGTGTTAGAAGAAAAAGAACAACTAGCTTGATCAGAAAAAGGAAGGGAAGGAGGTGAAAAAGTGGATACAGGAGGTAATATAGAGGAAGTCCCCTCACCAGAGGGGGAGAAAAGATTTAGCAATGAATCTTGAAGGAGCGGCCCCTGGGTCAGGACGCACTCAGAAGAGAAATAGGAGGTCTCCTCAACAGAAATGGAGGATTGGAAATTTGGGAATTTGGCATTTTTTTTTCGTTTTTGTCTTTTTCTTCATTTTTATTTTCTGTTTCTAGAAGAAAGCAGTGTGAAGGGAGGATAGCAGGAGGGGTGGAAATTGCCAAATCAGAGAAAGATTGAATCAGTGATGGCCCGCGCGGGGGCGTGATGGAGAGTTTAGAAAATCGCTCGAGGAGCGAAGAAGGAATTGGGAGAGAAATTTGGATTGAATCTGGAGACAAGTTGATTATAATCAGAGGCGATCTTGGCACGCGACCAAACCGATGAGAATATAGAGAAGCAAGCACAGATGGATGCATGGAAGTGAGAGAAAAGAGGCCGGCCCACAGCCTGTCCACAGTGAATCCTTCTTCAAACAGAACATCTGGCTCTCCAGTATCAGTGTAGTTACTCAGTAGCTGCCTCTTATCTGTAATTGCAGCTGGCATCTCAATCAATTCATGAATAAGTGGCGGCCATTCCGGATCAGTCGGCATGAAGAGGCGGCTCAAAGAAATAGTAATATCCTGCATATCGAACCACCTGTACCAGTCACATTCTGGATCATCCATTTTTCTTCTTTTGTCAGGCCTTAAGGACTCCAGGGCTTTGTATGTGGCCAACGGGGCAATATGACGAGTAAACTGTCTAGCATGAACATCCTGACAGTCTAATATGGAAGTAATTATGGTAGTTTGCTCATTATTTTGAAGGCCACCCGTGACAAAATGTGTCTTTAATGTCCAAGTGAGCGGTTGGCGATCTATTTTTAATGTGGATGTCATAAATGCCCATGGTTCATCTTTGTTTTTGCCTGGCCCTTTGTAACCTAGGCCACCTCGTGTAACCAGCTTCTGAGGTTTAACATGCCTAATCCTGCCTTGATAATTGGTACCCAGACCTTTGCCATTTTGATACCCCATTTTCATTAAGATGTTCCAGCCAGAGGTGTTCAGCATTGTTTTCTTCTTTTTCCCCTTGGGAGGCAGGGGTGTCATAGCAACTGTTGTGATTTTTTCTGGCATTGGTTGTGGACAAGGGACGTCCAGCACAGATAATAGTGGCTTGTTGGCCAGCCACATGGATGGAACTGATGAAGCCACATGAATATCTTCCTCTGGTAGAATTGGCATACTGGTAACTTTAATAATGCGGCCCTTGTGTGGGAATTTAAGGCATTGGTGATTTGTGGAGGGCACCGCATCGAGTTGCTGAATGTAGGGGCGTCCCAGAATGCCATTAAATGTCGGATCCATATCCAGAACGTGAAAATCTGCTGTGATGGCGGCAGGACCCAAACTTACTTTTAACGTAATCATGCCTATAGGAGGTTTCTTCGTGTTATCATATGCAGTTACGGTGATAGTAGACGGCCGAATTTGGCTTTCCGGAATGCCACACAACTTCAAGGTGCTAGGTGGCAAGACATTGATGGATGCCCCAGTGTCCACCAGACATTGCTTAACAGCCACCTTATTAATGTCAACTGTGATGCATAGAGCATACTTTCTTGCTGGGAGTGGCGCCAGTTCATGTTCATGGAAAGTAATTGCCGGCTGACTGCTAGCGGGCGTTAAAACCGTGACTATCTGCTCAACTGGAATGTCCTCATTGACCATCACCTTTTGCAGATATTCTTTTAAAGCTAGCTGATGAGTGGTGGACCTTTTAATTAATTCAAGGATTGAAATCCTTGCTGGGGTTCGGTCCAAGTGCTTTAGCAAATCATACTGAGTCCCTGGCACTGACTCTTGTTCTTGTTCTTGCTCTTACGGCCCCTGCACGGGCTCTAGCTCTCTCTGTGGAAAAATACGGTGGAACATCCATCCACTGCGGAGCGGCGTCACGCCTTGACGTGCCTCTGTCGGGGCAAGTGTGGGAGGAGGATTAGAAGAATAAGAAGGTGTGTTGGTGTTAAGAAGTGGCGGAGTGGGAGTTCCCGCGGAGGGAATCCCCGTAGGGGGTGTTGGTGCCCTGGTAGGGGGTGTTGGTGCCCTGGTAGGAGGCGTAGGAGTAGAAAGGGATACCCGAATACGGGGGGAATTGGTGGGGGGTGGAATGAGAAGAGTTCTGGGTACAAAAGGTGGTGGAACCGATGGTGGGGGGATCCTTGCCGGTGAAGGAGTAGTGGTGGCGGGTGCAGTGGGCATTGGCGATGGGCGGATGAGGAGTGGCCTAGATGGCAATGGCGAAGGGTTGGTGGTGGATGGATTTTGTTGTGGCGTAGGCTGTGGAGGTGGTAAGCGTGTAAGAAGGGGGCGAACCGGCGAGGTTGGAGAATTGGTGATAGGAGGTGGATTAACGGGGCGCAGAAGGGATCGGCCCACTTGGGGAGTAGAAGAAGAAGAAAGGGTGCGCAAGAGGTGCGGGGGTTGATTTTGATTGTAATGAAGTGCCCCGACAGAGACGTTTTCTTCATGCCATCCCTGTCCTCTTTCCACCTCATAGAGAGACGTGACAGGGTTTACGTGCTGGTTTGGCGGGTGTTCCGGCAGTGGATTGTGGACAATCCCCATATTGTGCTGAGGCGCTGGAGCTTGTTGTTGCTGCTGCTGAGCTGGTTGTTGTGGCTGCTGAGCCTGTTACTGCCGAGGAGACCTTCTTTCTTTCATGGTGGCAACGAATTGTCTCATCTTATCCCAATTGATGTCACCCTGGTCATTTAGGTCATAAATGTAATCTCTGAAGTGGAAGCAACGATCAAGGTTATGACCAGGTGCACGATGGAAAGCGCAGTAACGGGATGTGTCAACATTAGCGGGCCACACTGTTCTTTCCCTTGGTAACATGAGCAAATTGGTGGCCATTAAAGCATTGAAAATATCCGGGAGATTTTCTGGTAGTGGAGGGTAGTGGTCCCTTTTGGGGCCGAGTGGTGGTCTCCGTTGTTGTTGGCCATAGTTGGTAGGTGGTGGTACCTGTTGGTACTGTTGCGGAGCTGGAGGGTTAGCGCGGGGCGCTTGGCTTGGCGGTGAAGCAAAGGAATGTTGGGGTGCGAATTGGCGTTGTGGAGTGGAGTTGAAATGGGGGCTTTGTAGTGGAGGAAGGTTAGGACGTGGGTTAGCTTGGTGGGGGTGGCCAACTACGCCAACCTGCTCATTTGCAATAGTGCCCTCCGTCGTGGGCCCGCTGTTGTTGACAGTTGTGATTTTCTTGAATAGCCGTGGCTTCGGCTCAAACATGCCCATAATGGGCGAATCCTTCATCTGTGTCTGGATATAACGAGCCCTTTCATAGAGCTCCTCCATGGTGGTTAACCTATTCATGGCCAAGATATGCCGGAACTGAGGAGTTGCATTGGAAATTATCATCTTGACTTGTTCTTGTTCCGACAGTGTATCTTTCAGCTTTTCGGCCATCAACCGCCATCTATCAGCAAACATTATGAAGTCTTCCTCGGGCTTCATTTTTTTCGCAACCAGGTCCGTGAGTGAGAGGGAGGGTCCGACCCGGTCTCTGTACTTCTGCAAGAACTTCCTCTGAACGATATCAAAGTCACCGGTATCAGCAGGATCCAATGAATAGAACCATTCAAGGGCTGGCCCCTCCAGAGATCTCCTAAATAAGTAAGCCAAAGAGGCCTTGTTGTCTTGCCAAAAGGAGGTCTCGTACATGAAATCCTTCAAATGAATAAAAGGGTTACCAGTCCCATTATATCGCCGGAAGTTTGACATCTCAGATGGTGGTAAGTGGAAGACTAGCAATGTAGGGAGTGAGATCTCTGGGGCATTCTTAGCCATAGTGACCTTCTTCAGTTGCTCTTCCATGCTTGCCAACTTCTGAAGCAGTAGAACATTAGTGTCGGACTCGACTGGGGCCGGATTTTGAATAAAAGAATGCGGTATAGGCGTCCGTAGAATTCGGGGAGGTTGGAGAAATTGGTGCCTAACCGCAGAGTGGCTCGCTTGTTGGGCCGGCATGGCCGTACCGGGCGTTGGTGGACGGGAAGGAGGTTTATGCAGGACCGCCTGGTCATTAACGGGGTGATGTCCACTCTCGGCCGGAGGGGGATTGGAGGATGAAGCAGGAACATACTTTCCTTTCAAAGCGGCCTGAACTGCCTGCCGCTGGGAATCATCCAACTGAGATAGCGCATTAATTAAATCCGTGACATTGAAGGATGGGGAAGGGTTCCCCGAAGTATTGGAGGGCAAAGTCTGAGAAGAGGGCACAACCTCTTGAGTAGTGGTATCAACCACATGGACTTGAGGGTAATGAGACTAAGGAGGAGGGTAATTTCCCTCATGATAGATGGAATCTTGGAGGGGAGTTTCATATTGACCAAAAACATTCTCATCCTCATCATCATAAGAATATCCGTAGCCTGCCATGTTGATGATTTTACCTGAACGGAGTTGCATGTTTAAGAGGAGAGACGGCCTTATAAAGGAACTATCAAACAAAACCCACTCAATCCAAACAAGCCAAATCAACCCAAGCAAGTTTATGCAACCAAGTTGAGATGAACGCAAGATTTTAGTGTCCCGCTTGAGATTAGAGTGGATTAAATTGCAGAATAATTCCCTCTTTTGCAAAGTGAAACCTAGTTTATCCAAGTGTGATCTCCGAGTTAACTAAATTCTTTCTCTCTCTTTACCAACGATAGGTTCTCTATACTCTGGGTACTTCAAGGGTACAACCAGCCCGGCGTCCGTGAGGGAATCCACAGGTGCGGGGACTTACGGAGGTCTTGGAAAAGGGATTTCCGATCCAAAGAGACGGAGTGCTCAATAGAGGGTTGTCCCGATTCCAAGAGAGGTGTAGGGGATCCTAGTGTAGAGAGAGGAGGTCTCTCAACTAAATGCCACAAGATGCAAAATAATATGATCAGACCACAACAATATAGGCAAGCAATGTAATAATCAATCCAACAATCAAGACAGCAACAGGAAGCAGGTTTCTGTAAAAACGCAGGAAAGAGACGACCTGGGACAGGTCGCTATCAACCAAAGAGAAGACAGAGTCACTGTCGTGAGTCACTGCGAAAGCCCACGAGCCAGCAGTGAGAAAATGAAACACGCCTCTGGGTGAGGCGCTATGATCGAAAAGGACGCCTCTGTGAGAGGGCGTCAAATCTGAAACCGCGCCTGGATGTGAGACGCTATGCAGTAAAGGGGCGCCCTGGGGCAGGGCGTGAATTCACAGGCAGTGTGATAAAAGTAGTAGAATAGTAAAAGACGTCTTGGCAGACGACGTGACACAGAAATAAAACGCCCTAGATGAAGGTGTTAAAAGAAAAAGTGCCTCTGGTTGAGGCGTTAATTAAGGAAATATATCAAACAATCACAAACTGGTTGATCCCGGGAGTGTGCAGTGTGCACGGTGGAGGGTGCCCGTGGGGCACAAAAGGAGAGGTACCGTGGGTACCGAGGGGAAAGGGCACACGTGGGTGCCGAAGGGGAAAGGGCACACGTGGGTGCCAATGGGAAAGGGCACACGTGGGTGCCAAAAGGAGATGGTAATCAAAAGAAAAATAGTGGAGGTCCCACCGTGATCGCCAATTTGTAGATCGTGATAAATCCACACATGAAGAAGTATTTAAATATGAGAAAGCATAATAAAAATAAGGGGAGATGATATAATAATAAGGAAAAGAAGCACGTGGTGCTACTAAGGAGGGTGATCGCCAAAGGGGTTACCTCAAGAAGAAACAAAGAAGATCGCGAATACCTGGTGGAAAATAGAACGCGGGATGGATTGTGAATTCCTCCTCCTCCTTCAATCGGCCGGCCGATGAAGGGGGTTTTCCTTTATTGATTACCTTGCAAAAGAGACAAAACAAACAAGCAAAAGAAGTGCATCAGCCAAGTGAATGTAGTATCAATCCCAAAGATGATGTGATGATGAAATAAGAACAAAAAACATGCGCACCTTTCTTTTGTTTTTTAAAAAGCCCCTAAAGAATTAGGGAAGGAGGAGATATGATGAAGCTAACGTAAAAAGGGAAAAGAACACAGTGGACGTGATGATGATCGATGAACACAAAACAACACAAACAAAATAAACAAAGACCCCTGCTGTCCCTGACGACAGTAAAGGGGAACCAAAGTCGATGCTGCTATTGACAGGAAGAAGAGGAAGCAGAGCTCTTCTAAAAAAATCGCATAGGAAGAAGATGAAGAGTCTCTGTAAACCAAGTAACCTCCGACCTCGATAAACTCTAATCTCGTCTGATCTCCTTTTTTCCTCCCGTTCTCGCGTGAGATCGATCAAGGAGTTCTTTTATAAGATTTCAACCGAAGATAAGCTCAAATTTAGGAAGATAAGAATAGGCAATGGTTTAAAGAAGGCAGGAGTCTAGTTTAATTCGAGCAAGGAGACCAAAGAAGGCGGGGAACTCTCCAGGAAAGACGAGTTTAAGCAGGACACGAAAAGGGGAGACACGACCTTCAGAAGGGCGTCAAATCCCAAATTGACGACCTATATCAAGACGTTACTCAAAAACATGACCATTACAAAGGGCGTCACTTCCTGGATTCAATTTTGGCAATAAAACTTACTTTATTTGAAAATTATGAGAACACGCCTGAGATGAAGGCGTTACTTGAAAACACGCCCTGAGGAAGGACGTTAATAAATAATTGAATTTATTTTGAAACTGGATAATACCAGGAATTGACGCCCTGACATTTGGTCGCCCTTTCTTTTGAACACGCCCTAGATAAGGTCGCTATTAAAAACACGCCCCTCTTCAGGTCGCGAATCACAAAAATGCAAGAATAAATCAAACACACACAAAAATAGAAAAACTTCATATTATGAATGTATTGAAGTTCACTTTGGGGCGTCAACATAGTGACATGAGATTTGATCAACATAGCGTCAATTTTGGCGTGTCTACATTATTAAAGTCATTTGTGCTACTGCGTCAAAATTGAAGTCCCATTCATATTTAGGGCCACCCATTCCATCATAACTTCTTCTGTGTACAGTATTTTCAACTCCGCCGATCCTTTGTTATTTTCATCCCCATTCATTTATTCTCACTCCCTTTGATAGAGTATAATAAGGATAACCCGCGTGACCGTGAGAGAGTTTATGACCCGTGAGGATTCAAGTCGCACTATTCATCATAAATTCTTTAGTAGAAAATATTTTTAAAATATGTCAAATCGGGCCTATTTCCATCCTCTCCTCTATTCTTGTTCATTTTCACCAGTTTTATGATAATAATTATTCTTACGCCTTCTCTCACGTATGATTAAAGTCATTTGTGCTACCGTGCCAAAATTGAAGTCCCATTCATATTTAGGGTCACCCATTCCATCATAAATTGTTCTGCGTATAGTATTTTCAACCCCGCAGATCATTTATTATTTTCACCCCCATTCATTTATTCTCACTCCCTTCGATAGGATATAATAAGGGTAACCAGCATGACCGTGAGAGAGTTTATGACCCAGTGAGATTTTGAGTCGCTCTATTCATCATAAATTATTAAGTAGAAAATACTTTTAAAAGGTGTCAAATCGAGCCTATTTTCATCCTCTCATCTATTCTTGCTCCTTTCCATCTGTTTTATGATAATACTTATTCTTACGCCTTCTCTCACGTATGATGAAAGTCATTTGTGCTACCGTGTCAAAATTGAAGTTCCATTCATATTTAGGGCCACCCATTCCATCATAACTTCTTCTGTGTATAGTATTTTCAACCCCGTCGATCCTTTGTTATTTACACCCCATTCATTTATTCTTACTCCCTTCGATAGGGTATAAAAAGGGTAACCCGCGTGACCGTGAGAGAGTTTATGACCCAGTGAGATTTTGAGTCGCTCTATTCATCATAAATTCTTCAGTAGAAATTATTTTTAAAATATGTCAAATCATGCCTATTTTCATCCCCATTCTTTTATTCTCACTCCCTTCGATAGGTTATAATAAGGGTAACCCGCGTGACCGTTAGAGAGTTTATGACCCAATGAAATTTTGAGTCATACTATTCATCATAAATTTTACAGTAGTAAATATTTTTAAAATGTGTCAAATTGAGCCTATTTTCACCCCCATTCATTTATTCTCACTCCCTTCGATAGGGTATAATAAGGGTAACCCGCGTGATCGTGAGAGAGTTTATGACCCAGTGAGATTTTGAGTCGCTCTATTAGTCATAAATTCTTCAGTAGAAAATATTTTTAAAAGCTGTCAAATCGGGTTTATTTCCATCCTCTCCTATATTCTTGCTCCTTTCGATCAGTTTTATGATTAATAATAATTCTTACGCCTTCTCTCACGTATAATTAAAGTCATTTGTGCCACCGTGCCAAAATTGAAGTCCCATTCATGTTTAGGGCCATCCATTCTATCATAACTTCTTCTTTGTATAGTATTTTCAACCTCGCCGATCCTTTGTTATTTTTACTCCCCTTCATTTATTCTCACTCCCATCAATAGGGTATAATAAGGGTAACCCGCGTGACCGTGCGATAGTTTATGACCCAGTGAGATTTTGAGCCGCTCTATTTATCAAAAATTCTTTAGTAAAAAATATTTTTAAAATGTGTCAAATCGGGCCAATTTCCACCCTCTCCTCTATTCTTGCTCCTTTCTATCAGTTTTATGATAATAATTATTCTTACGCCTTCTCTCACGTATGATGAAAGTCATTTGTGCTACCGTGCCAAAATTGAAGTCCCATTCATATTTAGGGCCACCCATTCCGTCATAACTTCTTCTGTGTATAGTATTTTCAACCCCATCGATCCTTTGTTATTTACACCCCCATTCATTTATTCTCACTCCCTTCGATAGGGTATAATAAGGGTAACCCGCGTGACCGTGAGAGAGTTTATGACCCAGTGAGATTTTGAGTTGCTCTATTCATCATAAATTCTTCAGTAGAAATTATTTTTAAAATATGTCAAATCAGGCCTATTTTCATCCCCATTCTTTTATTCCCACTACCTTCGATAGGTTATAATAAGGGTAACCCGTGTGACCGTTAGAGAGTTTATGACCCAATGAAATTTTGAGTCATACTATTCATCATAAATTTTACAGTAGTAAATATTTTTAAAATGTGTCAAATTGAGCCTATTTTCACCCCCATTCATTTATTCTCACTCCCTTCGATAGGGTATAATAAGGGTAACCCGCGTGATCGTGAGAGAGTTTATGACCCAGTGAGATTTTGAGTTGCTCTATTAATCATAAATTCTTCAGTAGAAAATATTTTTAAAAGCTGTCAAATCGGATTTATTTCCATCCTCTCCTCTATTCTTGCTCTTTTCGATCAGTTTTATGATTAATAATAATTCTTACGCCTTCTCTCACGTATGATTAAAGTCATTTGTGCCACCGTGCCAAAATTGAAGTCTCATTCATGTTTAGGGCCAACCATTCTATCATAACTTCTTCTTTGTATAGTATTTTCAACCTCGTCGATCCTTTGTTATTTTCACTCCCCCTCATTTATTCTCACTCCCATCGATAGGGTATAATAAGGGTAACCCGCGTGACCGTGAGATAGTTTATGACCCAGTAAGGTTTTGAGTCGCTCTATTTATAAAAAATTCTTTAGTAAAAAATATTTTTAAAATATGTCAAATCGGGCCAATTTCCATCCTCTCCTCTATTCTTGCTCCTTTCTATCAGTTTTATGATAATAATTATTCTTACGCCTTCCCTCACGTATGATTAAAGACATTTGTTCTACCATGTCAAAATTGAAGTCGCATTCATATTTAGCGCCATCCATTCCATCATAACTTCCTTTGTGTGAAATATTTTCAACCCCACTGATCCTTTGTTATTTTCACCCCCTTTATTTATTCTCACTCCCTTCGATAGGATATAATAAGGGTAACCCGCGTGACCGTGAGAGAGTTTATGACCTAGTGAGATTTTGAGTCGCTCTATTCATCATAAATTCTTTAGTAGAAAATATTTTTAAAATATGTCAAATCGAGCCGATTTCCATCCTCTCCTCTATTCTTGCTCCTTTCCATCAGTTTTATGATAATAATTATTCTTACGCCTTCTCTCACGTATGATTAAAGACATTTGTTCTACCGTGTCAAAATTGAAGTCGCATTCATATTTAGCGCCACCCATTCCATCATAACTTCCTCTGTGTGTAGTATTTTCAACCCCGCTGATTCATTGTTATTTTCACCCCCATTCATTTATTCTCACTCCCTTCGATAGGGTATAATAAAGGTAACCCGCGTGACCGTGAGAGAGTTTATGTCCCAGTGAGATTTTGAGTCACTCTATTCATCATAAATTCTTCAGTAAACAATATTTTTAAAATGTGTCAAATCAGGCCTATTTCCATCCTCTCCTCTATTCTTATTTCTTTCCATCAGTTTTATGATAATAATTATTCTTACGCCTTCTCTCACGTATTATTAAAGTCATTTGTGCTACCGCGTCAAAATTCAAGTCCCATTCATATTTAGGACCACCCATTCCATCATAACTTCTTCTGTGTATAGTATTTTCAACTCCGCCGATCTTTTGTTATTTTCACCCCAATTCATTTATTCTCACTCCCTTTGATAGGGTATAATAAGGATAACCCGCGTGACCGTGAGAGAGTTTATGACCCAGTGAAGAATTGAGTCGCTCTATTCATCGTAAATTCTCTAGTGGAAAATATTTTTAAAATGTGTCAAATCGGGCCTATTTCCATCCTCTCTTTTATTCTTACTCCTTTCCATCAACTTTATGATAATAATTATTCTTACGCCTTCTCTCACGTATGATTAAAGTCATTTGTGCTACCGTGCCAAAATTGAAATACCATTCATGTTTAGGGCATTCCATCATAACTTCTTCTGTGTATAGTATTTTCAACCCTGTCGATCCTTTGTTATTTTCACCACACTTCATTTATTCTCACTCCCTTCGATAGGATATAACAAGGGTAACGCGCGTGACCGTGAGAGAGTTTATGACCCAATGAGGTTTTGAGTCGCTCTATTCATCTTAAATTCTTCAATAGAAAATATTTTTAAAATGTGTCAAATCGGGTCCATTTCCATCCTCTCCTCCATTCATGCTCTTTTCCATCAGTTTTAGGATAATAATTATTCTTACGCCTTCTCTCACGTATGATTAAAGTCATTTGTGCTACCGTGTCAAAATTGAAGTCCCATTCATGTTTATGGCCACCCATTCCATCATAACTTCTTCTGTGTATAGTATTTTAAACCCCGCCGATCCTTTGTTATTTTCACCCCCCTTCATTTTTCTCACTCCCTTTGATAGGGTATAATAAAGGTAACCAGCGTGACCGTGATAGAGTTTATGACCTAGCGAGATTTTGAGTCGCTCTATTCATCGTAAATTATTCAATAGGAAATATTTTTAAAAGCTGTCAAATCGGGCCTATTTCTATCCTCTCCTCAATTCTTGCTCCTTTCTGTCAGTTTTATGATAATAATTATTCTTACGTCTTCTCTCACGTATAATTAAAGTCATTTGTGCTACAGTGCCAAAATTGAAGTCACATTCATATTTACGGCCACCCATTCCATCATAACTTCTTCTATGTATAGTATTTTCAACCCCGTCGATCCTTTGTTATTTTCACCCCCATTCATTTATTCTCATTCCCTTCGATAGGGTATAATAAGGATAACCTGTGTGACCATGAGAGAGTTTATGACCTAGTGAGGTTTTGAGTCGATTCATCATAAATTCTTCAGTAGAAAATATTTTTAAAAGGTGTCAAATCTGACCTATTTCCATCCTCTCCTCTATTCTTGCTCCTTTCGATCAATTTTATGATAATAATTATTCCTACGCCTACTCTGACGTATGATTAAAGTTATTTGTGCTACCATGTCCAAATTGAAGTCTCATTCATGTTTAGGGCCACCTATTCCATCACAACTTCTTCTATGTATATTATTTTCAACCTCGCCGATCCTTTATTTTTTTCACCCCCCTTTATTTATTCTCACTCCCTTCGATAGGATATAATAAGGGTAAACCGCGTGACCGTGAGAGAGTTGATGACCTAGTGAGATTTTGAGTTTCTCTATTCATCATAAATTCTTTAATAAAAAATATTTTTAAAATATGTCAAATCGGGCCTATTTCCATCCTCTCCTCTATTCTTGCTCATTTCCATCAGTTTTATGATAATAATTATTCTTACACGTTCTCTCACGTAAGATTAAAGTCATTTATGCTACCGTGCCAAAATTAAAGTCCCATTCATATTTAGGGCCACCCATTCCATCATAACTTCTTCCGTGTGTAGTATTTTCAACCCTGCCGATCCTTTATTATTTTTACCACCATTTATATATTCTCACTCCCTTCGATATGATATAATAAGGGTAACCCGCGAGACCGTGAGAGAGTTTATGACCCAGTGAGATTTTGAGTCGCTCTATTCATCATAAATTCTTCAGTAGAAAATATTTTTAAAAGGTGTCAAATCGGGCCTATTTCCATCCTCTTCTCTATTATTGCTCTTTTCCATCAGTTTTATGATAATAATTATTCTTACGCCTTCTCTCACGTATTATTAAAGTCATTTGTGCTACCGCGTCAAAATTGAAGTCCCATTCATATTTAGGGCCACCCATTCCATCATAACTTCTTCTGTGTACAGTATTTTTAACTCCGCCGATCCTTTGTTATTTTCACCCCCATTCATTTATTCTCACTCCCTTTGATAGAGTATAATAAGGATAACCCGCGTGACCGTGAGAGAGTTTATGACCCAGTGAGGATTTGAGTCGCTCTATTCATCATAAATTCTTTAGTCAAAAATATTTTTAAAATATGTCAAATCGGGCCTATTTCTAACCTCTCCTCTATTCTTGCTCCTTTCCATCAGCTTTATGATAATAATTATTCTTACGTCTTCTCTCACGTATGATTAAAGTCATTTGTGCTACCGTGTCAAAATTGAAGTCCCATTCATATTTAGTGTGGCGACCCAGAGCTCCGGATACCGATATACCGATAACATCGATACACCGATACCAAGAACTGGGGAAGCCACCCAAGAGGCTGATGAGGCCCCTGAAGGGTTAGTGAAGTTTGTCGAGGAGTTGTATAACAAATTGGAAATACAACGCGCAATAATAGTTAAATAACAATACTAATTAAGTGCGGAAGCAAAATAAACTATCAGAATGATAAAATATATACAATAGTCCAGATTTACAACAGAAACAAGTCCAAACTGACAGAAAAGAAAGTCCAAATGTACAACTACACGGGGCATACCCCGGTCAAAAGTACAAAAGACCAACCGAACTACTGCTGGCACACTACTAGCTGCCGACAAAACCACGTGAAGCTCCAGGAGACGGCGGATGTGGCTCACCTGAAAGAAGGAAGGGTGAGTCACAGCCAGACTCAGTAGGGGTCACGCGGATCCCTACCTCGCAACTAAACACGCAGGCATACAAATATATCAGTAATTAAAGCATGCATTAAAGCAATAACCATGCAATTGGCATAAATAAAACACATTCATAGTAGAGCTGTAAAACCTATCTAAGCAGTTTAAACAGCTAACTACATGCCAATTAAATATAAATATAAGCGTCAGAAGCTACATCTACCAATAGAAAGAAAAGCTCAATTTACCCGGAGATAGGAAAAAGAAGAGACCACAAGAAGTGAGAGACCAAATGCGTCCACTGACGGCTTACAATGCATCTCAAGCAACTCGCATGGCTAGAGTCTCCAAGCGAGAGGCGTAACAGAACCGTACCGAACCGAGTAACTAGTCAGAGTAACACTCGTCAGTGTTAGTCCAAGCCTCTGACCACGTGTGCACACACTGGCTCGTGCTTAAGCCAGGCTCTCCAGCTAGTTTTCCCTCTTAGTAGGACGCTACTATTGGCCGAGGGCCCACGGTGACTAGCTTAAAAACCGTGTAACGGGAACTACCCTCGCCACCTTTCCCAGGAGGGCCGACACTCCAAGTCGGAGGGCTACGACTAGTGGCTCCATCATAAGGAAAGAGAGAGCTACTCTATTGGGATCTAAAATAATGCCATAGTTTTTATAAAATAAGTTAAACAAGGCGTATATGCAACATGGAATGCATAACTAATAGGCTGGGAACATAATAAAACCTACAGGCAAACGGCGGTCGTCTGCCCGTGCGTTACTGGCAAGCGACGGTGGGGGACCAGCACGTTACATCCGAAACGACGCGTTGGCGTCCCGCCGTTACTTCCACCAGAGTTCCAGCTCACAGGCCTTAAGAGGGAGAGTAACGGTGGGGGTCCTATGCGTTGCTTCGAAGCCACGCGCGGGAACACCGCCATTACTTTCACCCGAGGCCAAAACCCACGTATAACATTTAACAACTAGTAGCAGGGAAACGACGCATACGTCTCGGCGCGTCGCTTGGAAACGACGGCCGGACGATTGACCGTCGGGCGCACCGCCTGACCGGGTCAACCTAAAACCACGAGGGAGTAATGGATGGGAGACCCACCGTCACTCTCAAAACGACGCACCCCCGATAGGCCGTTATTAAACAAACGACGCGTCTCCAAAGGGCCGTCAGGCGAGTGACGGTTCCTGGCAAGACCGTCACTTCACCTGGGTCGCGGACAGGTTATATCTAAAACCGGTTCCCTCCCGGACGACTGGAATCGTCGGGTATCGTGGGAAAACAAAGTTTTCTAACAAACCACCCTGCCATAACAACATGCAATCACTAATCATGCCATTAAAATTGAAAGACGATGGCCATGGAATCAATTTCATGAATTTAAGGCTAAATAACACGAAATTACATTAACATGGAAAATTGCACAAAAATCAAGAAAACTGGCGTCGAACCACGGCGCATGTGGTACCGACGGGTCCCTAGCGAGGAGAAGATTCCATCCCCTTACCTCTTACACGATGGGAACGCCGAATCGGTGCCGAATGGTCGACAAGAGTCACGCCGTCCTTACGGCGCCAAACTTCACCACGCTCCGCGGATCGAGGGAAAAAGGGCGTCACCGCGATCTACGCGAAACGACCTTTCCGACAGCACCTCCCTTGCTTCGATCAGCAGCCGTCTGGGCTAAAATCGAGCGAGAGAGATTTCAAGAAATTAGGCCTAAAATAACACAAAAAGGGATTTACACGAAAAATGATGAAAACGACAGTGGATGGCGACGTATGTGGCGTCGTTGGGTTCCTGGCAAGACGAGGAATCCATCCACCTACCTCGATCGCGATGAAACACGCAAAACGGTGCAGATCGAACGACGGAAGTCACGCCGTCCTCTCGCTCCCACGAGTCTCCACGCTCCACGGATCGAGACGAGGTCAGTGTCAGAATGTTCCTCGTGTCGAGTCGGTTCCAACGGTATCTCCCACGCCTCGATCGGACCCCGTCCAGGTCAAAACCGAGAGAGAATGAGAGAGAGGGAGAGAGAACGTGTGAGGGAGAGAGAGAGAAAAGAGAGAGATCGAGAGTGAGAGGAAAGAGAGAGAGGGGGTGCGTGAGTTATATGAAAAAATCGATTTTTCTATTTTTTTTGAAAAAATTCTTCAAATTGCACTTTAACCCCTCAAAGAACTAAAATCGTTAATATGCCCATTAAATTTTAATAATTTTTTAACTATTTCGAATAAATGCCTAATCAAGGCCTAAAAATCCGCAAAAATAGTCGAAACGATCCTCACGAAGAGTACACTGCAACTGTATTGTCCACGAGCCGATAAGCTGAGAGGTAAACTCACCGTAGGGTTCTGTAGATTGTACGAGAGAAGAACCACACAGTTCATAAGACCTCAACTCGGGAGATACAAAAGCAATGCAAAATTCTCCAAAAAGAATCCGAAAAACCTACTAAAGATCCAGGTTATTACATCCTCCCCTCCTTTAAGGAATTTCGTCCTCGAAATTCAAGGACTACAAAGGAAGAAGCGAGGGAAGAACAACCCGACACACAACAACGCAATCTCCAGAAACACAACTCAGAGGAACATCGTCAGACCATTATCACAAGTACACGCTCAGGAGTGAGCACGACGCAAGTGAACACCAGTCCGACACCTCCGAAATAGGGCAACGTCGCTTACGTCTCACAGGACGGGAGACACGACTGCCACAGCAACAAATCACCGATCTCGAGGAGATGAAACAACAGACACCTCAAACAGTGGCTCAGATAAGGAAAGAAAGTCCTTACAATTGACATCCTGACGACATCATCGATTCCAGTGCCCAAGGCAACAAGGAACACCGGGCACACTGAATACCAACGACAAATTCGTAGAAAAATAATAGCACGACAACAGCACTGGACCACAAACACAATCAAGTCAGTTCTCATTCAGATATCACATCTAATCGAGTCGCGAGCTAACTCTAACAGGGGACAAGAGTACAACAAGCTAACTGACAAGACAATGGTCCACGACTGAGACACAAAATCATACAGATATAACGCTAAACCAACAATACAACGGCACTCGCAGAATCCCAGCTCCGTACTGGACACAGAACCATGGGCACACAAGAAAAGACCTATATAGCAAGAACACGACAATAATCTCGGGGAACGCATCTCAAAGTTTACGAACACACCTCAAGAGCACAACACCCAAGAAAGAAAATGCAGAGTAGAGGGTAGTTGATCAGCAGGAAAGCTGACAAATTCCCTAATACTCGCAATAGTCAATGCCAATACCCAAAGATGATCAGCAACAGCACGGCAACAGACAATATCCAGACATAGGAAGCCAAGATGAAGTTATATTGAGAAGAACGGAATTCTCGACTGTCCAGAATCTCACAACAATGATTCTCGACCAATGGGTGACCAGCCCACACATGCTTCCGCTGTGCACTCAAATAACGCACACAGGCAACAGAGAACATCTCGGTATCCGCATCTCAGCACACACACGGTGCCATCGCAACTCATAAAATTGCAATGTGATATGCCACGAGTACTGATCCCACGAGCAACCGATCATAAATAGCCTAAGTGCAACAGAGGAGAGTACCAGCTTCAACATAAAGCCCAAGGAAAATCGCTAATCTCAGCCTACCTTTACGTCCTGAAAACGACAAGTGAGCCTCACAATGCATCGGCCGTTAAACACGACACGACGAAACACGGTACACAACAGCTTTCGAAACAAAGATTAAGTCTCAAGCCAAGCGACCGAAGCAAGAAGAAGATCAGGCTCAAAATAAAAGCTGTCCTCATTAAGCATATACAGGACAAAGGCATTACTAAGACCGCAATTCCAAGGCCGACTTCGAAAAGAAACCACCAAACGAGGTGAGAAGCATCAAGCTTACTAACAGAAGTTCACCAAGAAGGGAAAAGCCTAGCTCGCTCGAACAACTTCTCAATGAAAGGGGTCTAATCGAGCACTTCAACAAAAGTAGAACACCTCGGGAACTGAACGAACTCAAGTTGGGATGACCAAAACAACGTAAAAACGTGTACGGTCACCTCAACAGCCCAAAAAGTCAACAGCACCCAGAGCAAATGACGAAAAACTAAGCGATAAGGAATCGCAAACCCAATGCCAGCAATTTCCAACCAAGAAGGGAAAAGCTAACAGGGAAACACTAGGGAACTCACAAATAGCAGGAAAAGATAACTACTGAGGCTAAGAACCTCCTATCAACAACATCAAATGATCTACAAATTCAGATAACATAAAGCACAACGTAGACTACTCACATGGCTGTCGGCACTGACAGTGACAAGCCACTTAGCCCACACAGAGAAATAGACCTCTAAGAAAATCACAGGCGACAAAACGATTAAACCACGCTAGCATAAGATCCACCAACGAATCTAGCTAACGTCCACCTCATCCATCATTCCATCACGTTCTAACCCATTCCATCGCGTCTCTACCTCGGTCAACTCGACACGGTCGCGCGCCCCGCGTTGAGAGAAACAGAGGAAAAAGAGAAACGAGGATAAAGTAGAACGGGAGAAATGAAAAGGATAGGAGAGGAAAAACCAAAATCATACGGATAGAATTATTACAATGAACAATTAAGGAGTAACTAGATCACATACAATTCAAGTAACTAAGACAAATAAAACACAAGTTAATTTGATCGAGAAGCAGAATCGCACCTTTCACAGCATAAGACGTCACTGCTCAGCTCGGGGAAGCTGAGATGCCGAAAGATCTTGCTGAGGCTGCGATGACAAAGGTTGGATCTGGAACGGCTGCGGCTGAGCAACCCGCGAAAACTACACCGGTCTCGATCTAAAAGGGCAATCTCGAACAACGTGACCCGACTGATCACAACGAAAATAAACAACGGGCTGAGAACACTGCTGGCCCTTATGATGACCACCTCATCTCCGGCACGTCCACGGCTGACTAACGGCAGACCCCCGAAGCTGCTGAGAAGAAGGTATTGACGACGGAACAACACTGGCAGAAGGCTGCTAGGTGAACCGCTCCTCACGCTCCCTCGACTTGCTCCGGGTATCCATGGACGGAAGTGTACCACGATCATCCGACACAAGAGATGGGGCCCTAGACACATCCGACTGCCCGACCTGTTGATCCTTAGATGTCCGAGTCTTCTTAGACTTCTTGTATCGGAATCTCTTGCCTTTAGACTTCGAGGAAGAAGCACCTTCGGCAGCAGGGATAACGGAAGGGACTCCGGGTACGCTCGGCAAATGGACATGCTGGAACTGTCCTGTCGGCTGAGGGACAAAGTAACACTGCACACCTGGCACACCTGGCTGAGTAGACTCGGCCTGAGTACGCCCTTGGGGTCTCACCTGCCCTTCACCAGACGGCATTCCAGCCTGATCACCCGATAAACCTTCCATCACTTGAGCAGGAGTTGTAGGAACTTGACCAGGCACAGGTGCATAAACCACCACGACAACCACTGGAGGAGAAGCACCACTTCCCTCCCTGGAAACACGTGCCTTTTTACGGCGTGCCATCAAACCCTAGAAAGCACATAACAACGAAAATCATATCAGCAATCACAGAAAACATCCTAAGCCAGCAATAGACGATGCAGATGGACTCGCTCTGGACAGACGCTATGCAATTTCAATTTCTTATACAAACTCTCAACACAGCTCTGATACCAACTGTGGCGACCCAGAGCTCCGGATACCGATATACCGATAACATCGATACACCGATACCAAGAACTGGGGAAGCCACCCAAGAGGCTGATGAGGCCCCTGAAGGGTTAGTGAAGTTTGTCGAGGAGTTGTATAACAAATTGGAAATACAACGCGCAATAATAGTTAAATAACAATACTAATTAAGTGCGGAAGCAAAATAAACTATCAGAATGATAAAGTATATACAATAGTCCAGATTTACAACAGAAACAAGTCCAAACTGACAGAAAAGAAAGTCCAAATGTACAACTACACGGGGCATACCCCGGTCAAAAGTACAAAAGACCAACCGAACTACTGCTGGCACACTACTAGCTGCCGACAAAACCACGTGAAGCTCCAGGAGACGGCGGATGTGGCTCACCTGAAAGAAGGAAGGGTGAGTAACAGCCAGACTCAGTAGGGGTCACGCGGATCCCTACCTCGCAACTAAACACGCAGGCATACAAATATATCAGTAATTAAAGCATGCATTAAAGCAATAACCATGCAATTGGCATAAATAAAACACATTCATAGTAGAGCTGTAAAACCTATCTAAGCAGTTTAAACAGCTAACTACATGCCAATTAAATATAAATATAAGCGTCAGAAGCCACATCTACCAATAGAAAGAAAAGCTCAATTTACCCGGAGATAGGAAAAAGAAGAGACCACAAGAAGTGAGAGACCAAATGCGTCCACTGATGGCTTACAATGCATCTCAAGCAACTCGCATGGCTAGAGTCTCCAAGTGAGAGGCGTAACAGAACCGTACCGAACCGAGTAACTAGTCAGAGTAACACTCGTCAGTGTTAGTCCAAGCCTCTGACCACGTGTGCACACACTGGCTCGTGCCTAAGCCAGGCTCTCCAGCTAGTTTTCCCTCTTAGTAGGACGCTACTATTGGCCGAGGGCCCACGGTGACTAGCTTAAAAACCATGTAACGGGAACTACCCTGGCCACCTTTCCCAGGAGGGCCGACACTCCAAGTCGGAGGGCTACGACTAGTGGCTCCATCACAAGGAAAGAGAGAGCTACTCTATTGGGATCTAAAATAATGCCATAGTTTTTATAAAATAAGTTAAACAAGGCGTATATGCAACATGGAATGCATAACTAATAGGCTGGGAACATAATAAAACCTACAGGCAAACGGCGGTCGTCTGCCCGTGCGTTACTGGCAAGCGACGGTGGGGGACCAGCGCGTTACATCCGAAACGACGCGTTGGCGTCCCGCCGTTACTTCCACCAGAGTTCCAGCTCACAGGCCTTAAGAGGGAGAGTAACGGTGGGGGTCCTATGCATTGCTTCGAAGCGACGCGCGGGAACACCGCCATTACTTTCACCCGAGGCCAAAACCCACGTATAACATTTAAAAACTAGTAGCAGGGAAACGACGCATACGTCTCGACGCGTCGCTTGGAAACGACGGCCGGACGACTGACCGTCGGGTGCACCGCCTGACCGGGTCAACCCAAAACCACGAGGGAGTAACGGATGGGAGACCCACCGTCACTCTCAAAACGACGCACCCCCGACAGGCCGTTATTAAACAAACGACGCGTCTCCAAAGGGCCGTCAGGCGAGTGACGGTTCCTGGCAGGACCGTCACTTCACCTGGGTCGCGGACATGTTATATCTAAAACCGGTTCCCTCCTGGACGACTGGAATCGCCGGGTATCGCGGGAAAACAAAGTTTTCTAACAAACCACCCTGCCATAACAACATGCAATCACTAATCATGCCATTAAAATTGAAAGACGATGGCCATGGAATCAATTTCATGAATTTAAGGCTAAATAACACGAAATTACATTAACATGGAAAATTGCACAAAAATCAAGAAAATTGGCGTCGAACCACGGCGCATGTGGTACCGACGGGTCCCTAGCGAGGAGAAGATTCCATCCCCCTACCTCTTACACGATGGGAACGCCGAATCGGTGCCGAATGGTCGACAAGAGTCACGCCGTCCTCACGGCGCCAAACTTCACCACGCTCTGCGGATCGAGGGAAAAAGGGCGTCACCGCGATCTACGCGAAACGACCTTTCCGACAGCACCTCCCTTGCTTCGATCAGCAGCCGTCTGGGCTAAAATCGAGCGAGAGAGAGATTTCAAGAAATTAGGCCTAAAATAACACAAAAAGGGATTTACACGGAAAACGATGAAAACGACAGTGGATGGCGACGCATGTGGCGTCGTTGGGTTCCTGGCAAGACGAGGAATCCATCCACCTACCTCGATCGTGACGAAACACGCAAAACGGTGCAGATCGGACGACGGAAGCCACGCCGTCCTCTCGCTCCCACGAGTCTCCATGCTCCACGGATCGAGATGAGGTCAGTGTCAGAACGTTCCTCGTGTCGAGCCGGTTCCAACGGTATCTCCCACGCCTCGATCGGACCCCGTCCGGGCCAAAACCGAGAGAGAATGAGAGAGAGGGAGAGAGAACGTGTGAGGGAGAGAGAGAGAAAAGAGAGAGATCGAGAGTGAGAGGAAAGAGAGAGAGGGGGTGCGTGAGTTATATGAAAAAAATCGATTTTTCTATTTTTTTTTGAAAAAATTCTTCAAATTGCACTTTAACCCCTCAAAGAACTAAAATCATTAATATGCCCATTAAATTTTAATAATTCTTTAATTATTTCGAATAAATGCCTAATCAAGGCCTAAAAATCCACAAAAATAGTCGAAACGATCCTCACGAAGAGTACACTGCAACTGTATTATCCACGAGCCGATAAGCTGAGAGGTAAACTCACCGTAGGGTTCTGTAGATTATACGAGAGAAGAACCACACAGTTCATAAGACCTCAACTCGGGAGATACAAAAGCAATGCAAAATTCTCCAAAAAGAATTCGAAAAACCTACTAAAGATCCAGGTTATTACATTTAGGGTCACCCATTCCATCATAACTTCTTCTGCATATAGTATTTTCAACCCCGTAGATCATTTGTTATTTTCACCCCCATTCATTTATTCTCACTCTCTTCGATAGGATATAATATGGGTAACCAGCATGACCGTGAGAGAGTTTATAACCCAGTGAGGTATTGAGTCGCTCTATTGATCATAAATTTTTTAGTAAAAAATATTTTTAAAAGGTGTCAAATCGGGCCTATTTCCATCATCTCCTCTTTTCTTCCTCATTTCCATCTGTTTTATGATAATAATTATTCTTACGCCTTCTCTCACGTATGACTAAAGTCATTTGTGCTACCGTGCCAAAATTGAAGTCCCATTCATATTTAGGGCCACCCATTCCATCATAACTTTTTCTGTGCATAGTATTTTCAACCCCGTCGATCCTTTGTTATTTACACCCCCATTCAATTATTCTCACTCCCTTCGATAGGGTATAATAAGGGTAACCTGCGTGACCGTGAGAGAGGTTATGACCCAGTGAGATTTTGAGTCGCTCTTTTTGTAATGCCCTGGATCCTTGGTAGGTATTGCTGGATCTTTATTTGATCTTTTGGATTGGTTTCGGTGAGTTTCGGTTCGCTTTGGTGGCTTCCGAGTTGTGCTTTACGAGCCGTGTGGGTTTTTCTCTCGTACTAGTTACGGAATCCTATGGTGAGTTTGTTTGTCAGTTCCTCGACTCGTGCATGCTACAACGACGATGTACTCTTCGAGCCGGTCGTTTCGACTATTTTTACGTATTTTTATGAATTTGTGCATTTTCGGCGCATTTTCAGAATTTTTGGAAATTAGGAAAATTTCCTAATATCTTTTCTTTTTCTTTTTCTTTTCTTTCCTCTCTCCTCCCTTCTCATTTCACCACCGCCATCTCTCTCTCTTCCATTCTCTCTCCTTTCTCCTCCTCGACTCCGGCTGCAGACGGGGTGCCTAGGGGCGTGTGTTGGGGACGTGGTGGAGCTGGCTAGGTGCGCGATGAGGCGAGGATCAGATCGACTCTGGCGCGATCCCGAACGGTGGATTCAAAGCCGATGTTCGAGTTCGCGAGTGGTTTTCGGCAAGGTTTAGTCCTTTCGGGGCTCGGTTTCTTCGGTGGAGGTAGGGTGACAGATCCTCACTTCTTCCTCTCCGTTTTCCCTGCCATTGCACGTCGTTCGGCAAGGAAACGGTCGAGTTTGGGCTTGTTTTACCTAAACGTTGATTTTTGTGGTTTGTAGGGTTGGCCGAAAAACGGCGACCGTTTGCGGTGTAGTTAGTTTTAAATTGACCGCAGGGATGTTAGGATCCCATCCACGTTAGTTTTGTGTAGATCGGTGGTCATTCGAGGCCGGTAGAAGCCCGGGGAACCTCGTTGACTCTTTTTGGGTGGATTCGTTGGAATCGCCCGGATCTCTAGATTTTGAGCGTGCATGTGGGGTTTTTAGCCCCCTGGTGTTGTCTATCGTCGTTTGGGTTTGTTTCCCCTGCATTTCGGCGTGAATGGGGCGTGGAAACGGGCCTATTTGGCCGTTCCTCTGTTTTCCCGCCGTGACCGATGTAGCGGTCGTTTCAGTGGCCGTTACTTGGCTCTGACGGCCCTACGATAGACCGCCACTTCGTTTGGCATTTTTGAGCTTTCTGGCTTCTGTGTACGTGACGGCCCTGGGGTGGCGCGTCACACCCATGTAACGCACCTAGGCTGGGGCGTTATATTCGTTTTGTCATTTTTTTTTGGGGGTTAAGTCGGTTCCTCTAATGTGCTTGACCCAGCGCGTTAGATGGATGTAGCGCGCCTGCCCCAGGCCGTTACATTCCGTTTGACCGATGTTGACCATTAGAGGCGGTTCCTCTGACAGTGGTGCCCCTATGCATTGGGTAAGTGTAACGCGCCTGCCCCTGGCCGTCACACTCTGTTTTGGCTGAGTTAGGGTGGCTGCATGCTGTTCTGTTTGTAACGGCCCCTACCCTGTGCGTTAGGCCTGTGTAACACGTCCTCTCTGGACCGTTACTTTCTGTTTTAGCTGAGTGGGGTGGTTGCGCCGTTGGATGTAACGGTGGGGACCCTGTGCGTCAGGCATTTGTAACGCGCCCTATGTTGGCCATTACATGCCTCTCAGCTGTGATTTGTGCTTTTGGTTGTGGGCGTGTTGGCCCTGACGCGCTTGGTCTTGTGCGTCAGGTGGCTATAATGCGTTCTCTCCCATGCGTTAGTTCGTTGTAACGCGCCCCGTCTAGCGCGTTACTTGCTTCGTGTGTTTTGAGGGTTATTGGCCCTGATGGCCCCGGTCTGGCGCGTCAGGTGTGTGTAACGCGCCCGGTGCTGGCCGTTACATGTTGCTTTCTGTGTTTAGAGTTCGATAGGGCGGTGTGTGTGACGGCTTGTCGCCCGACCGTCACTTTGTGTGTAACGGCCCAGGTCTAGACCGTCATATATTTGTAGCGGTCTAGGGGTGGTGCGTTACATGCCTTGTGCTCCGTTTTCCGTTCCTTCGGTTTCGGCTTATCTTGACTTGTCCTTGTGATCTGCCCGTTGTCCCGTGGATGTCTTCTGACGTCCTATGAGGGTTAAGACTACGTTATAAGGTGGCCAGGAGTCTTCTTGCTTGAGATAGGATCCTCTTTCCTACTTTTTGAGCATTGTTGTTAGGTTCTGGTCAACCCGGTGTGACCCAGTGGTTGACATGTGACCTAATGTGTGTGTGTCTTGGCGGTTCTGTCCGGTCCGAGACACTGGTTCTGGATGCCTCGGGGTGTTGCCTTACCTCGGTTGTCGTGTCCAGTTGTGCTGAGGGTTTTCGGTGTTTTCCCAAAGGTCTCCGTGTGTTGTTTTCTGCGGAGCGTGGTTTCTTCTGGCTTAGGATTAGACTGATTGGCGGCTTGTTCCGCTGTTGGTGACGATCTTGCCGTTGAGTCGTCTGACTCAAGGATCGTTACGTTGTAGGTCTAGTTGCCTGGTCCTGAGTCTGTTGGCGGTTGTTTGGCTACCTTGGTGCCTTGTTGTGCACGAGACAAGTCTTTCTTGACTGTTTGTGCTTTAGCACCTGTGCTTTCGAGTCGTGCCTTGTTGTGCACGAGACATGTCTTTCTTGACTATCTGTGCTTTAGCACCTGTGCTTTCGAGTCGTGCCTTGTGAGCCTCCCCTAGTTGTAGCCCTAGGTCTCTTGAGTACCGACCCACCGGGAGTGGTGGAGGGGTGTTTCCTGTGAGACGGTTCTTAAGCTAGTTCCGTGGGCCCCGGTTACGGTAGTGTCCTACCGAGGGGAATACTAGCTAGAGGCCTGGCCTAGGTAGTGGTCAGTGTGTGCACACGTGGTCAGGGACTGAGGACTTGCGCCGATAGGCGTGACCCTGACTAATTACTCGCGGGCGGTCCTGTGTCCGTAGTTGCCGTTCTTCCTTGGAACGTTGTTGTTCCTTGGACCTGGTTCTTGGTGTGTCTAGTCTTCGTTGTCCTTTGGACGAGTTGGACGTGGCACTTGTGGCGCAGTGTAAGTCGTCAGTGGACGCATCTGGCTGTTCTTCTGGAGGAGGGTGCTCTTGTCACTTTGGCTTGTGACTCTCGCGTTTCTTGTGCGTTGCGACCTTTGCGAGTGGCCCTTTCATGGCTGTACCCGAGGTCGGTGTCCCGTTGTGTGCGTGATGTAGCGACCCGGATTCTGGATACCCGGTGCACCCGGTATAAATACCGAATACACGTGATACCACATGGGACCCGCGAGGCCTCCCAAGCGGGGGAAAGCGTCGAAGGGAAAAAGGAGTGTGTGGAATACATTGAAGCCAACAGATATAACAGTAAGCAATTAAATTTCATTACATTGGATTGCTAAAGTAGCAGAAATAAAATTACTTTTTCATTAATAATTTCAATAATTACAATTATACACCAGAGTCCAGCCCAAAGGAAAGATAACAAGTCTAACACAGTACAGCCTGACAGAAAGAACGTACACAGGGGTCGGAGAAGCCAGACGCAGGTACAGCTGGCAGCTACAACAACGCGCTCCACCAGGGACAGCAGAGGCAAGCGGCGAAACCCACCTGAAAAGTAGGGGTGAGTCTCTAAACAGAAACTCAGTAGGGGTCACGCGGATCCTCACTGGCAAACGCGCTAAGCAACGGAAGCGACAACAAAATAGCAGGTATAGTAAAGCAGGAAAAGCTACACTACAAAGCTATAAAACTACCACTAAAAAGTAGTAAAGGAACAGACTGGTAGCAGGAGTAGGGAACAAGCAAGAGAGGGGAGGAAACCGCACTAAACAAGCGACTGCCGAACTAACCTCGGCACCCCAAACTACTCTAGATAGAAGGCAACAGACGGTTGACCCTAAACTCACACAGCAGGGTTCACCAGTCCGTCGACCAACCCAAATAAACGAGGTCTAGACAAGACCCAAACAAATGACAAACAAACACGACCGGAAATGTCATGTACGAAGCCCCTAGCACGACTAGGACAGCGTGCAGACGACAGAACACTAACCTCGAGTACAGCCACGAACAGGCAACTCGCAAAGGTCACAGCGCGCAAGAAAATGCGAGAGTCACGAACCAAGTGATAGGAGCACCCTCCCACCCAGAAGAACAGCCAGATGCGTCCACTGACGTCTTACACTGCGCCACAAGTGTCAAGTCTACGCAGGGACTAGACACACCAAGAACCGGGTCCGAGGAACAACAGTTCCAAGGAAACAAGGTACCACAGCACGAAACTATAGCACCAACTGCGAGTGACTAGTCAGGGCCACGCCCGTCGGCGCAAGTCCCCAGTCCCTGACCACGTGTGCACACACCGACCTCTACCTAGGTCAGGCCTCTAGCTAGTATTCCCCTCGGTAGGATGCTACCGTTGGCCGGGGCCCACGGAACTAGCTTAAGAACCGTACGTACCAAATGCAACAGGAAAACCCCTCTACCACTCCCGGTGGGTCGGCAAAAGCCTAGGGCTACAACTAGTGGAGGCTCACAAGGCACAGACTCCGAAACACAGGTGCTAAAGCACAGACAGTCTAAGAAAAGCCCTGTCTCGTGCACCACAAAGCACCAAGGCAGCTAGACAACTGCCAACAGACTCAGGACCAGGCAACTAGACCTACAACGTAACGATCCCTGAGTCGGACGACTCAAAGGCAAGATCGTCATAAACAGCGGAACAAGCCGCCAATCGGTCTAATCCTAAGCCAGAAGAAACCACGCTCCGTAGAAAATGACACACGGAGACCTGAGGGAAACACCAAGAACCCTCAGCACGACTGGACACGCAAACCGAGGTAGAGCAACACCTCGAAGCATCCAGAAGCAGTGTCTCGAGTCGGACACAACCACCGAGACACACACACACAAGGTCACACGTCAACCATTGGGTCACATCGGGTTGACCTGAACCAAACAACATCACACAAAAAGTAGGATAGAGGATCCTACCTCAAGCAAGAAGACTCTTGGCTACCTTACAACATAGTCTTAACCCTCATAGGACGTCAGGAGACATCCACGGAACAACGGGTAGACCACAAGGACAGCCAAAACAAGTCGAAACCGAAATCACGGAAATCGGAGCACAAGGGATGTAACACACCACCCCTAGACCGCTACTAGCAAATAACGGTCTAGACCTAGGCCGTTACACACCAAACGACGGTCGGACAACAGGTCTTCGCTCACACCACCTAAACCACTCTAAAGCACAAACACACGAAGCAAGGCCAAGTAACGCACAAGGCCAAGCGCGTTACAAACAAGCAACGCGGCAGGGGAGACACGTCAGAGCCAAACGATGCACAGGGGCAGGCGCGTTATTCTCGACGTGTACAGCCACCCTCAACCCAGTACAAAACAACAAACGACGGCCAGGAGTAGGCGCGTTGTACCACAACTACGCATGGGGGCACAGCCGTTATATCCAACGGGCACAGCCACCCAAGCTCGGCCAAACTGAATGTAACGGCCAGGGGCAGGCGCGTTACACACAAACGATGCATGGGGACTAATCCGTCACTCCCAACGGACACAGCCACCCACACTCGATCAAAATAGAATGTAACGGCCAGGGGCAGGCGCGTTACACCCAAACAACGCACGGGGGCAAGACCGCTGGAGGCACCGCCTCAACAGGTCAAACATCGGTCAAACAGCAAGTAACGGCCAGGGCAGGACGCGTTACACCCATCTAACGGGCTGGGTCAAGCGCGTTAGAAGAACCGACTCAACCCCAACACCAAAACACCAAGCGAAGCAACGCGCTAACCTAGGCACGTTACAAGGAAATGACGCGCCACCCTAGGGCCATCACATTCCCAAAAGTCTGAAAACTCAAAAATGCCTAATCAAATGGCGGTCTATCGTAGGGCCGTCAGAGCCAAGTAACGGCCACTGAAACGACCGCTACATCGGTCACGGCGGAAAAACAGAGGAGCGGCCAAACGGGCCCATTCCACGCCCCATTCACGTCGAAATGTAGGGGAAACAAACCACAACGATGAATAACAACATCAGGGGACAAAAACTCCCACATGCAAGCTCAAAAACGCACGATCTGGGCGATTCCAACGAATCCACCCAAAGTGGGTCACCGAGGTTCCCGGGCTTCTACCGGCCTCGAATGAACACCAAACGACACGAAACTCATGTGGACGGGATCCTAACATCCCTGCGGTTAGTTAGAAGCTAACTACGCCACAAACGGTAGCCGTTTACAGGCCGACCCTAAAAACCACGAAAATCACGGTTTAGGCAAAACAAGCCCAAACTCGACCGTTTCCTAGCCGAACGCCGTGCAATGGCAGGGAAAACGGAAAGGACGAAGTAAGGATCAGTCACCCTACCTCCACCGAAGAAACCGTGCCCCGAAGGGACTAAACCACGCCGAAATCCACTCGCGAATCGATTTCACCGGCTTTGAATCCACCATTCGGGATCGCGCCGGAATCGATCCGATCCTTGCTCCATCGCGCACCCAGCCAGCTCCATCACGTCCCCAACACGTGCCTCTAGGTCCTCCGTCTGCAGCCGGAGCCGAGGAGGCGAACGGGAGAGAGAGAGGCGACGGCGACGAATGAGAAGGAGGAGAGAGGAAAAGAAAAGAAATAGAAAAGAAATTAGGAAATTTTCCTAATTTTCGAAAATTTTAAAAATGTGCCGAAAATACACAAATTCAGAAAAATACGCAAAAATAGTCGAAACGACCAGCTCGAAGAGTACATCGTTGTAGATCGTGATAAATCCACACATGAAGAAGAGTAGTTTAAATATGAGAAAGCGTAACCAAAATAAGGGGAAAATGATATAATGATAAGGAAAAGAAGCACGTGGTGCTACTAAGGAGGGTGATCGCCAGAGGGGTTACTGTTGATATTTATTTGCCTATCATTTCATCTTTACTCTTGAGGCTTGCTAAGTAATATGGCAAGATGACAAACAAGCAATCAAAGATCTGCTCAAACCTATGAACATGTGAACATGAACCTAGGCAATCATAGCTAGCTCTAGCATGGGCAAGCTATCTCAATCAAATTACGCTAAGGAAAAGGAAAAACACACGTCGGGGCGTGGAGCAAGGAGTAAATAAAAACACACCACTAGGGGTGGAACAAACAAGGAAATAAAGATGTGATGAAGAAAATAGCTATTGCCCAATACTAAGGAAAGATGTGATCGCCACCAAAGTAAACCCAAGTCAAAGACTCGAATATACCTTGGAAATAGGAGGATGAAACACCCGCCCACGGGAGAGAAAACCAAGGAAAGCCTGCAGATCAGCTTGGAAGTAACGGCCAGAACCCTGTGCGTTGCTTCGAAGTAACGGTCGCACCCTAGACCGCCAGAAGAGAGTGACGCGCCTGCACCAGACCGTCAGATAATCTGCAGTAGTAAAGCTTGAATTCTTTTAACTCCAACTCTTCCAGCCGGCCAGAAGACTTGGGCCTCGTGCTAATGAACCTGTAAACCTGCCAAAGAAGTAAAAAGACAAGACAAGACAACCTCAATCAGCCCTCTTCGCAAGCATAGCATCAATTCTTAAAGAATTTAAGAACATCAAAAGGAGAGGGAATTACCCGGGAGTTTTGGTTTTTTTAACCCCTCTGGGCGTTTTTAAAAGTTGGGGGATGTTTGTATGCTTAGAGAACAGTGAAAAACATGGAGGAGGAGGAGGGACAATACTTTGTTTGGAGAAAAAACCAAGGAAGAACTCAAGCATGCAAAGATGAACTTGAAAGACCAAAACAAAAGTACTCCCTTGACTGTGAGATAGATGGACGTGGGAAGCAGCTCCTCCTGGATGAAGATGGCTCCTGAGTTCGGCAGCACTTCGTCGTGAATTTAAATCTCCTCCCCCTTAGCCATGAATTTAAGGGTTCTATTTATAGACCCTCAAAACTCGTAGGTCGAGTAGAGGATAATTCAGCAGGATAAAGAGATAACTCTTAGCAAATCCTTGAGGATAATATCACCAAGAGTCCAAAGAAGCAAATGGGAAGTCCTGAGGATCGGATTAGAAAGAGATAAGGTCAATCCAAGTTCTTATCTCAAACACGGAGTAGCAGAGAAAAGGCCTGAACTGCCAGGACTCCTGGAAAGAAGTAACGGCTGCACGATAGACCGCCACTTGAAAGTAACGCATCAAGGAACATCCGTTACTCTCAACCTTATCCCAAAGGATAAGATCAACGGAAGGAAGATCTAATAAGCTGGACTCTTCAAGGAAGTGACGGCCAAGGCCTAGGGCGTCATAAGGAAATAACGGCTGTACGACAGACCGTTATTATCAACGTGAAATCAACAGGATAAGCACTGAACACGTGGCCTTAAGCCTTAGGGCTCTTCAAAGAGTAACGGTCCAGGACATATCCGTCAGAGGGAAGCGACGCACCTGACTGGGACCGTTATTAACATTGGAGATTTCAAAGAAGAAGAGAAGGGCTTTGTTAAGCTTCATCCAACGAAAATG